>CM031603.1:96181723-96241723 GCA_018398815.1 Conus ventricosus
TATGGGGATGTCTGACTTGACTTAGACTTCCATCTGTTCAGAGCGGCCAACACCTGAGTATAGCACCGCTTTGGCAACTTGTGCATGATTTTTTTTGTCTGTCACGTAACGGTTTGGAAGACCGTCAGAGTGGATGCTCTTGAACAGGAAGTCGTTTTCACAGTGCTTGAGAAAGTAATAACAAAGAGCGACGTGCCAGCTGCTTCCATGCTGGGTTGGGATCGTTTTTCTATGGTGTAAGTAATAAAAGCAGATAATTGGATCCAGCTTGGGCATGCGCACTGACTTCCCTGTCCGACCTGGCGGAAACCGTTAGGGCCAGGTGCAGGGGTCCATTCGGTCAGTTTCGTTCAAAGCAATCGGTCGCCATTGTCCAATATCCAGCGGCTCCGATGAATCCGTTCTAGAAACAAATGCACGAGAAAGAATGCCATCCCCGATAATGAATATAATGAAGAGGAAGATGATGATGATGATGACAGTGATGGTGAATGTGGTGGCGGTAGCAGCAGCAGCAGCAGCAGCTGTAGTAGCAGTAGGAGCAACAACAAAAATGCTACTACTACTTATGATGATATAATGAAAATGATAACAAGCATGATGATTATAATATAGTAATAACGGTTTTGAGCAGCGATTGGGAGCGAGATGGAACGGTGTATGATTAGAAGACACACCGTTATTTGCACACTGGCCCAGTCCAATAATTGATGTCTTCTGCTTCTATCAGTTGAGGATATTGGGCAGTGTGCTGGTCGTTCTGTGCATCAGCCTAGCATTGACCATCGGTCTCCCCCAGGCCAGGAGGAGGTCATGAAAGTCCATAAGTGGTTGGTTTCCATCGGCACCGCGTTGTTGTATAAATCTGGGCCCCGGTTCGTGCAGGGAAGAGGACGGGTGAGGAGCTTGACGTCCTGGCGTGAGGAGGAGGTGAACTCGTCTTTGGTGGAGCTGTACGTCTGCACGTGGACATCAGTCAGTCCTTCCTTCTCTCTCTCTCTCTCTCTCTCATCTCCCTCTCTCTCTCTCTCTCTACCTCTACTCTCTCTCTCTCTCTCTCTCATCGCTCTCTCTCTCTCTCTCTCGCTCTCTCCCCCCCTCTCTCTCGCGCTCTCTCTCTGTCTCTCTCTGTCTCTCTGTCTCTCCCCCTCAGTCTGTCTATCTGTCTGTCTGTCTGTCTGTCTGTCTCTCTCTCTCTCTCTCTCTCTCTCTCTCTCTCTCTCTCCCTCCCTCTCTCTGTTTGTCTGTCCGTCTGTTTATCTGTCTGTCTGTCTGCCTGCCTGCCTGCCTGCGTGTCTGTATGTCTGTCTCTCTGTCTGTCTGTCTATCTGTCTCTTTCTGTCTGTCTGTCATCTCTCTCTCTCTCTTGCTCTCTCTCTCTCTCTCGCTCTCTCTCTCTCTCTCTCTCTCTCTCTCTCTCTCTCTCTCTCTCACTCTCTCTCTCTCTCTCTCAGATATCCTATCTATATAAATTCGGCAATAAAGTGCATCAGGTTTTGGTTACATATGACGAGAATGGGCAAGGCGAACTCAATGCTTTGTGATTTGGATTGCGTGGGAAGAAGAACTGGGCACCGAATTTCCATGTGAATTATAGGTTTACCGTTTACAGAACCTTTTGTACCGTTCCTGACGTTAGTACATATCCATCGATCAGTTTAGACAGGCATTTAAGATACAGACTGAGAACATGCAGACTTGACATTTTTAAATCGCATTACATCGTAATCGCTATGGAGTACACAGTGAAGGTGAATGAATATTTCCTCTTTGTCTGAAACAGAGAGGAAGTCGTTTTATGTTGTCCATTTTGTATGACCTAAGAGCACAGTACGTTCCGCTGAAACATTAAAAGGTCCCAAAGTCGGTTTAATTCACATTGCTTAGGGCGAGTACGCTGAAAAAAAGTCATGAATAGGTCAGTCTATCTTTATAAAGCTTTAAAGTTGCGTTCCATTCTCAGTTCTTAAATGGACTACTGAGTGAGTGAGTTAGGGAAATAAATTCCCTGTACACATTGCCGTTCTGAAAAAAAAAGGTTGTGTATATGAAACCCCTTCATGAGGCAAGGGCCTATGGCATGAATAACATTCCGTATTCCGTATACTCGCCCTCTCCCGCCCCACCCCCACCCTCTCCTCTCTGACCGGGGGGGGGGGGGGGGGGGGGGCGGGGGGGGGGGGAGGAGGGGGGCCACTGAGTAAGGAAATGTCGAGCTGGGTGAATAACCTACTGATCCAGAAATAGATAAAAATTATATCCTGAGCATATGCATGCATAATACCATCAATGTTTAAGAAATAAGATTATGGACACAAAACTGTGGCTATCCCAAGTCCCAAGGAACTGAACTGAACTGAACTGAACTGACAAGAAATATTGAGTAGGGAAGAAACCGAGAGTGGGGTGGTGGGTGGAACGAGCGGGTAGTATCAATACTCGCCCCTCCATTAAACCAATCGGCTAAGGCACAAAACCGTGGAATAAAACCAAAACCCACAACTCATGGTTGGTCCTGATTTTCAGTTTTTGAAATCAATTCCACAAAAAACCCAAAACTATTTTTCTCGCTGTAAGATATCTTTTTTCCCGGATCTTCTTTTCCCCTCCTCCCCCCCTTCCACTCCCCCCCTCCCTTCTCTCTCTCTCTCTCCTCACTCTCTTCTCTCTCTCCTCTCTCTCTCTTCTCTCTCTCTCCCTCCATCCCTCCCCTCCCTCCCTCTCTCCAATACGCTCCAACCCTATTTCCCATCCCCAGTCCCGTTCGCTGTGCACCGTAGGCTGATGTACATAAGTTCTGGTTCCTCAACTCCCTCATCCCCCTAGGTCTGTCCTCTCTGCTGTCTGTCTGTCTCTTCTCTGTCTCCTCTCTCTCATTTCTCCGCCTGCCTTTTCCGTTTGTCTGTTTGTCTGTCTCTCTGTCTGTGTCTTGTCTGTCCTTCTTCCCTCCTCTCTTCTCTCTCTTCCTCTCTCCCCTCTCTCCTCTCCCCCTCTTCTCTCTTCTCTCTGTCCTCTGCCTGCCGTTCCTCAGTTCTGTTTCTTCTGCCCCCCGTCTTTGTCTTCTTTCTGTCGCCTCCCCCCCCCCTCCCTCCCCCTCCTCCCTCCCTCCCCTCCTTCTTCTCTGACTTTTTGCCCGTCTGTCTGTCTCTCCTCCCCTCGTCTCTGTTCTCTCCCTCTCTCGGGTTCTTTCTCTGGTGTGTGTGTGGTGTGTTTGTTGATGTTGTGTGTGGTGTGTGTGTGTGTGTGTGTGGTGTGGTGCGCGCGCGCGTGTCGTGTTGTGTGTGCTCGCTGTTACATTGCCACACATTTTGATACGAGGTGGAGCGTGAAGGGTAAGGGAGGGAAAGGTGGGGAAAAAAAAACATTCGTGTGGTCGGGACAGAAAACAGATCCATGATTCACTGATCGGGGGCGGGGTTCTCCCCGTTCCCCAGCAGCGCTCCTCCAGTGATATAGTTCAGCATTTCTTTGCTTTATTGACCTTAGCAGACTTCCCGTGTCCCTATGTGCTCTTCCAGTGTTATAGTTCAGTATTTCTTTGTTTCATTTGACCTAGCGGATTTCTCCCCGTTCCCTAGCAGCGCTGTTTCAGTGTTTAGTTCAGCATTTCTTTGCTTTTTTTGACCTCACGGTTTTCCCGTGCCCCCTAAGTGCTTTTTTCAGGGTTATAGTTCAGAAAGACTTTGTTTCATTTGATCTAGTTTCAAAGCCAACGACTGCAGGCGAAATCTAAACAAATCTTAAATGAATGTTAGCGAACCGCCCAGAGAACGTGGAAAAAAACAAATCACAAACAAAACACAACGCTTTCGACCTCTTAGGTCTTCCCGGGTGATACATAAACGAATAAAACAACGAAAATTCACTTAGCTTTGATCGCTTCGATCGCTTAGGTTCAACGCCTTCCCTTGCGCTGAACCCTAACGATCTGAAGCGATCAAAGCAAAGTGAATTTTCGTTGTTTTATTCGTTTAGTATCACCCGAGGAAGACCTAAGAGGTCGAAACGCGTTGTGTTTTGTCTTGTGACTCGTTTGTCCACGTTCTCTGGCGTTCGCTAACATTTATTTAAGATTTGTTTCATTTGACCTTGGCGGATTTCCCTGTATCCCTAGGCGCTCTTCCAATGTGATAGTTCGGTGTTGCCTTCTCCGAAACGACCAGAGAGTGGCTTAAATAAGATGTTAATGTAGAATGACGATGTGGCCTAGTGGATAATGTCCTGGCTGGAAGCAAGTGAATCTCCGGTCCGAAGTTCGAGCCTTTCGTCCCCCCCCCCCCCTCTCTCTCTCTCTCTCTCTCTCTCTCTCTACTCTCTCTCTCTCTCTCTCTCTCTCCTCTCTCTCTCTCTCTCTTTTCTTCCCCTCAGACCATGGTGCGAGTTCTGTCTAACTTAGTGAATGGTATACCGAGGTGTGTAGGCAGCCCCCCCCCCCCCCCCCCCCCACCCATCCCACACACAGCAAGGAGGAAGTTGGCATGTGGCTGACAAATCCACCTTGGACCGGCCCACGAACAGACAGCCGGCAGAAGAACAGTGGGAGTGGCGCTGCACTTTGGTGGGACGTGGTGTCCTGTGTCCTGGGACAGAAAGCCCTGGTTGAACGGACAGAGACCTGAGAAGACGATCTCTTTCATGAAGCCAGGAAAAGCGTGGTCTGAAGGTGCATGGATCTGTTTCGTTCGTTTTTGTACCACCAGTTCTTATAGAACAGGGAGAACTTTACAGTGGAACGAAGAAATGCTGTCTGTCTGTGCGTCCGTGGTCAAAATGTGTTCCACTCGCTCCAGACAAAACTACTGGGCCGACTTCCTGAAAATTTGTGGGTATGTTCACTATGGGTCACGGATGATGCCCGATGTTTTTTTATTAAACGTTATAGCCGTTATAAACGGCTATAACGGTTTTTTCTTCTTAATGGAAAACCTCAGAAAGTACCCGGCCGATCTTCTGAAAATTTGTAGTAAGTTCATTATGGGTCACGGATGATGGCCGATGTTTACCAGAATAGCCGTTACTAACAGCTATAACGGACCATAACGGTTTTTTCCTCTGTATGGAATATCTCACGCGTATTCAAGATAAACTGGGAGTACGCGCATCTTGTTTTTTTCTCTCTCTTTCTTAAAATATAACCCTTTCCCCGTCCGCTCCACCTCAGATCATCGTATTACTGACAACACCAGGTGATTACATTGATGAGTAACACATTCAGAAGCCTCAAGATAAGTGTTTCCAAAACCCCCGACCGACTGTCTCTCTGTTGTTGTGGTAAGTCTGTGTCTGTCTCTTTCTTCCTCTCTCTCTCTCTCTCTCTCTCTCTCTCTCTCTCTCTCTCTCTCTCTCTCTCTCTCTCTCTCTCTCCCTCCCTCTCTCTCTCTCTGTGTCTGTCTCTCTCCCTCTGCCTGTCTGTCTGTCTCTCTCTGTCCGTCTGTCTGTCTCCCTCTCTCTCTCACCCCCCCCCCCCCTCTCTTTGTCTCTTTCACTCTCTCTTTCTCTCTCTCTCTCTCTCTCTCTCTCTCTCTCTCTCTCTCTCTCTCTCTCTCTCCCCTCTCTCTCCCTTTCTCCCCTTTTCCTGTAAAAGCATTAAGTGACTACATTTTTAAAAATCTTTGTCCCCATCTCCTCTCCTTGCCAGGAAAAGAAATAGCACTTTGACATGAATATGAACCGTTAAGTTAAAAACTCTTTGACTAAATTTAGATTTGGCATTTCTAAAGTTACTCGCTGCCGTTTTAGATATAGCCTCAGGAGGGAAAAAATGAATTGATACACCGACTGTGTCAGTTGGCAGAAGATTACATTTTTGTTTGTTTGTGCTTTCCATTCCTAGTGTTGTAAGAAAAGATTAAACATAAGTGCTACAAGGACCATTGTGGTTTAACATTAAATTTGCTCTTGCCACGAAGAAATTAAAATATGTTTATAAGACTCAGAATATCAGGTATTGGGTGAATGTAATTGAGATCTGCAGGCTGAAATCTCACATATGGTGAATTTGGTGTGGGTCTGTGTGCCCCGTCAGTAAGGGGCCTTGAGCGTAAAACCCGTTGGGCATTTGTAAGTGTATTCCTTCTCCTCCCCATTCTCTCGTTCGTTCCCCACCACCCTCACCCTCCTCAAACACACACAACTTCTCCAGCCGTTCACCTCTCTCTTTTCTTTCTGCCCTCAACACTACTCTTTGTGTTCTCTGCTCTCTCTCTCTCTTCTCTCTCTCTCTCTCTCCTCTCTCTCTCTCTCTCTCTCTCTCTCTCTCCGCCTTTCTGCCCCCCCCATTCCCTTTCTCCCTCCTCGCTCCCCCCGTTGCTCTCCTCTCTTTCTCTCTCTCTGTGTCCGTCTGTCTCCCCCTCCCTCCCTCCCTTCCTACTCCCTCACCATTATCTCTCATCTTTTTTTCAACCCCCCCCCCCCCCCCCCCCCCCCCCCCCCCCCCCCCCCCCCCCCCCCCCCCCCCCCCCCCCGTCAGCACTTGTTCACCATGCCGATCTGTGTGTTCTATTTACTGATGGACATTCGTATGCAGAGTGTAATGTTTTGGTGTATGATACATAGGGTCTGGGTTTACTTCTGTTCTAATGTTTGGTGAAACTTACACTTTCATCCCGTTTGTATGTGACAAAGGCAATATTTGTATACACACTAACACGTAAGTAACACACACACACACACACATACACACACACACACACACACACCACACACACACACACACACACACACACACACACACACACACACACACACACACACACAAAAGGAAGCCGTTAGGCAGCGAGGTAGTTGATCAACTTGCCAAGAGTGCCACAAAGGAAAAATTGAGTAAGTTGTCTATCCCTCACACTGATCTGAAACCCAAAACACAGACTTACGTCAAAAACTTCTGACAGGAGGAATGGAACTCGCAGACGGGTAACAAACTATTTAAAATCAGTCCAAACCTGAAAGAGCTTTTACCATGTTCCCGAGGCGGCCGTAAAGACGAAACAGTCTTGTGCCGTTTGCACACAGGCCACTCCTTTTACACCCATTGTTATCTTTTAAAAGGTGAAGAAGCTCCGTGGTGCATTCCATGTCATGCACCACTCACAGTGAAACATGTTCTTTTAGAGTGTTGGGACTTGCACGATGTAAGACGTAAACACTTTGCAGCAGACTCCATGAAAACCCTGTTCAGAGATGTGCCACCTGACGTGAACTTGGAGTTTCTGAAAGAGATTAACATTTTTCATCTGATCTAAGATTTTTCGGAAGAAAAGATTTTTAACGAAGTTTCTGGTGCGTTTTTTTTTTTTTTTTTTTTTTTTAGAAGATTTATCATAAAGAGATGTGTGAATATTTTTTTTAATGACTTGTGAGTTGACTTCAACGTGGTGACAGCCCTGAAATGGCCTTTTGCGGTCGGCTGGGCTATAAGCAACATTACTAAATTACCTAATATCGCTCTGTGTCTGTTTGTCTGTCTGTCTTTCTCTGATTGATGTACAGACAGACAGACACAGACACAGACACACACACACACGCGCGCCCGCGCGCGCGCACACACGCACGCACACACACACACACACACACACACACACACACACAACACACACACACACACACACACACACACACACACACACACACACACTCTCTCTCTCTCTCTCTCTCTCTCTCTCTCTCTCTCTCTCTCTCTCTGCTCCCCATCCCCTTCTCCCTCCCCTCTCGCGTCCCTTTTTCCCTGACTGCGGGTAGATGATCCAAGGAGACTTGCAGACAACTCCAAACGCCACCAGCAGTTTCCCGTGGCGCCGTTGCCGCTGCAGCCTAGTCATTATCTACCCGGCGGCTACGAATTTGCCCGAGATGGAAGCGGGGTGGCCACACCCCTAACTGCCTGCCATGCCACATTCTACCTGGGGTGGATGGTCTCCAGCTTAGTCTCGAGCGTCAGGTCGTGTGCAGTTGATGGAACGGCCGATAATTCCATGCTTGGCTTCTACTGATCAAAAGGCGGCGGTTTGGAAGCTGGAATGCTGGGAAAATAGCCAACAACAACGTGTTTCCGTCGGTGCTGCCTTTTCGCCGGCAGAACCGATTGTCGGAACAGCCACAGGGAGAGCACGGAGTTGAGGGGGTGGGGGTGTAAAAGATGGAACAGCTTCTCGCGATAAAGACATCTGAAGCGGAGGAATGTCGCACGTCATACATCGGAAGCCTGCGTGCTTGGTGTCTGTTATCAGTGTATTGGCATTCTCCTAATGTCACAACGCATCGTGAGCTCATTGTCTCAACCTCGACAGATTCGGATCGGTTTCCCGGGAAAGAAAAGGTTAGGTCGGCCTGTAATGGGATTGGAAGAGAAACAGGATGCAAAATAAAACACTGAGAGAAGAAGCAGAAGAAGAAGAAGAAGAAGAAGGATGCAAAATAAAACACTGAGAGAAGAAGCAGAAGAAGAAGAAGGATTCAAAATAAAACCCCGAGAAAAGAAGAAGGGGGGTGGAGGGGAGGGGAGAGAGAGAGAGAGAGAGAGAGAGAGAGAGAGAGAGAGGAGAGAGAGAGAGAGAGAGAGAGAGGGGGGGGGGTTACCAGGGAAAATGCCGTTTCGCAGAAGAACAAGAATTCAGTGTTTCATTGATTGGGGGGGGGGGGGGGGGGGGGGGGAGAGAGAGGAGAGGAGAGAGAGGAGAGAGAGAGAGAGAGAGAGAGAGAGAGAGAGAGAGAGAGAGAGAGAAGGAGGGTAGAGGCAGAGATCGAGACAGAAAGGGGTTTGGGGAGGGGGACAAGTCGAAGATAGAGCAGGAAGGGGACAGAGAGAGGAGGAAAAAGACAAAGCTTTGACGAGGGCAATAAGAGGGAGAGGGAGGGGGGGGGGGGGTGGAAGGGGGGGGGGGGGGGGGCAGAGAACAGACAATACACAGACAAGGGTTCCCATAGCCTACTGTCCCGCAGCAGAGAAAATACAATACACAGACAAGGGTCCCATAGCCTACTGTCCCGCTGCAGAGAAAATACAATACACAGACAAGGGTTCCCATAGCCTACTGTCCCGCAGCGACAGAGAACTGTCAGAGGGTCACCGTGTATGGGGCATGGCATCATGGAAAGCGGTGCCCATCCCTCTTCCTCCGCCGCCTGTAACCTTCTCATGACTGATTCAGGTACCGCAGTGACTGCTGGGTGGACTGAGAGGGATCTCAGGCTGAACAAAATCCCATCCACGAATGGTTCGAACTCAAGACTGTCGGCTCCGCAGGCAAAGGCTGTAACCATCTGACCACGGCCCCATCAACAGTACATAACGAGATAGTTTAAGTCGGTTCAGTTCAGACAAGGCAAAATATATGCCAGGGCAAAATCTACAAAGAGAGAAATGTGAAAATCAACAGGCTTACGTTCTTCAACGAAGGCACAGAATCCCGTATCTATGATTAATTAAAAACAAGAGAATGAAAAGGGGAGAGAGACAGAGAGAGAGAGAGAGAGAGAGGAGAGAGAGAGAGAGAGAGAGAGAGAGAGAGAGAGAGAGAGAGAGAGAGGTCTCTTAAAGCACAAACGATAGAAAGGGAGTGAATGAAAGAGGGAGGGAGGGGTGGGGTCATTGTGAAATTAATACTGACAAACTATGTTGGTGTTAGCCTTTTACAGAAAAAAAAAACCCCTGATAGTGACAGAAAAACCCCTGATAGTGACAGACAATATTGGTGTCAGCCTTTTACAGAAAAAAACCCTAATGGTGAGAGACAATATTGGAGTAAGCCTTTCAAAGAAAAAAATATTGGTGTGGTACATCAGTTTACCTGAAAGTGAGGAATGAAAGAGAGATGGAGAGAGAGGGAGGGGAGAGAGAAGAGAGAGAGAGAGGAGAGAGAGAGAGAGAGAGAGAGAGAGGAGAGAGAGAGGAGAGAGAGCGCACAACACGAGACAACTCGAGACTTGCTGGACATTAACGAGTGCAGTAGATAAGTTTTTTTTTCTTTTTCACCCAACTCTCGCTTAAACAAAGGGAGAATAATATTGGGGGAGCAAAAAGCAAAACACACACACACACACACACACACACACACACACACACACACACACACACACACACACACACACACGCGCGCGCGTGCAGTCGCGCGTGGACAGGCAAGCAGAGAGAAAGGTAAGTATCACACAAATAAAGACAGACAGTTTTGGCATAGTCTTATGTTCTTGTGTGTGTGTGTGTGTGTGTGTGTGTGTGTGTGTGTGCATGTGTGCGAGTGAGTGTGCGCCGTGCAGTTTTTTCGGCCTTGTATTTCTCAACGTAGCGTCTCTTGCATGAGCATTTCTGCATATAAGACATCAAGACAGAGCATAGGAGGGTCGTATCCTTTTAGAGTTTAAAAACAAAAATATTTGTATTACAAAACAAAACCAAAAAAAAAAAAAAAAACGCAAAAGGAAAAACAGAATGAGCTGTCGCGCCATGTTGACGGTAATTTTGGTCGCAGTCTTACTATTTAGGGGCTGATTGTGAGCCGACTAAGCTTTGGAATTCGTAGCTTCACTAGCTCTTTTGTGTTCAGAGGGCTCCATCATGAAATGGCCCGGGCGTGTGCCTGCACAGCCTTGGAATTCACAGCTTCACTTTGTGTTCAGAGGGCCCCATCATGAAATGGTCCGAGCGTGTGCCTGCACAGCTTTGGACTTTATAGCTTCACTTCTTTGTGTTCAGAGGGCTCCATCATGAAATGGCCCGGGCGTGTGCCTGCACAGCTTTGGACTTTATAGCTTCACTTCTTTGTGTTCAGAGGGCTCCATCATGAAATGGTCCGAGCGTGTGCCTGCACAGCTGACGTGTCGTGAGCTTCAGCCCCTCGTTGGCTCAGAGATTATGGCTTGGAAATCGTCTCTGTCCGCCCAGCAGTCAATGCATTCCTGACTCGGCTCAGGGAAGGTTAAAGGCGGCGGAAGGAGAGGGGTGAGCTCCGTTTTCCATCATGTAGTGTCCCCAGGCAGAGCCAAATTTTAACAGTTCACTATCCCTACGGCTATTTGGCTATGGGATTACAGCCTTTATCTTATGTTTTAAATATTTTCAAAGATGGTTTATGATACTGCAGATCAAAACGGCTATAGGCTATACCCCAGTCTCTGTTAACACAAATCCGTTCGTTTCAAAGTGAGGTGACTGCAGGCGGAAACGGAAACAAACTTAAAAGAAAAAATACTGTGCCGCCAAACCAACCAACCAACCAAACTGTAAGACCGATGCGACGCGTTTCGACCTCTTTTGGTCCTCTCCAGGCAAGGCAGACGACATTTAGGAACAATGAAAACGAAGAACGAACGGTCACTTATCTCCTCAAACGGGCGCAGAATTTTTCAGGAGATAAATGATTGTTCGTTCTTCGCTTTCATTGTCCTAAATGTTTGTCCTGCCTGAAGAAGACCAAAGAGGTCGAAACGCGTCGTGTTTGCCTTTTTTGTTGTTGTTGGTTTTTTTTTCGTTTGGTGGCATACTAATTGCTTTTTGATTAAGTTTCTTTTTTTACATACAAATTTAATTCAGACTGGATATATCAAGCTACTGAGTTAGTGCGTTAGAGAACTTTGCACTTCATTGCGCCATGTTGCCTTATCGCAGTTCCGTTTCATTTGGTATGAACTGCGGATTTCACGAATATCTCTTTTATGAACTAGTGCCTTGATTTAGTAGGACATAACCCCAGGATGATTTTTTGGACTTTCGTCATTTTTGCAGCTGTACGCTCAATGGTGTGCTTGTAAATCAGCGGTTAAAACCGTCATTTGACCACGGGGTCGGTGTCGGCTTCCGTTGTTGACCAGTCTGCCAATATTTGTAGTGGGTGAAGTTTGTTACTCGGTGGCTTAAAAGTATAAAATATAACACTGCGCCAATAAAAAAAAAAAAAAAAAAAAAAAAAAAACCAGGCATTTAATACATGTGTTCAAATCTCGGTTTCAGTCACTGAGACTGTGGAAGTGACGTATAACTGTATAACACTGCGTCAATAAAAAGAACAACAGGCATTTAATACAGGCATTTAATACATGTGTTCAAATCACGGTTTCAGTCACTGAGACTGTGGAAGTGATGTGTAACTATATAACACTGCGTCAGTGGAAAACACAGGCATTTGATACATGTGGTCAAATCTCGGTTTCAGTCACTGAGACTGTGGAAGTGACGTATAACTAATTCGTATATCTCAGGTTTGACGTAAGCTTAATCTTCTCTCCTCTCTCTCTCTCTCTCTCTCTCTCTCTCTCTCTCTCTCTCTCGTTTTTTTTTTATTTTTTATTTTTTAAAGAATATGTGTTCTGATGACCTTTAACATGACAATAGATGTTCGCAAATCTGCAAGGGAGGTAATCTGTGTTAGAGAATGTGTTCATAGAGTGTGAGCCTGCCGTTTTTAATGGGACGGTTGCGGTTGGTGGGCACGCCCAAAGCACTTGTCCTCCGTTGGTCGGCTCCAGACTTCAGCCAGAGAGAGACGGTCATCATGGCCGTGACATGGGTGCCAACAGGTGCGCCTTCAGTGCAGACAGTCGATATCCCACTTGTTACCTCAGCGTGCGCTTCAAATGAAATATTTGATCCTCTCGATCTGTTTGGTTGACCCGTTTAATCAGAAAAGGTAGCTCTGTTTGCAGTGGAAATACAGTGTTCTCTGCTTCTGATTGGTCTCCGAGACGGAGGAAAAAAGTAGATATAAGGAAACGAAGAAATACAGTGTACTCTGCCTCTGATTGCTTTCCGGGACAGAGGAAAAAAGTAGATATAAGGAAACGAAGAAATACAGTGTACTCTGCCTCTGATTGCTTTCCGGGACAGAGGAAAAAAGGAGACAAAAAGAAGCGAAGAAAATGAAAGGGTGTGCTTATTAATGTGCTTGCAGGTCTTTATTTCTTTTTTTAAGCAGTGCTGCTAGTATGCTGATGGGATGGTACAGCGCGGTGGGTGGGGAGGGAGGGGGAGGAACAAATAGGGGAGGGAAGGAGAGTGGAAGTGGTGGAGTCCCCTAGATACCCGTCCTGACCCGTGCCTGGTCTGATGATGGAATGTTTTCATGAACAGCACACCTTCACAAAAGCTGAAAAATGAAAATGTGTGTTGGCGGAGATATGTCCACCGACTGTGTTTTGCCATGTCACGATCAGCATTGAATTGTCTTTCTTTTGTCTTATATGTGGTGATACTAATGATTATAATAGTAACTGTAGCAATCGTAACAATACTAACAGAGGAAGAGGAACGAGAGAAAGGAGAGGAAAGCTGCAATGATATGGGAATGGTTGCAGTAATAGTAAAGATATAAAGTGATGGTGAGAAGAAGGAGGAGGAGGAAGATGGGAATGGAAGAAAGTGATGAAGAAAGATGTAGAGAATGGTAAGGATAGTAAGATAGAGTGTAAGAAATATATACCAGTTGTTATGATAATAATCATGACCGTGAAAATAATCATAACGATAAAAAAAATGATACCGGAAATGGGAAAAATTAAGAGATGAATATTTCAATGCATAGAATTCGGAAAACACCGAGGGAATAAAGTTCCTGTGGTATGAGTGATGAAAGTGTTGATGTTGGTGATGATGATGATAATGAAACCAACAGTGATAGTGATGATAATAGTAACAACAATGATGATAATGTTTATATTAATGATCACGATAGTAATAATAATAATAATAATAATAATAATAATAATAATGATAGTGATGATGATGATGATATCAATGGGAATAATAGAATTGAATTGACAGTAATAATTATAATTGTAATTATCATAGTAAAAATAACAGTGATAATATTAACAACAACAACAATAATAATGATAACGATAATGATAATCATCATCATGATCGTCATCGATGATGATGACGACAAAAAAAAGTAACATGATTTACCTTAAAAAGAAATTCCATTAAAAGAAAAATACCGCACAAAACCTAAAGCTCAAGCAGTGTCGTTTGTTGGCCTATAGATCAACTACGGCTACCCTGCCATGGTCTGCCATCCCCTCCCATCCCCCCCCCCCATCCACTCCCATCCCCCATCCCCTCCCATCGCCTCCCATCCCCTGCCATGGCCTGCCATCCCTCCTCCTCCTTCACACTGCTGCCGGAGCAAGGCTGGCACCGACAAGGTGTCATTCCACTTACCTCCAAACGCTCACCACCGTCATTCACCGGCCCTGTCGACCGGTCGTGGCAGGTGCTCGACGGAGGGGGGTAATTTCTCCAGACACATAGCGCGCGTGCGCGTACCCTCCCCCCCCCTCTCTACACACCCACACACACGATCTCTCTCTTTTTCTCACTCTCTCTCTCTCTCTCTCTCTCTCTCTCTCCCCCTCTCTTTCTCTGCCTCTGTCTCGCATACACACTCACTCACCTCTCTCTCTCTCTCTCTCTCTCTCTCTCTCTCTCTCTCTCTCTCTCTCTCTCTCTCTCCCTCCCTCCCCCCCCTCCCTGTGTCTCGCACACACACGCGCGCGCGCATGCACGCACGCACACATATATACAAACGCACCTCTTTCTGTCTCCCTGTCTCTGTCTGTGTCTGTCTGTCCGTCTCTCTGTCCCTGTCTCTGTCACTGTCTCTCTGTCACACACACTCACACACACACACACACACACACACACACACACACACACACACACACACACACACACACACACACATGCGCGCGCGCGCACGCACGCACGCGCACGCACGCACCGTTGAGGTAAATAGAGGGCGTGGCCAGCTTCCAGGCCTCAGTATGCCGTGCGGGGACAAGTGTCCCGGTGGCCCGGTGGTTAGGCAGGAAGCGGTTCATTTCTCCCCATGGCCACACGGCGGGAGCGTAACGACCCGCAGCACCGTTAGTGGTTGTCATCGGTGAGCAAGGCTACCATCAGTCACCGTGTTTCTTGGTGGGACGTGACGTAGACAGAGAGACAGACACACACACAGACAGACAGACGCACAGGCAGACAGACAGACAGACACAGATCACTGTGTTTCTTGGTTGGATATGACGTACGCAGAGAGAGAGAGAGAGAGAGAGAGAGAGAGAGAGAGAGAGAGAGAGAGAGAGAGAGAGAGGGGGGGGGGTTAGGGGGGGGGGGGGAGGGGGGAGGAGATGCAAGTTGACGGACAAACTGGCAGAGGATCAAGGTGGGGAATAATAATCCTGTGAATGGGGAGGGGGAAAGGGGGGGGGGGGGGAGGTATGATGGGGAATGGACACCATTAGAAAAAAAAAAGAAAAAGAAAAAAATAAGGCGGAAGAATAGAGAGCAGAGAGAGAGAGAGAGAGAGAGAGAGAGAGAGAGAGAGAGAGGAGAGAGAGAGAGAGAGAGAAAGGAAGAACGATAGATCATGGAAAGACAAGCTTATGTCATTAACGTAAGGTTGAGATATTAGACTTTTTTTTTGGGGGGGGGGGGGGGGGGGCGGGAAGAGGGGGGGGGGGGGGGTCGCATACCAAACTTGTATGTATCTTCTATGTCATTCCTGTGACCACACTGGCCTAAGGTTGTGTTTCTCTTCTCTATTTCATTCCTGTGACCACACTGGCCTAAGGTTGAGTTTCTCTTCTCTATTTCATTCCTGTGACCACACTGGCCTAAGGTTGTGTTTCTAAGGTTGTGTGTGTGTGTGCGCGTCTGTGTGTTGTTCATAGAATCAGTCTGGCATTGTTCACGTTGCTTTAGGCCCCCTTTTCTCCACCGAGTGGTGGTCTTAATGTGCGCACCCCCCCCTCCCCCCCCCCCCCCCCCCCCCCCCACCACACAACCCCGTGTGCGCGCGCGCGTACTCTCAGGCTGAATTAAATAGTTGATCATATAACGCGCGTACACAGGCACGCGCGCGCGCGCACACACAAACACAAACACACACACACACACACACACACACACACACACACACACACACACACACACACACACACACACACATGCACGCACGCAGGCACAAACAAATAACTCACAAGCACACACATGGACACGCACACACGCACGCACGCACGCACGCACGCACGCACGCGCGCGCGCGCGCACGCACGCACGTACACATATGTTCGCGCGCGTGCCCGCCCCCTCACGCACGCACACATTAACATGAACACAATAATGCGTACACGTTAGAAAGAGGAGGAAGAGGAAAAGAGAATATTAAAGTCAGTTGGAAACACGAGCTCCTTTTTCAGCAGTAGCCCCGTCACAGGAATGACATAGGAAGAGAAACACAACCTTAGGCCAGTGTGGTCACAGGAATGACATAGGAAGAGAAGAGAAACTCAACCTTAGGCCAGTGTGGTCACAGGAATGACATAGGAAGAGAAACACAACCGTAGGCCAGTGTGGTCACAGGAATGACATAGGAAGAGAAGAAACACAACCTTAGGCCAGTGTGGTCACAGGAATGACATAGGAAGAGAAGAAACACAACCTTAGGCCAGTGTGGTCACAGGAATGACATAGGAAGAGAAGAGAAACACAACCTTAGGCCAGTGTGGTCACAGGAATGACATAGGAAGAGAAGAAACACAACCTTAGGCCAGTGTGGTCACAGGAATGACATAGGAAGAGAAGAGAAACACAACCTTAGGCCAGTGTGGTCACAGGAATGACATAGGAAGAGAAGAGAAACACAACCTTAGGCCAGTGTGGTCACAGGAATGACATAGGAAGAGAAGAGAAACACAACCTTAGGCCAGTGTAGTCACAGGAATGACATAGGAAGAGAAACACAACCTTAGGCCAGTGTGGTCACAGGAATGACATAGGAAAAGAAACACAACCTTAGGCCAGTGTGGTCACAGGAATGACATAGGAAGAGAAGAGAAACACAACCTTAGGCCAGTGTGGTCACAGGAATGAAATAGAGAAGAGAAACACAACCTTAGGCCAGTGTGGTCACAGGAATGAAATAGGAAGAGAAGAGAAACACAACCTTAGGCCAGTGTGGTCACAGGAATGAAATAGAGAAGAGAAACACAACCTTAGGCCAGTGTGGTCACAGGAATGACATAGAAGAGAAGAGAAACACAACCTTAGGCCAGTGTGGTCACAGGAATGACAGAAGAGAAGAGAAACACAACCTTAGGCCAGTGTGGTCACAGGAATGACATAGAAGAGAAGAGAAACACAACCTTAGGCCAGTGTGGTGACAGGAATGAAATAGGAAGAGAAAAGAAACACAACCTTAGGCCAGTGTGGTCAGTCTCATTGGGTTATACGGGACGGACCATAGTGACCAGACTCCCTTCATGGCTTCGGGTTCTCTGGAGGCGCGCGCATATCAGGACAGGGCGAGCGCACGCCTCTTGGGCCATGATAGAGACCCTTATGGAATAGGACAGGCACCGGCGCTTCAACTCTTCTGTGCGAAAGTTTTTGTTTTTAATCTTTTTTTTTTTTCAATTAAAGGCCATAAAGTTTCGCATCTCTTTGGCAGGCGAACAGAGAGACACAGCCACCGCTGCAAACTTGAAGCTTGGTTCATCCATTGTCGTTGGAGGTGGAGAGAGAAATGTATCGATTCCTATAGATAGCGAGCATCACGACGATATCAAGTGCTGATATCTGGTGTCGCCATCGCAGCGGGGAGCGAGCTTTAACCTCGCGTCTCGCAACCTTCTTGACGGCAGTGTTCCAGCAGCAGTTACCTGGTCGGCGAGCAGTAACAGTAGAGTGGAGATGTGAGGAGTTCGTGTTGCACGGGGTCTTGTTTTGTCCCTTTGTGGCTTACACAGGTAACGTTACACCGTTATCTTCTATGGCGCCGTCACTTGGACACGGGGGTTGAGGTTCTATTTTTCTGGGTGTCGAATGACGTGGATCGGTTTGGGTTAAGGGGGGGGAGGGGGGGGGGATGTGGTTGTTGAAGAAGCCTTGTTTTCTTGAAGATGTGTTGAAGTTTTTCGGTGTTGCTGGCAATATTTCTGGCTTTGTCTGCCGCTGTTTCTCTTTCTGCATTTGATGACGTCGTCGTTGTTGCTGCTTTTGGTGAAGATGGGGTCATTGTTGTGGTTGATGTTGCTGTTGCTGTTGTGGTTCATCTTTCCTTGAGAGGCCACAGAGAGAGAGAGAGAGAGGAGAGAAGAGAGAGAGAGAGAGAGAGAGAGAGAGAGAGAGAGAGAGAGAGAGGAGAGAGAGAGAGAGAGATTTCCTTTGTTTATCATTTGCTATCAAAATTTACGTCTGCGTGTGTCATTTTTGATTTTTTCTTTCTTTAACTCAAAGCTGTTTTCAGATGGAAAACATTCGTAATTTAGAGGAAAGCCTGGACAATGATGACGTGTCAGTACGTCTGACCGTTTAGGCGTCATCAGGACAAAAAGTCAAAAGACAGACCTTCCCTCCCAAAATGAACCATTCCCCTGATCTGACTCCCGGCGCATCTGAGACAAATGCTAACCAAATTATTCACATATGGGCAGGGTTTGTGAATTTTGGACAGGGGCGGCGGATCAGTCTGTCCTGGATGGAGGATTACTTTTCTTTTAAAAGGGTTTTTAGACCACTGTTGTGGAAGTGCCCACAGAAGGTTGTTCAGAGACGGGAAAGAAACGGAAATCTCTCTCTCTCTCTCTCTCTCTCTCTCTCTCTCTCTCTCTCTCTCTCTCTCTCTCTCTCTCTCTCTCTCTCTCTCTTCTTTTTCGTTCCTGTCGCTCTGGCTTTGTAACAAAACTCAGTCTCTCTGTCTCTTTCTCTCGCTTCCTCGTTCTCTCCCTCGGTGTCTGAGACTGTGTTTTATGTCTGTCTGTCTGTCTCCCTCCCCCCCCCCTCTCTCTCCCTCTCTGTGGATGTCTGTCTTTCTCCCTCCCTCTTCCTCCCTCCCCTCTTCCTCCCTCCCTAATTCCGTGTGAGTGAGTGAGTGTGTGTGTCTCTCTCTCTCTCTCTCTCTCTCTCTCTCTCTCTCTCTCTCTCTCTCTCTCTCTCTCTCTCTCAAACACACGTTTTGGTTGTTTCTCAGATTCACCAATAAATTTATTTTTCCTCATCCTTCAAGTAAATGCGAGATGGTTAGCACTTCTCTCTCTCTCTCTCTCTCTCTCTCTCTCTCTCTCTCTCTCTCTCTCTCTCTCTCTCTCTCTCTCTCTCGTAACACTGGCACGATCAGTTCATTACTGGAAAAGTGGTTGAATATGCCAGAAATGTTCACCTTTGCAAGAAGACTGTGATTGATATGTCGCCCCAAAAGCGGATAGATGGTAGAGAAAGCATGTACTCCCAGAGTCTTCATTTGGCGTGTGTTTACGTACTGTCTGGCCATCGTCTTTTAGTCACCAGTTCTTAACTCTTCATCTACAGAATGTAACACCAATATCAAGAACGCTGAGTCAGCTTAAGACTATGAATACACACAGTCCAGAAACGATGCAAGCTGCTTTTTTTTTTAATTTGAAGTCATCGAAAAAAGTCATGACATGTACGGTATTGTTGCTGCAGTCTCCCTTCCCATTCCACACGTACAGGTAAGAAGAACACGGAATAACGAAGTAAATTTCCTTCTAAAGGGAAGGTCTAAGACCGCTCGTTTACACCAAGCTAAACATGTATCTGGCAACAACTGTCGAAGAAATTTTAACGCCAGATACTTTATTAAAAACTGGCCTAGCCCCTTGATTTTGAACAGGACAGACAAGCTCGGTGTGGTGGGTATGAAAGGAGATCTGAAGGGGAGACGAGAAAGAGAACTGGTGACACCACCGACTACACTTTTGGCAGCCTGCAACGTTCGCTGTGCATTCCACTGGTTTCAGTGTGTCGGCGAGACGTAGCTGATTTGGGGCAACCGGTTACTGGTTTTTCTTTTTTTCTTTTTTTTTTTTTTTTTTTTTGAGAGCGTAACATTTCCATGATTTTAAACCTGATACTAAGAATGAAAATCATCAAACTTGAGAAAAGTTAATGACGGTTGTATGTCCACCGAAAGTCCCGTGAGTGTGGTGTTTCCCAAGGCTCTGTGTTGGCACCTGTGTTGTTCACACTTTATTCTCCACCCTCGTCCAACATTGTTGGCAGCTCACGGCTGTGACTTCCCTCAATATCAGAAGACACTGAGTTGTGAGAAAGTGCACAACGTGGTGGATTTGGTGGTGTTGGGTCTGGTATCGAGCTTTGTCGTGATGATGATCCCTCCTGGATGAATGGCAACAGTTTCATGCTAAACACTGACCAAACAGAAGTGACGCGTTTTGGACCCTCTCACGAATCAGGCTGGTAGAAAGTGGCCCAGTAAGTACTGGCAGAGGTTGTATGATTTCATAACAAGATCAGATCAGATCAGTGTGTGTGTGTGTGTGTGTGTGTGTGTGTGTGTGTGTGTAATGCATCATTTTTATAACTCCGCCGTATTGCCTAAGTAGGTAACTATGTTTTAACCGATGCAACGTTAAGGCCTTAGTGCACACTGATTACTTTCCGTTGGATTATTGTAAGGTAGTACTGTATGGTTTGCCTGCAAAGCAAATTTCCCGGATCCAATGAATTCAACAGCGCGACTCGTTCTATACAAAAGACAGCGAGGTCACATTACACTACAGCTGATGGTTGCCTGTAAAACTGTGCCATCAATGCAAACTGGCGACTCTTGCTTTCCGTATCTTCAGCGGTTTCCTTGCACCACATCTGTCTGTTATGTTCTGGGCATACCACTCATGATGTTCTTACCACTCCTCAGGTCAGCAACTCGTGAAGATTCCAGATCGGAATCTAGAAGAGTTTGGTAAGCGTTCCCTCAGCTTTCTGCCTAAACTGTCTGGAATTCATTGACTCCCTTTTTTCGAAATCTGTCTGCCCTACGTGTTTTCAAAACACAGCAACACACACACACACACACACACACACACACACACACACACACACACACACACACACACACACACACACACTTTTTCAGCCAAGCGTTTTTGCAAATACTGCTCACATATGTGGGCACACCGTAAGTTCTGTGGTAAGTGTATTGTTACATGTGAATAAATGAAGGTGCGAATGGTGTGTGCAAGCGAAATGAATAGAATAGCGCAATACAAATACTATGCAAATACTTATCGGCATCATTATCACCATCATCCTTATTGTTATGATGATGATGATGATGATGATAATGATGACAACGATGACGATGATGAAAATGATGATGATGATGATGATTAAAAGTTCTTCACAAACAAAGGGAAAGAAAGAAAGGGCGTATTTCACTGACGGCAGTCATGGAATGCATGTTAATGTTTGCACGTTGTGTTAATTTGACCAAGCATTCCAGCGAATGCTTTGTAAGAGACTTCTGCTCAGGCTACCGATAAGTGATATTCTGGTTCCTGTTCCATTAGTTCTGAGACGAGATCAAGAGAGGTGAAACGGCATACTGCCGAGGGACAGCATAATGTACGTGTTCCAGAAGGGTCGTATGTGTTGCAGATGTGCACCTGCCTTTCTGTCTTTCCGCACTCGTGAACATAGGCATGGCTTCGTGCAGCAACTGAAACGTTCCTGGCATACCAGAGCAGCGAGGGACAGGTTGCAACATAACCCACTGTCACCCCTCCCACCCCCACCCTCCACCCTCACTCCCACTCCCACGCTGTCCAATACCGAGACATCCGTAAGAGCGTGTCCATAAGGGCTCCTGGCTGACAGGACGTTAATCTCACCATCGTTCGTGAAGCGGAGAGACGTCAGGCTAAAACCAGAAACAAACAGAAAAAAAGAAAAGAAAGAAAGAAAAAAAAAAAGGTTTTCAGTAACGAGGTCAATAGGCCAGTGTCACAGGACAGTGTTTCGGGTGAAACGTTTGCTGTCCCAACCAGGGAACACACTGGTGGAGCCATGAGCCTTTTGCCGCTTTCTTTTTAGGTTTGTCACCCATGCCAAAAAAGCCGCACGTTCAGAGGTTGCACCGCACCACCAGCTGTTTGAGTGGTGCACGCAATTTCCAGTGAAATCACCACTGTTTGGTTTTTAGTCCCTGCTGTTTGGTTTTTAGTCCCTGCTGTTTGGTTTTTAGTTCCTCTTTCTATCAGTTGCGGGTTCAAATCCCAGAAACGCCAGGGGAAATTAAAGGGTATCCGGGAGTCATGACCTGGATGCGGCATGACCCCCTTAGAGTGTGAGGAGCTCAGGGCCTAAACGCTTGTCTGAGGGTGTTCTTCTCTGAAAACCTGCTGTCAGGCTCTCCCTTGAGTGCCTTCCCATCAGTCTTCATCACTGCCTCCCACAGGTAAAGTGGCGATAGAACAAATCAGTCTTCATCACTGCCTCCCACAGGTAAAGTGGCGATAGAACAAATCAGTCTTCATCACTGCCTCCCACAGGTAAAGTGGCGATAGAACAAATCAGTCTTCATCACTGCCTCCCACAGGTAAAGTGGCGACAGAACAAATCAGTCTTCATCACTGCCTCCCACAGGTAAAGTGGCGACAGAACAAATCAGTCTTCATCACTGCCTCCCACAGGTAAAGTGGCGATAGAACAAATCTGTCTTCATCACTGCCTCCCACAGGTAAAGTGGCGATAGAACAAATCTGTCTGGGAGAAAGCGTTTTATTTCGTTAACAATTTGAGGCGCGCGTTTCCAGTTCGTGATTGGCATGTGACCATCAACAAAGGCACAATCAAGCGTCAAGAAGCAGCAACATTCAGAGCCTCATGATTCCAAATGTAACGGTGTGGATTTATGTCGCCAGACCAAGGTTATGCGCCGAACAGCTTCCAAACCTGTTTCCCCACAAACATAGGACAGACGGGAAACACAGGGAGCACCTTGCTGCATGCTCAGACTGCGTTTTGCGTCGCCATTTGAATCTTGACGAGTGCTTTCCCTAGTTTGGAAAAAAAAAACAACCAAAGTACTTATTTCGTCTGTGTGTCGGATCCCTGGCAAGAGTTTCCCTGTACTGGTTATTTTCTTAATGCGTTTTTTTTTCTTTCCAGAAAAGGTGGAGGGGGTGGGGATAGGTAAAGCAGTAACATTTAGGGTCAGCTGGGTGGCCGCAATCAAAACGTTTTCCCCGAGCAGTCAATGATGAATAAAGTATGGGCATATGACTCTTTTTCCATTGAATAAAAGTTACATGTCTTGTAAATCATCTCTCCCTAGCTTGTAACGTCTTTCACCCACGTCCGTCGGTGGGTGGGTTGGTCTGTCTGTCGGTGTGATTACGTCAAAAAAACGAACAAACAAAAACAAAAACCGAAACTGATTTTAACGAAGCGTGGTAGACAGATGGAATGTGTCCGAAGAGCGTGCCCATTTAATTTTGGTGTGGATCTGTTGTCAGGATCCGGATCAAACGGCGGATCTAGGATCCGTTCAACAAAATGATTGAATATTCTCCACTGAATACGAACACTGTGAAATGGCTGTTTACGAATGGATAACTGTCAGTGAAGAAACTATGTTTTTCATGGAATACAAAAACTTTTTGAGTGTTGTGAACGTTGACTTTTTATATTTTTTTCCATAGTTTAAATTTTTCTTTAGAGGTGCATAGGATTAACTCTTTCAGTTGGTAGCTGTTACTTCCCCAAAGTAAAACAAAATGTGTTCACCTGTGAACTGTGCCCATAGAAGTAAAAAAAATTAATAGGGAAAAAAGGCCCGCCCACCGACCTTATTTATTACCTTCATGTCACAGGGAACGTAGCTTCGATGGTGAAATTAACGTCCGACCTGGCAGAGGCGCTTCACGACGAATTGTTGCCAGACTCAGGCAGAGAAAATACTAAGTTTTTTTTTCCACCTGATATTTTGGTGCGGTACCGGATCAAAACACAGCTCCAGGATCCGTTTGACTTTGGCAGGGTCTTTGTTTTCCCCGAGTGCCCTTCTAGTTTCATTCACGTCGTCACGCCGGACCGAAATCTTTTTTTGTTTGTTTTGGTTTGGCATGTTGACGGTGTGCAGAGCAGTGAAACTGGGCGGTACTTGTTGTGGCGCAGTGTGCTGTGGGGTGAAGGTTCATGTATGCGGAGAGTCAGGTGACGATTTTTGCTGCCCTCGGTCAGTTGGGACCGAATCGCGTTGGATGTGAAAAAGGCTGGGTTAAGAAGGGCTGCTTGTATGATACTGACGTGAAAGTTTGGTCCGTGTGTGTGTATGTGTGTGTGTGTGTGTGTGTGTGTGTGTGGGGGGGGGGGGGGGTAATGTCATTATTGTGTTTAACTATTTCATGTTTTAATTTTTTTAGATAGAGAAAGAGAGAGAGTCGAAATTTGAGGTAAGGCTCATGCTGCTTCACCCACAGATTACAGATGTTTGATCTTTAAATATAACGCTGCTTGTCTGGAACACATACAAACACACACACACACACACACACACACACACACACACACACACACACACACACACACACATACACACACACACACACACACACACACACACACACACACACACACACACACACACACACACACATGGACGGACGCACTCACACCGTCACACACTCGCGCGCGCGCACACACCACACACACACACACACACACACACACACACACACACACACACACACACACACGCACACACGCACTCGAGATGTCGTATTTGTGTGCCCTTTTTCTAAATGTGGGGTATTCTACACTCTGATAGCAGTGTTGATAAAGCCACGACAATGCAGTCATACAATCCACAGAATCCATAAAATGGAATCATTTAGCATGACATAATTACCACGCATCAATGAAATCAACGAAGAGCATAAAACTCATTTATTATGAACTGTTTATAAACATCAGAGTGGATAGGGAACACATTTCACAAGTTAAAATCTCAGCAATATACGTGAGATTTGTAGTCGTTCATACGCAGTGGCTTCAAGAGTAATGACTGGCCGTGAAACGTGTAGTCAGTTTTTCCCTCAAAGAAACCGTATCTTGTGGCGGTCGGAAATGCGATGGAAGTGTATTCAAAGCCTTTTACTAGAACAACAGAATAAATGGGTCTTTATTTTAGATATGAAAATCAGAATTTGGTTGGGATTTTAGGATTTACGTTAAATTTAGACTGAAGAGTTTGAGAAATCAGTTTTATTTGAAAAAACACACTTTTATTAACAGCAAGCATGCCAACAAACATACTGCTTTACGCGATAACCCATACTGGAGTAGAATCCCTCTCACTATGACCTGACGATTTAAAAAGAAGTGAGAGCTCTTTTACATACACTAATGAGAGGTTTCATGGCATAAAATTTGTAGAGTCAAGCAGTATTTAACAAATAATGATTGAAGTGATAACATATGGGTATAGGAATGATTCTTTGACATGAACATTCAGGAAATGCTTGATCCTGCACAGGTGACATATTTGTCTGGGCATCGGTTTATATAGACAAATGATGTGATTAGACCAGGACAGCTGATCAAAATCAATAACAAGAACTCGATGACTCTTCATTTCTTCACTTTCTTGATTTAAGCAGTGGGTTTGCTGTTAATAAATGTAAGCTTATCTAATAAAATTGTCTGATTTCCCAACTCTTCAGTCTATGTTTAACGTAAAAGAGGAAGCTGTGAAGTTTTGTCCACTTTTTCGTGTTATTCGCCTGAGGTTTTTTTTTTATCTTTATTTTTTTTTAAACAGAATTTCATGACATGTAATACACATCGCACCAATCCCATGAGATGTCAATATTCTTTGTAATGAAGTGAAAGCAGCATTTATCTTTTGTAATGAAGTGAAAGCAGCATTTATCTTTTGTAATGAAGTGAAAACAGCATTTATCTTTTATTTTGCTTTTGTGGACCGTGGTATTATCGCAAAAGAACTCATATCAATCGTTAATATAAAGGAGGAGATCATTGATGCAAATTGAGAACAACAGTGAGCCTCGCATAAAACCCTGGGCACGCCATATCAGATATGATGTAGGCCCTAACGTATCTCATAAGTTGGTGCGAAGACGAACAGTCTGCTGATGATTCTTTAAGATTGAAGAGATCAGTCGGCGAGTGTTTTCTTGTGATTAATTACATCAAATGCCTTGGCAAAATCAACAGATAGTGCTCCATGATATTAATTTTCGTATTTCTTGTTAACCATTGGTTCATCAGATCTGTTAGTGGTGTGTGACAAGAACAGCGTACCTGAACGCCGCTTGATTTTCATTCAGTAGACAATGAGTCAAGACGGTGGTGACTGTGCTTGTTTATGTGTGTGTGTGTGTTTCAAAGGGCTTGGACAGACTTACTAATATAGATATGGATCTACTAGAAGTTCTGTAGGTCTGAATGGTCTCCGGAATAGAAAATGGTATCATCACGTTTACAGTTTTAAACTCATTGCGGGGAAGTGGCATTCATCAATGCATAGCCTAGGCTTTAGACATTCGACTTTTCGGATATAACAGGGGCTGACAGTTTTAGAATGTTGCATGCAACCATCCAAGTCCGCGACTTCCAGTCTGCTTCAGAAGGCATGAAAATAGGCAAAGAGATCGTTAAGTGTCAAAGGCAGAACAGATGGAGCTGAGCGAATATTTTTAGCAAGAGAGAGAGAGAGAGAGAGAGAGAGAGAGAGAGAAACATTATTCACTGTCATTGTGTGCACTACATCACTGTGCCTGTTTTTGTTTTCTGTGTGTGTGTGTGTGTGTGTGTGTGTGTGTGTGTGTGTGTGTGTGTGTGTGTGTGTGTGATGTGGTGTGTGTGTGATGTGGTGTGGTGTGTGTGTGTGTGTGTGAACGAGATGTGTCGGCTGCCGTTAGTGTCATTATCGACGCCGCAGAAAGGAGCAAACTACTCCGGAGCTGGCATGCAGTCTGCGAGAGAGAGAGAGAGAGAGAGAGAGAGAGAGAGAGAGAGAGAGCTCTCATCTGCAGCACAGAAACAGGCTGCTGGAACATAAACAAAACAAATATAAAACAACAACAAACAAACAAACAAAAAAGCTCCCACAGATGTGTTCAAGGTGTCATTTTCCTCTCTGAGCAAGCTATCCCAGGTCCCCGCCCCTCTGGCGGTGGACAGCGAAGGGCGCGCGCACACTCCGTTTCGCGCGCTTTCGTGCCGCGAGCCACGTGCCGTTGTCGCCTGCACGACTGTCGCTCCTCCCCGAGCGTGCTACCCGGTGCAGTCGCCCCACCGTGAAGCCGCTGTTTGCCAGGATAGCGTGAGAGCATCCAGCCCTCTCTGCACAGGCGTACACAGCCTGCACTCGGCTGCGTCACAGCAGTGTCAACCGCCAGCCGAAGCAGACGGACTTTTAGTTTGTCGGAGGGTAAACACGAAACGCCAGTTTTCCTGTTCCAAGAGTGGATCTTTTTTTGTTTTGTTTGTTTGTGATGGCCACGGGATACCTGGTCCAGCGAGGGAGGTGTGAACTGGGTGTGGGTTGACTTGAGCGGCACGTGAGGTTGGGCGCCGTCTTGCTATGAGTGGGCGGAATCGCGGGCGGTCTCGCGGCAGACCCAAAGGCAACCTTGGGCGCGGCAGGGGCCGGGGCCGGGCCTGTCAGACCGACGACGCCCTGTCGGGGCGGGCTTCCCGATCCCCGTCCGCTCCGTAAGTTCGTCGTCTTCATCGTTGTCGTCATTGTCGTCGTCGTAGTCATCATATCTTTGCCTTCATCATCATCATCATCATCATCACCATATCATCATCATCGTCGTCGTCGTCCTCATCGTCTGACGTCATCATCATTGTTACCATCATCATCATCGTAGTTGTCGCCATCATCATCATCATCACCATTATCATCATCACCACCACTAACCACCACCACCACCACACCACCACCATCATCATTATCGTCATCGTCACCAACAACAGGAGCAGCAACAACAGCAGCAATAACATGTCTCTTCTCTTCATCTTTATGACCACTCCCTTTCCCTCCTCCTGGGTTACCTTTCTGTTGCACCAATATTCATCATCGCATCATCATCGTCTTTGTCGACCTCATCGTCGTCATTATGTCCTATTTTTGAATATCAACTTTAGGCTGGAACCTTTTGGAAAGGTAATTGATTAAAAAAAAAAGCAGATGGAGAGACTTAATTAATACCTCCAGCAGTCCGGGATTTTGGCAAAAATTGAAAAATTTTGTGTCCATTACCGAGGCGTTTTCTTTCAAGTTTGGATGACCTCAGTCTTCGAAAAAAATTGTCACCGTCTTCGATATCTATTTAATTCACATAATCATGAAAAACAAAAACTTGCTGTCACAAAAATGAAATGACTAGACGTTCACGAAGTGGATAAATCGACCTTTGAACCACAAACAGAAAAAGAAAAAAGCAGCGATAATATCTGCAACATCGTGAAGCAACCATTCTAAATAATCGAAGAATTTGATACACGGAAGTAGAAAACTGCCTCTAAACATCGCTGTCATCATGAGCACTAACGTTTGGATCACCGGCATCAGGGGCTACGTTTTCAGACAATTTTTCCCCTTCCACAAGCTGTGGGTGGCATTGATGCTGCGAAGATACATGAACAGCGGTGGTCGTTACTGCGCTCTTCGCGTGCACGTCCATTACGGATTTTTTTTTTTTTTTTTTTTTTTTTGGTTAGTTAGCAGTGCGGGTGGGGTGGGGGGAGGGGGATACTGGGCAGTGCCAACGTCCGGTGTATGCATACCGGTCTTTGTTTATTTTGTTTGTTTTTTCATCCAAAATCTCTGAACGCTGGTACGGGTTATAGCATAACAATGTGTGAATCTGCAGTTGAACGCTGGTACGGGTTATAGCTTAATCATGTGTGAATCTGGAAGTCTGAACGCGGTACGGGTTATAGCTTAAATCAATGTGTGAATCTGGCAGTCTGAACGCTGGTAGGGTTATAGCTTAATCAATGTGTGAATCTGGCAGTCTGAACGCTGGTACGGGTTATAGCTTAAAATCAATGTGTGAATCTGGCAGTCTGAACGCTGGTACGGGTTATAGCTTAAATCAATGTGTGAATCTGCAGTCTGAACGCTGGTACGGTTATAGCTTAAATCAATGTGTGAATCTGGCATCTGAACGCTGGTACGGGTTATAGCTTAAATCAAATGTGTGAATCTGGCGTCTGAACGCTGGTACGGGTTATAGCTTAAATCATGTGTGAATCTGGCAGTCTGACGCTGGTACGGGTTATAGCTTAAATCAATGTGTGAATCTGGCAGCTGAACGCTGGTACGGGTTATAGCTTAAATCAATGTGTGAATCTGGCAGTCTGAACGCTGGTACGGGTTATAGCTTAAATCAATGTGTGAATCTGGCAGTCTGAACGCTGGTACGGGTTATACTTAAATCAATGTGTGAATCTGGCAGTCTGAACGCTGGTACGGGTTATAGCTTAAATCAATGTGTGAATCTGGCAGTCTGAACGCTGGTACGGGTTATATGCTTAAATCAATGTGTGAATCTGGCAGTCTGAACGCTGGTACGGGTTATAGCTTAAATCAATGTGTGAATCTGGCAGTCTGAACGCTGGTACGGGTTATAGCTTAAATCAATGTGTGAATCTGGCAGTCTGAACGCTGGTACGGGTTATAGCTTAAATCAATGTGTGAATCTGGCAGTCTGAACGCTGGTACGGGTTATAGCTTAAATCAATGTGTGAATCTGGCAGTCTGAACGCTGGTACGGGTTATAGCTTAAATCAATGTGTGAATCTGGCAGTCTGAACGCTGGTACGGGTTATAGCTTAATTCAATGTGTGAATCTGGCAGTCTGAACGCTGGTACGGGTTATAGCTTAAATCAATGTTGTGAATCTGGCAGTCTGAACGCTGGTACGGGTTATAGCTTAAATCAATGTGTGAATCTGGCAGTCTGAACGCTGGTACGGGTTATGCTTAAATCATGTGTGAATCTGGCAGTCTGAACGCTGGTACGGGTTATAGCTTAAATCAATGTGTGAATTGCGTCTGAACGCTGGTACGGGTTGATACTTAATCAATGTGTGAATCTGGCAGTCTGAACGTGTACGGGTTATAGCTTAAAATCAATGTGTGAATCATGGCAGTCTGAACGCTGGTACGGGTTATAGCTTAAATCAATGTGTGAATCTGGCGTCGAACGCTGGTACGGTATAGCTTAAATCATGTGTGAATCTGCAAACTACGCTGTACGGGTTATTGCTTAAATCAATGTGTGAATTGGCAGTCTGAACGCTGGTAAGGGTTATTTGCTTAAATCAATGTGTGAATCTGGCAGTCGAACGCTGGTACGGGTTTTAGCTTAAATCAATGTTGAAAACTGGCAGTCTGAACGCTGGTACGGGTTATAGCTTAAATCAATGTGTGAATCGGCAGTCTGACGCTGGTACGGGTTATAGCTTAAATCAATGTGTGAATCTGGCAGTCTGAACGCTGGTACGGGTTATAGCTTAAATCAATGTTTTGAATCTGGCAGTCTGAAAGCTGGGACGGTTATAGCTTAAACAAATGTGTGAATCTGGCAGTCTGAACGCTGGTACGGGTAATAGCTTAAATCAATGTGGAATCTGGCAGTCTGAAAAGCTGGGAAAGGGGTTATAGCTTAATCAATGTGTGAATCTGGCAGTCTGAAGCTGGTTCGGGTTATAGCTTAAATCAAAAGTGTGAATCGGCAGTCTGAACGCTGGTACGGGTTATAGCTTAATCAATGTGTGAATTTTGGCAGTCTGAACGCTGGTACGGGTTATAGCTTAAATCAATGTGTGAATCTGGCAGGTCTGAACGCTGGTACGGGTTTTTAGCTTAAATCAATGTGTGAATCTGGCAGTCTGAACGCTGGTACGGTTATAGCTTAAATCAATTTTGTGAATCTGGCAGTTAACCGTGGGATAGCTTAAAATGTGAACGCCTGAACCTGGTACGGGTTATAGCTTAAATCAATGTGTGAATCTGGCAGTCTGAAAAGCTGGTACGGGTTATAGCTTAAAACAATGTGTGAATCTGGCAGTCTGAACGCTGGTAGGGGTTTTAGCTTTAAATCAATGTGTGAATCTGGCAGTCTTGAACGCTGGTACGGGGTTATAGCTTAAATCAATTGTGTGAATCTGGCAGTCTGAACGTGGTACGGGTTATAGCTTAAATCAATGTGTGAATCTGGCAGTCTGAACGCTGGTACGGGTTATAGCTTAAATCAATGTGTGAATCTGGCATCTGAACGCTGGTACGGTTTTAAGCTTTAAAACAATGTGTGAATCTGGCAGTCTGAACGCTGGTAACGGGTTATAGCTTAAATCAATGTTGAATCTGGCAGTCTGAACGCTGGTAACGGGTTATAGCTTAAATCAATGTGTGAAAACTGGCAGTCTGACGCTGGTACGGGGTTTTTGCTTAAATCAATTGTGTGAATCTGGCCCGTCTGAACGCTGGTAAGGTTATAGCTTAAATCAATGTGAATCTGCAGTCCTGAACGCTGGTACGGGGTTTTTAGCTTAAATCAAAGTGTGAATCTGGCAGCTGAACGCTGGTACGGGTTATGCTTAAATCAATGTGTGAATCTGGCAGTCTGAACGCTGGTCGGGTTATAGCTTAAATCATGTGTGAATCTGGCAGTCTGAACGCTGGTACGGGTTATTTGCTTAAATCAATGTGTGAATTGGCAGGGCTGAACGCTGGTACGGGTTATAGCTTTAAAACAATGGGGAATCTGGCAGTCTGAACGCTGGTACGGGTTTGCTTAAATCTAGTGTGAATCTGGCCCGTCTGAACGCTGGTACGGTTAAGCTTAATTCAATGTGGGAAACTGGGAGTCTGAACGCTGGTACGGGTTATAGCTTAATCAATGTGTGAATCTGGCAGTCTGAACGCTGGTACGGTTATAGCTTAAATCAATGTGTGAATCTGGCAGTCTGAACGCTGGTACGGGTTATAGCTTAAATCAATGTGTGAATCTGGCGTCTGAACGCTGGGACGGGTTATAGCTTAAATCAAGTGTGAATCTGGCAGTCGAACGCTGGTCGGGTTATAGGCTTAAATCAATGTGTTGAAACTGGCAGTCGAACGCTGGTACGGGTTATAGCTTAAATCAATGTGTGAATCTGGCAGTCTGACGCTTGGTACGGGTTATAGCTTAAATCAATGTGGAATCGGCGTCTGAAAGCTGGTACGGGTTATAGCTTAAATCAATGGGAATCTGGCAGTCTGAAAAGCTGGTACGGGTTATGCTTAAATAATGTGTGAATCTGGCAGTCTGAACGCTGGTACGGGTTATTGCTTAAAATCAATGTGTGGGAAACTGGCAGCTGAACGCTGGTACGGGTTATAGCTTTAAATCAATGTTTTGAATCTGGCAGTCTGAACGCTGGTACGGTTATAGCTTAAATCATGTGTGAATCTGGCAGTCTGACGCTGGTACGGGGGTTTTAGCTTAAATCAATGTGTGAATCTGGCAGTCTGAACGTGGTCGGGTTATAGCTTAAATCAATGTGGAAACGGCAGTCTGAACGCTGGTACGGGTTATAGCTAATCCCAAAGTGTGAATCTGCAGTCTGAACGCTGGTAAAGGGTTAAAAGCTTAAATCAATGTGTAATCTGGCAAATCTGAACGCTGGTACGGGTTATAGCTAAATCAATGTGTGAATTGGCAGTCGAACGCTGGTACGGTTATAGCTTAAATCAATGTGTGAATTCTGGCAGTCTGAACGCTGGTACGGTTTTAGCTTAAATCAATGTGTGAATCTGGCAGTCTGAACCTGGTACGGGTTTTTAGCTTAAATCAATGTGTGAATACTGGCAGTCTGAACGCTGGTACGGGTTATAGCTTAAATCAATGGTGTGAATCTGGCAGTCTGAACGCTGGTACGGGTTATAGCTTAAATCAATGTTGGAATCTGGCCCGTCTGAACGCTGGTACGGGTTATAGCTTAAATCAATGTGTGATCTGGCAGTCTGAACGCTTTGGGACGGGTATAGCTTAAATCAATGTGTGAATCTGGGAGTCTGAACGCTGGTACGGGTTATAGCTTAAATCAAAGTGTAATCTGGCAGTCTGAACCGGTACGGTTATAGTTAAATCATGTGTAACTGGCAGTTTAACCTTTAGGTTATAGCTTTTAAAACAATGGGAACTGGCAGTCGAACGCGGTAGGGGTTTTGCTTAAATCAATGTTTGGGGAATTGGGGACTAACGCTGGGGACGGGTTATAGCTTTAAACAATGGTTTAATCGGCATTGAACGCTGGTACGGTTATACAAATAAAGTGTAAACTGGGAGTTAAAAACCCGGACGGGGTTTTAGCTTAAATCAGGTGAATCTCAGTCTGAACCTGGTAGGGTTATAGAAAAACAAGTTGGGAACTGGCGTCTGAACCTGGTACGGGGTTTTAGCTTTTAAAACAATGTGTAATCGGGTCAAACGCTGGAGGTTAAAGCTTAAAAAAATTGTAATTGGCAGTCCCGAACGCTGGTACGGGTTATGCTTAAAAACAATGTGTGAACGGCAGTCAACGCTGGTAGGTTATGCTTAAAAACAAAATGTGAATCGGCAGTTTTGCTGGTACGGGGTTTAAACTTAAATCAATGGTGAATCTGGCAGTTGAACGTGTACGGTTATAGTTAACTGTGTGAATCTGGCGTCTGAACGTGGTACGGGTTATAGCTTAAATCAATGTGTGAATTGGCAGTCTGAACGTGGTAGGGTTTAGTTAAATCAATGTGTGATCTGGCAGTCTGAACGCTGGTAGGGTTATAGTTAAATCAATGTGTGAATCTGGCAGTCTGAACGCTGGTCGGGTTATAGCTTAAATCAATGTGGGGAATCTGGCAGTCTGAACGTGGTACGGGTTATAGCTTAAATCAATGTGTGAATCTGGCAGTCTGAACGCTGGTAGGGTTATAGCTTAAATCAATGTGTGAATTGGCAGTCTAAAACGCTGGTAGGGTTATAGCTTAAATCAATGTGTGAATCTGGCAGTTGAACGCTGGTACGGGTTTTATAGCTTAAATCAATGTGTGAATCTGGCAGTCTGAACGCTGGTACGGTTATAGCTTAAATCAATGTGTGAATCTGGCAGTTGAACGTGGTACGGGTTATAGCTTAAATCAATGTGTAAATCTGGCAGTCTGAACGTGGTACGGGTTATAGCTTAAATCAATGTGTGAATTCTGGCAGTTGAACGCTGGTACGGGTTATAGCTTAAATCAATGTGTGAATCTGGCAGTCTGAACGCTGGTAGGGTTATAGCTTAAATCAATGTGTGAATCTGGCAGTTGAACGCTGGTACGGGTTATAGCTTAAATCAATGTGTGAATCTGGCAGTCTGGAACGCTGGTACGGGTTATAGCTAAATCAATGTGTGAATCTGGCAGTTGAACGCTGGTACGGGTATAGCTTAAATCAATGTGTGAATCTGGCAGTCTGAACGCTGGTAGGGTTATAGCTTAAATCATGTGTGAATTGGCAGTCTGAACGCTGGTACGGGTTATAGCTTAAATCAATGTGTGAATCTGGCGTTCTGAACGCTGGTACGGGTTAAGCTTAAATCAATGTGTGAATCTGGCAGTCTGAACGCTGGTACGGTATAGCTTAATCAATGTGGGGAATCTGGCCCGTCTGAACGCTGGTAGGGGGTTATAGCTAAATCAATGTGTGAATTGGCAGTCTGAACGCTGGTACGGGTTTTATGTTAAATCAATTGTGTGAATCTGGCAGTCTGAAACGCTGGAAGGGGTTTATAGCTTAAATCATGTGTGAATCGGGCAGTTGAAACGTGGTACGGTTTTAGTTTAAATAAAAGTGTAAATTGGCATTGAACGGGTACGGTTATAGCTTAAATCAATGGTGAATCGGGGCATTGAAACGTGGAGGGTTATAGTTAAATCAATGTGTAATCGGGCAGTTGACCGTTACGGGTTTAGCAAAAACAATTGTAATTTGGGCACTTGAGCTGGTGGGTTATAGCTTAATCAATGGTGAATTGGCATCTGCCCGTGGTAGGGGGTTAAGTTAAAATCAATGTGGAATTGGCCATTTGAACGTTACGGGAAAAGTTAAATAAGGTAAATTGGCAGTCGAACGCGGGTCGGGTTATAGTTAAATCAATGGTGAAATTGGCATCGAACGCTTAGGGTTATAGCTTAATCAATGTGGAATCGGGCAGTCTAAACGTGGTAGGGTTTTATATTTAAATCAATGTGTGAATCTGGCGTCGAACTGGTAGGGGTTAAAATTAAACAATGGTGAATCTGGCATTGAACGCTGGTCGGGTTATAGCTTAAATCATGTAAATCTGGCATTTTGAAACGTGGTACGGGTTTAGCTTAAATAAAAGTGTGTTTTGCGTCTAAAAACGCGGAGGGTTTTTAAGTTAAATCAATTGGAAGGGCTCAAACGTGGAGGGTTAAGAAAAAATAATTAAATCAAGTGGGGGAAATGAAAATATGGATCCTTGAACGCTGGTACGGTTTTTAGCTTAAATCAATTTAATTGGCAGTTGAACGGGGGTACGGGTTAAGTTAAAAAAAAATGGGGAAATTTGGCAGTCTGAACGGGGAAAAAAAGGGGTTATAGTTTAAAATCAAGTGAAAATCTGGCGTCTGAACGGGTAGGGAAAAGTTAAATAATGTTGAATTGGCAGTCTGAAGCTGGTACGGGTTTAGAAATTCAATTTGTGAACTGGCAGTCGGCGCTGGTAGGGTTAAGCAAAAAATCAAGGGAAATTGGGCAGTCTGAACGTGGTGGGAAATAGCTTAAACAATTTTAATCTCAGTCGCAATGGTGGGAAAAATTAAATCAATGTGTGAATTTGGCAGTCTGAACGGGGGTACGGGTTTAGCTTAAAAAAAGGTATTGGCGTAACCCTTGGTAGGGTTATGCTAAAAAAAAGGGTAATCGGCATTTGAAACGTGGTAGGGGTTAAGTTAAATCAAGGTAAATTTGGCATTTAAACGCGGAGGGTTATATTAAAAAAGGGAAAAAAAGGGAGTTAACGCTGGTGGGGATAGCTTAAATAATTTAAATTGGCAGTTGAACGTGGTAGGGTTATAGTTAAAATCAATGTTGAATCGGCAGTCTGAACGTGGTAGGGTTATAGCTTAAATAAAATGTAAATTGCAGTCGAATTGGTAGGGTTATACTTAAAAAAATTGTGAATCTGGCAGCTGAACGCGGAGGGTTATGTTAAACCCTGGGAAAACTGGCGTCTGAAGGGGTACGGGTTTTAGTTTAAATAAAAGGGGAAAAATTGGAAAAGGAACGCTGGGGGGTTTTTATAGCAAAAACAATTGTGAATTGGCGTCTACGCTGGTAGGGGTTATAGTTAAAAAAAGGGGTTTGAATCTGGCTTTTGAAGGGAAGGGTTAACTTAAATCAATTTTTGTAAAACTGGCAGTCTGAACGTGGGGGTTATAGCTTAAAAGTGGAAGGAGGGAAGTTATTTTTAAAAAAAAATAAATCTTGGGGGGGAATTGGAAGGCTAAACGTGGTACGGGTTAAGCTTAAAATAAATGTGTAAAATTGCAGTCTAAAACGCGGGGTTTAGGGTTATTTTAAATCAATGTGTGAATCTGGCGCTTTAAAGCGGTAGGGTTTTATATTAAATAATGGTGTTTGGCAGTTAAGCGGGTAGGGTTTTAAATTTAAACAAGGTTTGAATTGGAGTCTGAACGCTGGTAGGGTTTTTATATTTTAACAATGTGTGAATTGGCGTTAACGGGGGTAGGGTTATACAAAATCAATGGGGTAAATTTGGGCAGTCTGAACTGGTACGGGTTATGTTTAAATCAATGGTGATTCGGATTTGAAACCTGGTAGGGGTTAAATTTTTAAAATCAATGGTGAATCGGCAGTCGAACGTTGGACGGGTTATATTAAATAAATTTTTGATCTGGCATTACGCTGGTAGGGGGGTTATAGCTTAAATAAATTTTGAATCGGCTCTGAAGCTGGTAGGGGTTAAGTTTAAAATCAATGTGTAAATTTGGGCAGTTAAACGCTGGTAGGGGTTATGTTTAAATCAATGTTAAATTGGCAGTTGAACGGGTAGGTTTTAGTTAAATCAATTTTGTTTGCGGCGTCTAAACCCTGGTGGGGTTTAAGTTAAACAATGGTGAACGGGCAGTCTGCCGTGGTAGGGTTATAGTTAAAATAAATGTGTGAATTGGAGTTAAATGGTAGGGTTATAGAAAAACAATTTAAATTTTGGAAAACCCTGAAGCTGGTGGGGTTTAGCTTAAAATCAAGTGGGAATTTGGGCTTTTAAAACGGGTAGGGTTTTAGTTAAAAAAAATGTGTAATTGGCAGCTGACGCTGGAGGGTTAAAGCTTAAAAAATGGGGAAATTGGATTTTGAACGTTTTCCCCCCCAAAGAAAGGGGGGGGGGTGGTTTGGGTTTTTAAAACCCTAACCAAAAACCCAAAGAAAATGGGCACAGTTTTTTTGTTGAGACGGGGGGGAAAATTTGTTCATCTTCCCCCCCCACCCCCCCGGCCGCCCTTTCTTCCCCCACCCCCACTCCCGTCTTCGCTGGGAATTGAACTCGCAATGCTCATATTGAGAAGCAAGTGCCTAACCACTCGATGAGTTTGCCCCGACAGCTGCTGCTGCTCTTATATCCTGATGATAAATGCTCTGCTTCATGGTCGTGCCCTCTTCACTGTTTCTTCCCGAGGATTCTTCTTCATCTTCGTCATCATCTTCATCCTAATAATCCTCATTTTCTCTTCCCCCCCCCCCCCCCTCTACCTCTCCACTCCATCGTCATCTTCTCATCGTCCTCCTCATTCCCTCTCTCAGGGGGGGGGGGGGGGGGGGGTGCGGGGGATCCTCATTCAGTCGTTGAAACCGTCAAAACCATTGAGCGATTCGTCGATATCTGCGATGCAACGTGGAATCCCATCTAGTCCGGCGGATATTTGATCGTGGGAGGACGTGATCCTAATACGAGACGAAGCAAACTTTACTGCGTGCCCCCAGAGTAACTCGGGCATACCTTGGTCATTTAGTTATAGTTCTTTTCTTCTTTTTTTAAAAATAAAGTTTATTGATAATACTTCCGTTTTTTTAACTTTAACGTGGTGACAGCCCTGATATAGCCCTTGCGGTCGGCTGAGTTAAAAGCAACATTACCTTACCTTACCTACGAGTTGGAATTTCTGTGTTGGAAAGTTGCCTTTTTTGTTGTATTGTCACTCTTATTTTCAGTCTTTATTGTTTCACTCCTATTGAAGAGATGGTGGTTTTCCTCTATTGAAGAGAAGGTGGTTTCCCTCCTATTGAAAAGAAGGTGGTTTCTCTCCTATTGAAGAGAAGGTGGTTTCCCTTCTATTGAAGAGAAGGTGGTTTCCCTCCCATTGAAGAGAAGGTGGTTTCCCTTCTATTGAAGAGAAGGCGGTTTCACTCCCATTGAAGAGAAGGTGGTTTCCCTCCTATTGAAGAGAAGGTGGTTTCCCTCCTATTGAAGAGAAGGCGGTTTCCCTCCTATTGAAGAGAAGGTGGTTTCCCTCGTTTGAAGAGAAGGCGGTTTCACTCCCATTGAAGAGAAGGTGGGTTCCCTCCTATTGAAGAGAAGGCGGTTTCCCTCCTATTGAAGAGAAGGCGGTTTCCCTCCTATTGAAGAGAAGGTGGTTTCCCTCGTTTGAAGAGAAGGCGGTTTCACTCCCATTGAAGAGAAGGTGGGTTCCCTCCTATTGAAGAGAAGGTGGGTTCCCTCCTATTGAAGAGAAGGCGGTTTCCCTCCTATTGAAGAGAAGGTAGTTTCCCTCGTTTGAAGAGAAGGCGGTTTCACTCCCATTGAAGAGAAGGCGGTTTCCCTCCTATTGAAGAGAAGGTGGTTTCCCTCGTTTGAAGAGAAGGCGGTTTCACTCCCATTGAAGAGAAGGTGGGTTCCCTCCTATTGAAGAGAAGGTGGGTTCCCTCCTATTGAAGAGAAGGCGGTTTCCCTCCTATTGAAGAGAAGGTGGTGTGTATATGGGGGTGGGGTGGTGGGGATGGTGGTGGGAGGGTGAGGGGTGTCGTTCACACGTTCCCAGTCCCTTCCGCTCTCTCCTTTACCCAAGTCAAATTCTTACGGGGAAGGGGGTGGGGGTGGGGGGCTTAAGAGGGGGGGGGGGGGGGGGGGGGGCGGTATCATACCCCTCAATGCTTATTTGTTTGTTTTAACATATTGTTCTTACTCTGTTTCACTTTGTAATTATGTATTGGAATTATTTTGGGAGTAGCAAAGGAGGGGAGGGAGGAAAACTGGGGAGGGGCATGTTCTGACTACACCAGTGGATTTCTTCTTTTGCTCCTCCTCCTCTGGTGTCTGTCTGCCTGTCTGTCTGCCTGCCTGCCTGTCTGTCTGTCTGTCTGTCTGTCTGTCTGTCTGTCTGTCTGTCTCTCTCTCTCTCTCGTTTCTCTCTCTCTCGTCTCTCTCTCTCTCTCTCTCTCTCTCTCTCTCTCTCTCTCTCTCTCTCTCTCCTCTCTCTCTCTCTCTCTCTCTCCGTAAGTTAACGGCCAAAAACGATAATACATCTTGAAAATTTATAGTCTAAAAATACCCAATCGAAAATAATTATTCTTCCAGAATGTTTGTTTCCATCTTGGACATGCGAAATGGATAAGGCGGTGTTATTGAATACTCGTTGACTGACTTTTGACATTTCTCTTGATATGTAAGTTATCATTCTGATATTCTTTTGATAAAACAAATTAAACAAGCAAAATAAAACTACCATCTTTTAAATCTATCAGGATTTAATCTGAAGCCCTAATTACACACTGATTTCAGTTATACCCGTACTTCCTTACCCACTAGAAAAAAAAAACCCGTAACAGTAATGTATGTATGATACTGTTTCAAAGTACAACCCTCACCATCCTGACCAGACTGGATTGAGAGAAAACCTCTTTGACAATAGAGCGATAACACTGCGAAAATTGGCTTTCTGTATATTTTCTGATCACGTCATTTCTTTTGTAAAATCGTTTCTCATTGATAGTCAGTTGCCTGTTTTCTGAAGTAAGAAGATGTCCGTGTTTTTTTTTTCTTTTTTAATTAAAAAGGAAGCTGGGGTTAGGTCTGTATCCTCTTCATTTTGAATGGTTTGTAAAGGATTCACTTACAGATAACAGGCTTGGGCGAGCTCTTGGCTGATAACATTTCTACCTACTCTAGCCACTCTGGCATAACTTATTTTCTACTAAAGTACAAGAGAATGTTGATCATTAATTTAATTGATTAATGTCCTTGAACGAGCAGAAAACGAAATGCGTGAATTTTGTTTTTAAAAGGGGCAAATTTTCACATAGATTGTGCCTTTTTTTCCATACGCATAGGTGAAAAGCAGAGCGAAAAAAAGAGACATCTTGTCATCTGTCTTGAAACGACGTCGTTGTGGTGGTATTTCTGAAGCGGAACAGACTTCCTGTCTGCCCATCATTTGAGGAGATGTACACGTCGACACTTCCCCGTGTTAGGAACCCCTGGTTTACTGGTTTACTGCTCTTCATTTTCTGAATATAAAGAATCGTATGCCTGTTAACGGTAATGGTCATCCGACAATTTTATTTTTGTGTATATATTTTGTTTTTGTTACGTTACAAAACTGGAAAAAAAAATTGGCGATGACAATTTTAAGCATTTACATCATCGATTAATAAAGAGAAAGCAAGATAAAGAAAATGTTGATCAGGGAGCCTTGAGTGCATGCTGTGCAGGGAGCCTTGAGTGCATGCTGTGCAGGGAGCCTTGAGTGCATGCTGTGCAGGGAGCCTTGAGTGCATGCTGTGCAGACTGTGGAGTGTTGTCGCGTTTCCACCGCGGATAAGATAGGGGCTCTTTCAAACTGAATTGTATTCCCCAACATCTAGATATTCAGTTATATAAATTTCCGGGTTTTAATTCAGTTTTTTTTTTGTTAACTAGGAATTTTCACTCTCACCTTTCTTTACTGTCGTGCGCTGTCTTTCTGCCGTTGCGGCCTATTCACCTGTGTTTCTGAACATCTCCAGCCACCCCGGTCCATCTACCTCGCATTACAATTTGAAAAACACACCATCCTTTCTTTTTTTGTTGTTGTTGATTGTTTTGGGGATAATCAGGGGACTAGGTAGTGAGACCAACTCTCAAGACGTACGTGGATCGCGCTTTGTCATTTTTTTTTCTCTCTCTCTTCTAAACGCCGTTATGTTTCTGTGATGTTTTAGGTGTGTTTGTCAACTGGTGGCGACATATGAAGGACGACTGGTGCATGTTTCTGTGATGTTTTAGGTGTGTTTGTCAACTGGTGGTGATATACGAAGGACGACTGCTGCATTGTGATGTTTTAGGTGTGTTTGTCAACTGGTGGTGACATATGAAGGACGATGCCTGGTGCTCACATCAGGGCCTGGTGTCACGTGCTTAAAGGATGCGAATGAATGTCCTTGCTGCTTAGTTTTTTTCCTTTTCTTTTTCTTTCGTTCTTTCGTTTTTTCTTTGTCAGTCTGTCCGTCTATATCTGGCTGGCTGTATCTGTCTTGTCTGTCTTTATCTAGCTGTTTGTATCTGTTCATCTGTCGATATAGCTGTCTGTCTATCTGTATCTGTGTGTGCATTCGTTCTCCTCTCCCTCTCTCTCTCTCTCTCTCTCTCTCTCTCTCTCTCTCTCTCTCTCTCTCTCTCTCTCTCTCTCTCTCTCTCTGTGTTCAAACCGTTTTTTGACCATACCTGGAATGAACTGGTAACTGTTTTGTTTGTCTGGATTTTCTTTTTTTTTTTTACAAGCAGGATTTTGACATAGCAGCAGCCTTGATATCCCCACGCCTCCTCTACCCTCCCCTCAATTCACTCCCTGCTGTGGTCATCAGTGTATGAACCACGTGAAGTGAAATGAAAAGCTGCAGCCGATAGGGCCTGACAGTCTGGGCGTCATGTGAGTCTGTGACACCGAGCTCCAGCTAATGATGGTCGACATTACTTGTAAACCATAGCAAACTATGGTCTCTTCTTTCTGCCAAAAGAGGCCAAGGTGAGAAAATATGTCATATGCATGATATTCTTCTTGTTGTTGCTGTACAAATGAGAGCGCCGAAGAAGTAAAAGCAGCCGTCATTTGAGAAATCAGCAGTGAATACTCGTCATGGATTGGTTTGGCTTACTAAGTAAATACCGCCCCTCCCCCCGTCCTCCGTCCTCCGTCCCCCACCCCGGTCCCCTCTGCCTCTGTCACTGTCTGTCTGTCTCTCTCTCTCTGTGTCTCTGTCTCTCTCTCTGTCTCTCTCTCTGTCTCTCTCTCTCTCTCTCTCTCTCTCTCTCTCTCTCTTCTCTCTCTCTCTCTCTGCCTGTCTTTCTGTGTCTGTCTCTCTGTCTCTGTCCGTCTGCCTGTCCGTCTGCCTGTCTGTCTGTCTCCCTCTCTCTCTCTCTCTCTCTCTTTCTCTCTCCGTGTGTGTGTGTGTGTGTGTGTGTGTGTGTGTGTGTGTGTACACGCACGCACGTGACTGAAATACCTGAACGTTCTCTCTCTCTCTCTCTCTCTCTCTCTCTCTCTCCTCTCTCTCTCTCTCTCCCTCCCTCCCTCCCTCCCCTCCTCTCTCTCTTCTCTCTCTCTCTCTCTCTCTCTCTCTCTCTCTCTCTCTCTCTCTCTCTCTCTCTCTTGTTTCAACCGTTTTGACCATACCTGGAATGAACTGGAACTGTTTTGTTTGTCTGGATTTCTTTTTTTTTTTTACAAGCAGGATTTTGACATAGCAGCAGCCTTGTATCCCCACGCCTCCTCTACCCTCCCCAATTCATCCCTCTGTGGTCATCAGTGTATGAACCACGTGAAGTGAAATGAAAAGCTGCAGCCGATAGGGCCTGACAGTCTGGGCGTCATGTGAGTCTGTGACACCGAGCTCCAGCTAATGATGGTCGACATTACTTGTAAACCATAGCAAACTATGGTCTCTTCTTTCTGCCAAAAGAGGCCAAGGTGGAGAAAATATGTCTATGCATGATATTTTTCTGTTGTTGCTGTACAAATGAGAGCGCCGAAGAAGTAAAAGCAGCCGTCATTTGAGAAATCAGCAGTGAATACTCGTCATGGATTGGTTTGGCTTACTAAGTAAATACCGCCCCTCCCCCCGTCCTCCGTCCTCCGTCCCCCACCCCGGTCCCCTCTGCCTCTGTCACTGTCTGTCTGTCTCTCTCTCTCTGTGTCTCTGTCTCTCTCTCTGTCTCTCTCTCTGTTCTCTCTCTCTCTCTCTCTCTCTCTCTCTCTCTCTCTCTCTCTCTCTCTGCCTGTCTTTCTGTGTCTGTCTCTCTGTCTCTGTCCGTCTGCCTGTCCGTCTGCCTGTCTGTCTGTCTCCCTCTCTCTCTCTCTCTCTCTCTCTTTCTCTCTCCGTGTGTGTGTGTGTGTGTGTGTGTGTGTGTGTTGTGTGTGTACACGCACGCACGTGACTGAAATACCTGAACGTTCTCTCTCTCTCTCTCTCTCTCTCTCTCTCTCTCTCTCTCTCTCTCTCTCTCTCTCTCCTCCCTCCCTCCCTCCCTCCCTCTCTCTCTCTCTCTCTCTCTCTCTCTCTCTCTCTCTCTCTCTCTCTCTCTCTTCTCTCTCTGCGTGACTGAAATACCCGAGTGCTGGAACATGTGGTTTGCATACAGGTTTAGTGTTGCGGTGGGTTTCAGAGTGATTTGTAGCAGTCGGCGCTTCTAGAAGCAATGTCGCTTTCCCTGTGATATATGGCCCAGTGCCACAATCTCTCTCTCTCTCTCTCTCTCTCTCTCTCTCTCTCAGCATGTCACAAATGTTGTCCTGTTTCTTCATGTTGAACGCCATCTTGCGAGGAGACCTTTAAACCAGTCATTGACAGGCGGACATCTGTGCACAGCTGTTTTGACGGCTGTGAGAGGAGGCCTTTAAACCAGTCATTGACAGGCGGACATCTGTGCACAGCTGTTTTGACGGCTGTGAGAGGAGGCCTTTAAACCATTCATTGACAGGCGGACATCTGTGCACAGCTGTTTTGACGGCTGTGACGTGCAGTTTTTAGTTTTTCTAAAGATTAAAAAAAAAAAAATCCGCTGCCGGTTTCAAACTATACACTTCCTCTTCTCTCTCCCCCACCCCCTCTTGTGCTAAGTTATTTCACATCGTTCTCTCTGACACATGCTGAGAAAATCTTCAACGGAATGATGTGAAGTTTTATTCCAACTATGTTATGCTCGGCGTGACGTCGGGTTGAAAACCCTACAGTCGCGGACATAAATCGGCGCTGGCGTGGGCTGAGGGACTGCATGAACAAGTAGAAACAGCGCAAGTCGGTGTGGGGTGTATCAACCTCTCGAACTGCCACCAAACAAAATTTTGGCGGCAGATGAGAGCCCCGATAGCAATGTACACGGCACAGGTTTTGCACACGTTGTAACGCGTTTTATTTACCTAGAACTCCATCCTGTTGTTTTCCAGTCAGAGATGATGGATATGGAGCATCGAGTAAAAGCAGGTTTTTAAAATTTTTTTTATTTGATGTAGCGTATACGCACTGTGCGTTTTAAGAGGAAACCGATGGATTTTGTACATTCTTTTTTTTTCAGCAAGGTTGTTGGATGGGTTTTTTCCCCACCGAGACTGTCATAGGTGGGATCTGCATTCTGTAATTTGGGAATCGGAGATTCTCGCGAATTCGGGGGGGGGGGGGGGGGGGGGGGGGGGGGGGGGGGGGGGGGGAGGAGGCGTCGCGTTTCATGTGGAGACGAGGAAACCAGTCCCGCGCTGTGCTGACGAGCGTGACCGGCGCTGTCGTCACGTTACCAACACATAGTTTTAATCCGTCTGCGCTGTTTTCCAATGACATCATCATCATCTCCACTCTTCCCCCCAGTCCTGGGCCCTCTCCCCGTAGGGATAGCGGGAACCCTTTCAGTGTAACATGCAGTCCAGCCTTGCAAAGTCTGTTAGCAGTTTCCATTTTTCTGTCCATCTCTTTGACTGTGTGTGTGTGTGTGTGTGTGTGTGTGTGTGTGTGTGTGTATACGTACGTGTGTGTGTGTGTGTTGTGTGTGTGTGTGTGTGTGTGTGTGTGTGTGTGTGTGTGTGTGTATACGCGTGTGTGTGTGTTTGTGTTTTGTGTGTGTGTGTGTGTGTGTGTGCGTGCGCGCGCGCGCGCGCGCGCGCGCGCGCGTGTGTGTGTGTGTTTGTTTACGGTCGTCCCTTGTCTTCCTGCTTTTGTCTGTGTTCTGGAAAGTCTTTACGTTTTGTTGTTTTGCACAGTGTACAGCACACCACCATTATTCGTTTTAATCTTTCGATGAGGTCGTGGAATGGCGCAGAATGTACATAGTGGACACTTGGTGACTATCTGTCCGCTCTACACCGTCGGTTTGCCTGCAGTACCTTAAAGAAACTTTCAGAGGGATTGTTAGGTTTAAATTTCTTCATTTTTGTGTTTAAAAGTTCAGGTCAGTGGATTAAGATAATGCATTGCACCTTCCAGGTTTATCAGCCTTTGAGAAAACAATTAGTTAGTTATTACAGATTGTGATGTAAAGATTCGTTATTTCTTTGAGCTGGGCAAGAATTCTTTCCTCAAGGGGTGACAGCCCCGAAAAGGCCCGATATGTGGGTCGGCTGAGAGCTGTCGTTGTCATCATCATCATCATCATCACCATCATCATAAACATCATCAACATCACCACCACCCCACCACCACCACATCAAAGGCTGCGAACACAATGCACGTGCGTGCAACAGGTGCGCGCCGCTGTGCCAGGTCGAAGCGCCGGGTCGCATTGATTTTTGCCGTGATCCGCGGGACTGTCATTTTCTTTCACTGCCCGGTGTCCGCACTCTTCGTCTCACCCTTTGTCGTCCGTCTGAATGATGCCGCGCACCTGCTGTCCCCACAATGGTCCTCAGTGAGGCGGAACGTCGGCCTCCGATATGATATCCCACACAGTGTGCTATCATGCGAAAAAGACCATGCTGCAGCTGTGCTTTAAGTGGAAATGCATATTGCAATACCTGTTTATCTCCCCCCCCCCCTTTCGATTACTCTCTCTGTTTGCGACGAATAGGTTAAATGATGAGTACTTCATTTTTCATGTCAATCATGCTCACTTGTTTAATTACGCCTGTTCATATTAACGACGTATTTTGCCCAAAGCAGTGCTGTTGTTCATTTGATTAATAGTAAAACAACAACAACAACAAAAAACAGCTAGACAAGGTTTTAAAAGTGTGTATTTAATGATTGTTAATAATAAATCCGTTGTGACATTCATTACGTTGCAATACACTGATGAACAGTGCACTCAGTGCCCGTTGCAATACACTAATGAACAGTGCACTCAGTGCCCGTTGCAATACACTAATGAACAGTGCACTCGGTGCACGTTGCAATACACTAATGAACAGGGCAGTCAGTGCACGCTGCAATACACTAATGAACAGGGCACTCGGTGCACGCTGCAATACACTAATGAACAGGGCAACTCAGTGCACGTTGCAATACACTAATGAACGGGCACTCAGTGCACGTTGCAATACACTAATGAACAGGGCACTCAGTGCACGTTGCAATACACTAATGAACAGGGCACTCAGTGCACGTTGCAATACACTAATGAACAGGGCACTCAGTGCACGTTGTAATACACTAATGAACAATGCACTCGGTGCACGTTGCAATTGTACTAATGTACAGTGCAGTCAGTGCACGTTGCAATACACTAATGAACAGGGCACTCGGTGCACGTTGCAATACACTAATGAACAGGGTACTACGTGCACGTTGCAATCACTAATGAACAGGGCACTCAGTGCACGTTGCAATACACTAATGAACAGGGCACTCAGTGCACGTTGCAATACACTAATGAACAGTGCACTCGGTGCACGTTGCAATGTACTAATGAACAGTGCAGTCAGTGCACGTTGCAATACACTAATGAACAGTGCACTCCGTGCACGATGCAATACACTATCGAACGTACACTCGTGCACGATGCAATCCACTAATGAACAGTGCACTCAGTGCACGTTGCAATACACTAATAAACAGTGCAGTCAATGGACGTTGCAATACACTAATGAACAGGGCACTCGGTGCACGTTGCAATCCCTATTCATCAGGGCACTCCGTGCCGAATGCAATACACTATGAACAGTGCACTCAGTGCACGGTGCAATACACTAATGAACAGTGCACGTTGCAATACACTAATGAACAGGGCATCAGTGCATGTTGAAATACACTAATGAACAGGGCACTGAGTGCACGTTGCAATCACTAATGAACAGGGCACTGAGTGCACGTTGCAATAACTAATGAACAGGGCACTCAGTGCACGTTGCAATACACTAATGAACAGGGCACTGAGTGCTCGGTGCAATACACTAATGAACAGGGCACTCAGTGCACGTTGCAATACACTAATGAGCAGGACACTCAGTGCACGTTACAAACTAATGAACAGGGCACTCAGTGCACGTTGCAATACACTAATGAACAGGGCACGTTGCAATACACTAATGAACAGGGCACTCAGTGCACGTTGCAATACACTAATGACAGTGCACGTTGCAATTACACTAATGAACAGGGCACTCAGTGCACGTTGCAATACACTAATGAAACAGGGCACTGAGTGCACGTTGCAATACACTAATGAACAGTGCACGTTGCAATACATAATGAACAGTGCACTGAGTGCACGTTGCAATACACTGATGAACAGGGCACGCAGTGCACGTTGCAATACACTAATGAACAGTGCACGTTGCAATACACTAATGAACAGGGCACTGAGTGCACGTTGCAATACACTAACGACAGTGCACTCAGTGCACGTTGCAATACACTAATGAAACTGTGCACGTTGCAATACACTAATGAACTGTGCAGTTGCAATACACTAATGAACAGGGCACTGAGTGCATGTTGCATTACACTAATGAACAGGGCAATCAGTGCACGTTGCAATACACTATGAACAGGGCACTGAGTGCACGTTGCAATACACTAATGAGCAGTGCACTGAATGCAACGTGCAATACACTAATGACCAGTGCACTCAGTGCACGTTGCATTACACTAATGAACAGTGCAATCAGTGCACGTTGCAATACACTAATGAACAGGGCAATGAGTGCACGTTGCAATCCACTAATGAGCAGTGCACGAGTGCACGTTGCAATACACTAATGAACAGTGCAAGCAGTGCACGTTGCATACACTGATGAACAGTGCACTCAGTGCACGTTGCAATACATGATAAACAGGGCAGTCAGTGCACGTTGCAATACACTATGAACAGGCACTGAGTGCACTTTGCAATACATAATGAACAGGGCACTCAGTGCACGTTGCAATACACTAATGAACAGGGCACTCAGTGCACGTTGCAATACACTAATGAACAGTGCACTTTGCATTACACTAATGAACAGGGCACTCAGTGCACGTTGCAATACACTAATGAACAGTGCATCAGTGTACTTGCAATACACTAATGAACAATGCATCAGTGCACGTTGCAATAAAACTAATGAACCGTGCACTCAGTTCACGTTGCAATACATAATGAGCAGTGCACGTTGCATTACACTAATGAACAGGGACCTCGTGCACGATGCAATACACTAATGAACAGTGCACCAGTGCACGTTGCAATACACTAATGAACAGGGCACTCCGTGCACGATGCAATACACTAATGAGCAGTGCACTGAGTGCACGTTGCAATACATTGATGAACAGTGCACTCAGTGCACGTTGTAATACACTAATGAACAGTGCACGTCGCAATACACTAATGAACAGGGCACTGAGTGCACTTTGCAATACACTAATTGAACAGTGCACGTTGCAATACACTAATGAACGTGCACGTCGCATACACTAATAAAAGGGCACTGAGTGCACGTTGCAATACACTAATGAACAGGGCACTGAGTGCACGTTGCATACACTAATGAACAGTGCACGTTGCAATACATAATAAACAGTGCACTGGTGCACGTTGCAATACACTAATGAACAGTGCACGTTGCAATACACTAATGAACAGGGCACTGAGTGCACGTTGCAATCACTAATGAACAGTGCACGTTGCAATACACTAATGAACAGGGCACTCAGTGCACGTTGAATACACTAATGACAGGGGCACTGATGCACGTTGCAATACACTAATGAACAGGGCACTGAGTGCACGTTGCAATCATAATGTACAGGGCACTCAGTGCACGCTGCAATACACAATGAACAGGCACTCGTGCACGTTGGAATCACTAATGAACCGTGCAGTTGCAATACATGATGAAAGGGCACTCAGTGCACGTTGCAATCTAATGAACAGGGCACGTTGCAATACATAATGAATAGTGCACGTTGCAATACACTAATGAACAGGGCACTCAGTGCGTGTTGCAATACACTAATGAAAGGGCACTCAGTGCACGTTGCAATACATAATGACAGGGCATGAGTGCACGTTGGAATACATAATGAACAGGGCACTCGGTGCACGTTGCAATACACTAATGAAGGCACTCGGTGCACGTTGCAATCACTAATGAACAGGGCACTGAGTGCACGTTGCAATACACTAATATAACAGTGCACGTTGCAATACACTAATGAACAGGGCACTCATGCGCGTTGCAATACACTAATGAACAGTGCACTCAGTGCACGTTGCAATACACTAATGAACAGTGCACGTTGCAATACACTAATGAACGGGCACTGAGTGCACGTTGCAATACACTATGAAAGGGCACTGTAGTGCACGTTGCAATCACTTATGACGTACACGTTGCAGTACACTAATGAACAGTGCACCGAGTGCACGTTGCAATACACTGATGAAACGGGCACTCAGTGCACGTTGCAATACACTAATGAAAGGGCACTGAGTGCACGTTGCAAATACATAATGAACAGGGCACGAGTGCACGTTGCAATACACTAATGAACAGTGCACTCAGTGCACTTGCAATACACTAATGAACATGCACAGTGCACGTTACAATACACTAATGAACAGGGCATGGTGCACGTTGCAATACACTAATGAAAGGGCACTCGGTGCACGTTGCAATACACTAATGAACAGGGCACTCGAGTGCACGTTGGAATACACTAATGAACGTGCACGTTGCAATTACACTGATTGAACAGGGCACAGGTGCACGTTGAAATACACTAATGAAAGGCACTGAGTGCACGTTGCAATACACTAATGAACAGGGCAGGTTGCATACACTAATGAAGTGCACGTTGCAATACACTAATGAACAGGGCATCAGTGCGCAATGCAATACACTTAATGAACGGGCCAAGTTCACGTTGCAATCACTAATGAACAGGGCACTGAGTGCACGTTGCAATACACTAATGAAACAGGGCACGAGTGCACGTGCATACACTAATGAACAGAGCCACTCAGTGCACGTGCAGTACACTAATGAACAGGCACTGAGGTGCACGTTGCAATACACTAATGAACAGTGCACGTTGGAATACACTGATGAACAGGGCACTCGTGCACGTTGCAATACACTAATGAACAGTGCACTGAGTGCACGTTGCAATACACTAATGAACAGTGCACGTTGCAATACACTAATAAACAGTGCACTCAGTGCCGTTCCCAATACATAATGAACAGTGCACGTTGCAATACACTAATAAAAGGGGCCCACTCAGTGCACTTTTGCAATACACTAATAACAGTGCACGTTGCATTACACTAATGAACAGGGCATTCAGTGCACGTCCCAAATACCAACTAATAACAGTGCACTGAGTGACGTTGCAATACAAAAATGAACAGAGCACTGAGTGCACGTTGCAATACACTAAATAAACAGGTGCACTCAGTGCACGTTGCAATACACTATATGAACAGTGCACGTTGCAATACACTAATGAACAGGGCATCGTGCACGTTGCAATAACATAATAAACGTGCACGTTGCAATACACTAAGGAACAGGGCACTCAGTGCACATTGCAATACATTATGAAAGTGCACTGAGTGCACGTTCCCATTACAAAAATTTGAACAGGGGCACGTTGCAATACACTAATGAACAGGGCACTAAGTGCCGTTGCAATCACTAATGAACAGGGCACTGAGTGCACGTTGCAATACAATAACGTCACATTGGAAATTTACACTAATGAACAGGCACCGAGTGCACGTTGCAATACACTGATTGAACGGGCACTCAGTGCACGTTGCAATACACAATAAAACAGGGCACTGAGTGCACGTTGCATACACTAATGAACCGTGCACGTTGCAATAACAATGACGGGGCCCTGGACTTGAATACACAAAAACCCGGCAGTTGCAATACACTGATGAACAGGGCCCAAAGTCCTTATTCACAAATTAACAGGGCACCGGCCGTTCAAAAATTTTGGAACAGGGGGCATTTTCAATACACTAAAAAAACCATTTTGCAATCACTAAAAAGGCACGCTGAAATTTACACTATGGGGCATTTACTTTTTTAAAAAAGAAAAAGCACGTGCAATACACTAATGAAGGGGGGTTTTGCAATACAAATGAACAGGCCCTTGGGCCTTGAAATCAAATAAAACAGTGCACTTTTAAACCCCTTTAAAAGGGAAATCAGTGCACGTTGAATACAAATGAAATTTGCACGTTGCAATACACTAATGAACAGTGCATGGTGCACGTTCAATACACAATGAAAGGACGTTGAATTTCAAAATAAAAGGGATAGTGCACCTCATAAAAGCAGGAAAAAAAAATTGGGGGTTTGCAATCACTAAAAAAATCAGTTGCAATACACTAATGAAAGGCCTAGGGGAAAACTAAAACATGCACTGATGCACGTTGCAATAACAAAAAGGCATGGACGTTGCAAACACAAATTTACAGGCCTTTTCTTTTTCAATAAACAGGACATGCACGTTCAATACCAAAACCAGGGCATCATGCACTTGAACACAAAAAGGGACGTTCAATACTAATAAAAGGAAAGTGCCCCAAAACAAATAAACGGGGGCACTCGTGCACGTCGCAATACATGATGAACAGCACCATCCCTTTTGCAATAACTAATGAACATGCACTGATGCCTTTGAAATACCTAAGGGACATTGATTTTGCAATACACTAAAAAGGGGCACCGTGCACTTTGCATACACTAAGAACATGCACGTTGCAATACACTGATGAAAGGCACTAAGTGCACGTTGCAATACATAATAAAACAGGCATTTTGCAATCACTAATGAACAGGGCACTGAGTGACGTTGCAATACACTAATAAAAGGGGACTCAATGCACTTCAAACATATGAACAGTGCACTCTTACGTTGCAATACACAAATGAACACTGCACGTGAATCACAAAGAACGTGCACTTTGCAATACACTAATAAACATGCACTTGCTACACTGAGGAACAGGGCACTAGGCACGTTAAATACACTGATGAACTTGCACGTTGCAATAATAATGAACAGGCCGTTGTAATACACGATGAAAGGCACTCATGCACTTGAAAATACACAAAGGGAAAAGGGCACTCAGGCCTTGCAATCACTAATGAAAAACAGTGCACGTTGCAATACATAATTGGGGCCCACGAGTGCACTTTGAATAATGAACAGAAATGTGCAATACACTAATGAACGTGCACGGTCACTTCAAACAAAAATAACAGCACTTGCAATACATAATGAACATGCCTTGCAATCACTAAGAACGGGGCCACAGTGCAGTTGCAATACACTAAAAACATGCACGTTGCAAACACTAATGAACGTCACTGATGACGTTGCAATACACAATGCAGTCACTTTGAATCCTAATGAACAGTTTGCCAAATGAACAGCCCGTTGCAATACAAAAATGAACAGTGCGCCGTGCACGTTGCAAACCCTAAGAACAGTGCACTTGCAATACACTAATAACATGCCTCAGTGCACGTTGCAATACGAAGAACAGGAAAACGTTGCAATACATAATGAACAGTCCCACTTGCAATTCACAATAAACATGCTCGTTGAAAATACAAAAAAGAATGGCACTGAGTGCCTTGCAAACACTAATGAAAGGGGCACCAGTCGCGTTGCAAAACACAAAATAAAAGGGGACTGGTGCACTTTGCAATACACTAATGAACGGGCCCACTCAGTGCAGTTAAAAATACACTAAAAAAACTGGCACGATGCCCGTTGCAATACACTAAAAAAATGGCTGAGTACGTTGCAATACACTAATGAACATGCACTGAGTGCACTTTTTGCAATACATAAGAAGGCCCAGGCACGTTGCAATACACTAATAAAGGCACTGATCCTTGCAATACACAATGAACATGCACGTAAATAAAAAAATAAAAGGGGCACTCTTGCACTTCAAATAAAAAACTAAAACAGGGCACGAGTCGGCAATACAAATAACAGTGCACCATTGCACTTTGAAATCACAAATGAACAGGGCACGAGTGCACGTTGAATACACAATAAACATAACGTTGCAATACCTAATGAACAGTGCACTGAGCACTTTGCAATACACTAAGAACAGTGCCTTGCAATACATAATGAACAGTGCCGTTCAATACACAATGAACATGAAAGAGTGCACGTTGCAATACACAATGAACATGCACGTTGCATCACTAATGAACGGGGCACAAGTATGTTGCAATACACAATAAAACATGCACTTCAAAAATAAGAACGGCACGGAGTGCACTTCAAATCACAAGAACAGTGCCGTTGAAATACACAAATGAACGTGCACTTAAAATACACTAATAACATGCGCCAGTGACTTTGCAATACACAAATGACATGAACGTTGAAAACAAATAACAGGCACGTGCAGTACACTAGAACGGGCTCGTTGCAATACCAAATGAATATCCACTAGTGCCGTTGCAATACACAAAAACAGGGCACCAGTGGCTTGCAATACCTATTGAACGGGCACTGAGTGCACGTTGAATCAAAATGAACGGGGCATCGGTGCACGTTGAAATACAAAATGAACAGGCCGATGCACGTTGCAATCACAATGAACAGTGCCTGAGTGCACGTTGAAATACACTAATGAAAAGTGTCTATCACCTGCAATACACAAATAAAAGGGGCACTCTCACGTTGCAATCCAATAAAGGGGGCACGAGTGCACGTTGCAATACACAAAATGAACATGCACTTTGCAATACACTAATGAACAGGGCACTCAGTGCATTCAAAAACAAATAACAGGGCACGAGTGCACGTTCATACACAATGAACGGGGGCACTCATGCACTTTGCAATCACTAATAAACAGGCACTGGGCACGTTGCAATACACTAATGAACGCGACTCGGACGTTGCAATACACAAAGAACAGGGCCTATGCACTTAATACCAAAAGAAAGGGCACGGGTGACGTTGCAAAAACCTAATAAACCAGTGCACTTCAATACACTAATGAAAGGGCACTCAGTGCACGTTGAAAATCCCCAAATAAAACAGGGCACTGATGAAACGTTGCAATACAAAAACAGTGACTTGAAATACCTAATGAACATGGACTGGTGCACGTTGCAATACACTATGACAGGCACTGGTGCACTTGCAATACACTGATGAAGGGGGCCCCAAAGTGCACGTTCAATACCTAATAACGGCACGTGCAATACACACTAAAACGGGGACTGATCACTTTGCATCACTAATAAACATGCCTCATCACTTGCAATACAAAAAGAACGGGCAGTTGCAAAACACAAATAAACCTGTGACTTGAATACACTAAAAAAGGGCACTGAGTGCACTGCTTTAAAAATAATTAACATGCAATCAGGACTTTGAAATCACTAAAGAACGGGGGCATGAGGGCACTTGCAATCCACTAATAGCGTGCACTAGTGCACTTTTCAATACACAATGAACAGTCACTCAGTCACGTTCAATACCTGTAACGTGCATCGTGCACTTTGCAATACACTGATAAAACGGGGGCACAGTGCACTTGAAATACCAAAATGAACAGGGCACTCATGCATTTTGAATCAAAATGAAAAGGCACTCATGCACCGCAATCCATAAAACGGGGCACCGGTGCACGTTGCAAACACTAATGAACATGCAACTTGCAAACCCCCCAATGAACGGGGCATCGTGCACGTTGAAAACCCAAATGAACATGCACCTGTCGTTGCAATACAAAATAACGTGCACTCAGTGCACGTTGCAATACATAATGAACCGTGCACTCTTCAGTTGCAATACCAATGAGCATGCATTTGATTACATAATGAACAGGGCACCTGCACGATGCAACCTAATAACATCCCTCAGGACTTTTGCAATACCTAATGAAAGGGCCTTCGGGCACGATGAAAATACACTAATAAACATGCACCGAGTGCCGTTCCCAAACACTAATGACCATCCCTCCTGCACTTGCAATAAAAAAATGAACATGCACTCATGCACTTGCAATACACTAATAAATGCACTTGAAATACACTATGAACGGGGACTCGTGCATGTTGTTTTCCTAAGAACATGCACTCAGGTACTTTTGCAATACACAAGAACATTACGGATCACTTGCAAAAACAAATGAACAGTGCACTCATTCAGTTTGAATGACTAAAAACGGCACGTTCATTACACTAATGAACGGGGGCCTCAGGCACATGAAATACACTAATGAACGGGCACTCTGCCGATGCAACATAATGAACAGGGCACTCATGCAATGGAATAAAAATAAGAACAGAGCACTCGGGCATCGTGGATGTGTGGTGTGAGAGGAAGGGTGAGGGGGTGGAAATGCCCGGGGAAAAGGGTGTGTTTTTGGTGTGTGTGTGGTGTGTGTGGGGGTTGTGGTGTGTGTGGTGCGCCGTGTTGTGGGGCACGTTTAAAAGCCCCTTAAAGCATTGCGAAATTTTTTGGGGGAAAAAATGTCACACTGAACAAAATGTTGCCCGACGTTGCAATAAAAAATGTTACCAGGGTTTGGGGAATCATCCAGGATAAAAAAGGGGGGTACTATGCTTAAGTACAGCGATAAAATGTCCTGCAAATTTGTCGCCTTTTTGCAAATTTTGGGTTTTTTGCGGTTTTTGTCGGTCATTTTTATTTTTTGATCTACAAAATTGGAAAGGAAGATGAGTCCCCAAAATATCTAGCTCCCCACTCCCGACCTGTAATCACCAGTGAATTTGGAATAGATCATTTTTTTGGTGACGATGAGGACCATGGGAAATGATGATCAAGCCCCGTTCTCGTCAAGACTGCGGCGGGGCAGCTGTCATCTCCGCTTATTCATATTTATCTGGGGGGTTGGGTCAGGCCTGGAAATACAGACACCTGCAGTGTTTGTGGGGGAAAATTTTGACAAAACTCTTAGCAGGGCCCCCTGAAATAAACAAAACTGCCCGTGTCGTTCCAGTCTTCCATGATGTCCACTGCACACTCAACCTTGGGCAGAAGGTCCACACACGCTGTGTCAATGGAATGGAACCCATGACCTCAGGGTCACTGCAGCTGGTGTGTGTGTCAAAGACCAGACTGACTCTGTCACGGCACCGCCACCACCACCACCACCACCTTCACCCCTACCACCAGAGCGCGTTATTGAAAGTAGCACCGTCAAAGGCAAATAAGACGTGCACCATGCATTAACAGCCCACACCATGCATTAACAGCCCACACCATGCATTATGTCGGCGACATGTCGTCCCACCGTGGACGTAAATCTGTGGGTTGCCGTGTTCGTCACTCGGAAACCATGGTGATATTTTGTACCGTACAGAAGGTCACCCGGGATGACCTTTAGGACCCCCACAGCTGACTGATGTTTGCTGTGGTGCGTGCGCTGGCTGAAAATAACGAACATTCGTGTGTTGACTTTCCCGTGGCAAGCGTGACGCCAGAGGCCTGTTCAGCTTCAGACAGTGTTGTTTCAATGTCAGCTGACTGCAGGTGGAAGTTGGAACAAAATTTGAAGAAATATTACGCGTAGTGTTTGTTTCGTCATTTGTTTGTTCTTTGGCGTAGTGTTTGTTTCGTCATTTGTTTGTTCTTTGGCGGCACAGTAATGTTTTCTTTGGCGTAGTGTTTGTTTTGTCATTTGTTCTTTGGCGGCACAGTAATGTTTTCTTTGGCGTAGTGTTTGTTTTGTCATTTGTTCTTTGGCGGCACAGTGATTTTTTTCTTTGGCGTAGTGTTTGCTTTGTCATTTGTTCTTTGGCGGCACAGTAATTTTTTCTTTGGCGTAGTCTTTGCTTTGTCATTTGTTCTTTGGCGCACAGTAATTTTTTCTTTGGCGTAGTGTTTGCTTTGTCATTTGTTTGTTCTTTGGCGGCACAGTAATTTTTTCTTTGGCGTAGTCTTTGCTTTGTCATTTGTTCTTTGGCGCACAGTAATTTTTTCTTCGGCATAGTGTTTGCTTTGTCATTTGTTTGCTCCTTCGGTTGGCGGCACAGTAGCTTTTCTTTTCGTTTTGTTGGGACAATGTGTTAAGCTTCAGACAGTATATGTGAAGACTGATGTTATGGACTGCATGTGATGACAGGGGAATTCAGAATAATGTCTGTCTTTCTCTGTCTGTCTGTCTGTCTCCTACACACATACATACACACGCACGCACACACACGCACACACACACACGCACGCAAGCGCGCACACACACACACGCACGCAAGCGCGCACACACAAACATGGCACGTGGCGGAAAGTGTCCACGTGGATCATTCCTGGTGGCGACACAAGACGGGAGCTGTCACAGTGGCCGCCTCCACCAGCAAAGGCCCACGGTCAGGACCGTACCTCACCGGCTGTCACATGCCCGGGCACAGCCGGAAAACCTCATTGGCTTTACCCTATCACCCCCCCCCCCCCCCCCCCCCCCCCGCCCGGCCAAGTCCCCTGCTTGTCTGTCTCTCCCTCCCCACACCCACCCCCATCACCACCACTACCACTGCCTTATCATCAGCCTCTGCACGATTTTTTCACCCCTTTGATTCATCCCTACCTGCAGCCCCCCCCCCCCACCTCTCTCTCTCTGTCTCTGTCTGTCTGTCTGTCTCTCTCTCTCTCTCTCCTCTCTCTCTCTCTCTCTCTCTCTCTCTCTCTCCTCTCTCTCTCTCTCTCTCTCTCTCTCTCTCTCTCTCTCGTGTTTATCCGTCTGTATATCTGTCTTGTCTGTCTATCTCTCTGTCTGTCTGACTGTCTGTCTGTCTCTCTTTTTCTCTCTCTCTCTCTCTCTGTGCTCTCCCTTTGACCCAATCCCCTCCTCCTCCCTCGCCCTCCCATCTCCCCGCCCCCCCCCCCCCCCCCCCCCTTCTCCACTATTGATTTTCCGTAGAAGGGACGGAGATAAACCAAAAAGTAGGCGTCCTTTTAACAGCTGCTATCATGTGTAGTGATGTCACGGCCGCACAGCCTGGTCACATGACCTGGGTGGATAAGTGACGCTCAGTGTCCGCCTGTCTGTCTGTCTGTCTCCCACCCTTCCATCCTCCTTCCCTCTCTGTCTTTCTGTCTGTCTGTCTGTCTCTCTCTCTCTCTCTCTCTCTCTCTCTCTCTCTCTCTCTCTCTCCTCTCCCCCTCCTCTCTCTCTCTCTCTCTTCCCTCTCTCTCTGTCCTCTTTCTCTCTGTCTTTCTCTCTCTGTGCTCTCTCTCTCACTCTTCTTTCCCCCTCCCTCTCTTTTTCTCCCTCTCTCCCTATCCCCCCTTCCCTCTCTATCTGTCTCTGACAGTCGTAAGTTCGAACCACTCGTCGGTTGGATTTCTCTTTTTTTCCCCGGCTTGAAAACCCTCTTTCCAGCCGGCAACGAACAGGTCCCTGACTCGGCGGAGAGAATGTTACATGCGGAAGAAGGAGAGGGATGGCACATCGCCTCTCCATCATGCTGTGCATTAGCCCATACGCCGTGAACCTGGGGACCGCTGAGTGGCTCCTACTCTGACCATTGGACTGTGAGACTCTAAAACCCTGAGGTCCGCTGTCGCTTAAGCTGTGTGGAGGCATGTGCCCGTGGTGCCCGCTATCCACTGTCTGCAGGTGTTCTGTGTCACCGTGTCCTTTCCCTTTCAGACCCGGTGTTGAAGAGAAGAGAGAAGCGGGAGTGGAAGTTTAGCCAGAAGAAGCCATGACCCTTGATCTGAACTGCAGCGCGTGAACAGTGAGGAATGACAGCAACAAGGAAATGTTGCATCGTATTGCATTACATTACGTTTATACAACATTACATTATATTACACCACATTGCATTGCATTACATTACGTTTACACAACATTACATTATATTACACCAAGTTGTATTGCATTACATTACGTTTGTGCAACATTACATTACGTTAACTCAACATTACAGTATATTACACCACGTTGTATTGCATTACATTACGTTTGTGCAAGGAAGGAAGGGGCGGGGGGTGGGGATGGGGGAGTTTACAGTATCAGGCGAATCATGTTTAAGCATTCTGGTTTTCTGTTCAGGCCTTGTTCTTCTGTTTACAATGCACGTCATGTCCTCCAGTACAAGCGAGATGAATGTTGTCAGTGAGACAGCAAATCCCTTCCAGTCAAGTTCAGCTAGTATATTATTTCCCCCCAAGCACCAAAGAAAGAAAGAAAGAAAGAGAGAGAGAGAGAGGAATGGTGTGCCGTCTGTCTGATTTGAAGAGATGAGTCTTCAGAGTGTTCCAGTCTCATCGTGATGATGATGATGATGGTCACGATGGCAACGAAGACGTGACGACGAGAAGAGCGATGCGCCAAAAGGCTAAAGATTGGTAAAAGAGATTGGTAAAAGTCTGGCACACAGAGACCGGCAGCATTGTAACATTCTCCATACACGGTAGACTGCAGCAGGCCGCGACCGCACTGAGGAACGATTCACACAGTTCCTGTCAACAAACCAATCGAAACAGTCGCAGTTTCAGCCACCCCCCCCCCACCCCCCACCCCCCCCCCCCTCCCCCACCCCCCACCCCAAAAAAGTGTGTGTGTGTGTGTGTGTGTGTGTTTCCGAGCTGTAATATACACGAGCACTTCGCAGACGCAGATCCTACCCCCCAAGACACATGTCTGGTGAAGAATAATTCTATAAAACTGGTGAGCGGACCTGGCTGAGTCATCTGGGTCATCCGTGATGTAAACGTCACCAACGCATCCTTAGGATCTTCGTCACCAAAGCCGAAACTGGAA
>CM031603.1:96249223-96261723 GCA_018398815.1 Conus ventricosus
GGAGCATGTAAGTCTGCCTTTTCCATTATATTCTATTAACTTTAACCTCATTTAATTCCATCTGTCGACAAACATGTATGAGTATTTTGTAAAACTGTGATAAGATTTAAAAAAATGATTTTCAGGCCTGACCTAATTTTTTATCCCTTTTTTCATTTGAAATACACTTTGGTCATTTCCTACCTATGCATGCACCCCCCCTCCCCCCCCCCCCCCCCCCACACATGCACAGGAGCGTGGGCATGGGTGTGAATTCTCTGTTTGTCTGTCTGTCTGTCTGTCTGTTTCTCTCGCTCCCTCCCCTTCCCTCCCTCCCTCCTCTTCCCTCCCTCTCTCTCTGTCTCACTCTATCTCCTTTCCCCCTCTGTCTTTTACGCATACAAACACCCAAGTCCATTTCTATGTAACTGTCCGTAGTAATATAAGAATCAAGAAAGGATGCACCTTTGTATGCATATATCATGTGACAGATTTGACCTGCGATTGTGGATGTTAATGTTCATGACATGAGATCAGCTCCTATTAAATCAATACACATCTTTATTTAAATTCAACTTTGGGACTTAACAGTGTTCTTGATTTGAGACTGCGTAAGCCAGGTTTCTTTCTATGACAATCAATAAAGCGTCGTTTCCAACAGACTGTACATAAAGCCTTGTTTCCACAAACCCATTCATAGTCTTGTTTCCATGATACAGTATAAAAAGCGTTGTTACTATGACAAAGTATACAAAGCATTGTTTCCATGACACTGTATAAAAGGCCGTGACATTGTATGACCATGCCATCGCATAACAAGCATCGTTTTCCATGAAACTTGTGTATAAAACCTTGTTTGCCGGACACCGTCTATAAAGCCTTGGCCCCAGGACACTGAATACACGATCTTGGTTCTGTGACACTGTACACAGAGCGTTGTGTTCGTGAGACGGTTCCTACCAGTGTTCTTCCCGTGTGTCGGCAGCCCTGGGAGGGCATGGGTGGCCGACTGGGCTGTCATACTAGAACTGTGCGCAAAGAAATCCTCGAGATCGTACAGAAAGTTTTCTTTCTGTCAGACCGTACACAACGGAGTTCTTTCCGTGGTACTGGACACAAAGCAAGGTTTCCTTTTAGACTGTACACAGAGCACTGTTTCCATCAGACTGTACACAGAGCAGTGTTTCCATCAGACTGTACACAGAGCAGTGTTTCCATCAGACTGTACACAGAGCAGTGTTTCCATCAGACTGTACACAGAGCAGTGTTTCCATCAGACTGTACACAGAGCAGTGTTTCCATCAGACTGTACACAAAGCAGAGTTTCCATCAGACTGTACACAGAGCAGTGTTTCCATCAGACTGTACACAGAGCAGTGTTTCCATCAGACTGTACACAAGCATTGTTTCCATCAGACTGTACACAAAGCAGTGTTTCCATCAGACTGTACACAAAGCAGTGTTTCCATCAGACTGTACACAAAGCAGTGTTTCCATCAGACTGGCTGTTGAGGTTGTGTTTTGCCCGTTGTTTCAGGACCAGGTCCAGAGGAGAAGGTGGGCCCTACCTAAGCAGCGCCCTATCCGGCTTCCCTCTCGGCATCCACCCCGGGACCCTGCCCGGCAGCTTCCCCCACTGTCTGCCGCTCGGACTGCAGGCTCCCGGTCTGCCCCACCCGCTGCCTCAGCTCTCCCCCCCAGACGCCGCCATGCCCCGCGCCTCCTCGCACAGCAAGGCCAGTCGCCATGACGACCAGTCTCCGGGCCGGGTGAGCGCCGGCATGCAGACCAGCATGCAGAGCGGCGTGACCAACGGCCGACACTCCACGACTCCTCTCGGCAGATGTCGGGGGAAAGCAAGGCCTGGAGCCTGGCTACCCGCGACAGAACGTGGACCATTCCGTGGGAGATGCCCGCTACGTGATGGACCACCAGGTCAGACCCTCTGTGCGGAAACCTCACCGGCAGCCCCGGGAGTTCCCCTTCCAGGAGGAGTTCGAACCCACGTTCGGCGGGCAGAAAGAGAAGCGGGTCGGCGGGGGGCCTGGGCCACGGCACGACAAAGACTCCTCCTACGGCAACCAGAAACAGACTGTAGACAAACCCCACAAAGACTTGTCCCATCGCACACACTGTCAGAACCTGGACGCTCCATACCAGAAGCCGAAGAAAGACTCGAACTACTTTGAGCAGAAGCATGACAAGGAACAGGTGTACACGAGTCGCCGGCCGGAGAGGGATCCCCCTTACGGCAATTCGCGGCTGGAGAGGGACCAGCGGTACCTCAACCCCAAGCACGACAGGGATCCTCTTCCCCCGGCTCCCCGGCGAGGGAGGGACTCGCCGTACTGCGTGCCGCGCCAGGAGCCCCCCACCAGGTCCAGCAGCACGGAGTCCAGCCAGAGCGCCGGGTCCCAGTACGCGGACAGAGACGCCAGCCCTCATTTCAGCCCCGGTCCTGCCGGGAGCTACCATTCCCAGGGGATGCAGTCGTACATGTTCGACTCCAGAAACCACTCGGGGGACCGAGATTCCGGGTTTTCCAAACCCCGGGATCACAGTGGTGAACGGTACGCTTCTCACAACCCGGCTCCTTTCTCCTCCCCGGGACTGAGGCAGCCTGCAGACGGGTTTAATGAGCAGCTTTCTAGGGACACCCCGAGAGACAACGGGTTCAGCCCGAACACATTTCCCACAGACGGTCACGTTCATCCTAAGATGGGGTGCTCTGGCAAGTCTGGTAAATCGAACAAGTCTGGGAATATGAACCCGTCGTACGCCACAACCGGTTCTGGTGATAACGTTCCAATGCAGCGTATGTTTACATATCAGGGCCATCCAGACTCACGACTGTTACCAGGATCCGATCCACAGACAGACAGCAGAGCATGCATGGATTCGGCCGTGAAGAAAACGTCTAATCAGGGAAATCATGAAGGAAGTGGCTCCCTGGAAAGGACTTTCAATGGTCAGGGTGACAGGGAGAAATCTTCCAGTCGGAAGAAGCAGACCGCACGAAATATGCATTCTGATTTACAGGTGTCTGTTCAGAACATTCACCAAAGTTCCTATTTGACACCATCGCCTTGTTACCTGAACAGTTACGCTTCAGAAATGCCGAATGACCTCTCGTCCACTTGTAACAACTCAAGAATCAATAGCAAGATGTGTGAAGAGGAGTTCAGTAACTTCAGAACAGCCAAGCAGCAAGGGCAACTTCCGATCATCGACCTTCACGACAGCGGAGACCTTCCACACCATCTTCACCTTCACCGCCTCTGTATGCTTCAAGACCCCCGACCCCACCCCTGTACCCCGCCGGGCCTCCCTCCCCTCCCGCATTCCCCTCCAAACGGGTGTCCTCCAGACACCAGCAGATCCCGGAAGACCAAGAGCCTGAACCCTGTAGACGATCCGCACGTCTGGCGCAGTGTAGTGAATCTGACTGTAACAGTTCTGTCGGAACAATAAACTACGCTTCTTCTGGAACACAGAAGTATGACCAAGGCAGACGTCGGAAAAAACGAGGCGGAAGGCAGTCCGGATCCCATGGAGCCGCCCCCTCTGATTGAACCCATGGCCTTCCAGCAGCAGTTTGTCAAACATCTGCAGCAACAGCAGCACCAGAATATCCCGGAAGGTCACACCGAGGACGATCCTCACCAGCAGCAGTTTGGAAGAAAACACGAAAAGCAGGAAGATACAAAGAACTCGTACAACGATAGAAGACCTCAGTTCATCAGAGAGCAAATGTTAAAGCAGGAGGAGCAGATGTGTCGAGAATACGTAAACAGAACACGGGAGAAAATGCAACGAGAGCATAGCAGGCAGCTGGAAGAGCTTCAGATAGAACACGCCAGACAGATGGAACAAGTGCAGAGAGAGCACATCACGCAGTTACAACGACAAATGCCACGTGAGCATTCCAGACACCAGGGTCATGTTCAGCGTGAGCAGTTTATACAGGAAGAGGAGAGGCTGCAGCGAGAGCAGATGAAGGAGCTGGAGAAAATGCGGCAGAGTCAAATGAAGGACGCTGAGCTCATGCAACAGGAGCTGGCGCTGCTGGAACAGAAATACCTTGACCGCCAACGACCAGCTGTCCAGGACTGCTTTAGACGTGAGCAGCAAGAGCTGACACAAAAAGAGCACGTGCCTCTGCAGCAGTACCAATATCAGTACACCCAGGCACATAAACAGTGTCAGCAACAACCAAGTTATCAGCCACAACCAAAGCATCAGCATTCGGTCCAACAACTGGACGACGAAGAATGTGTTAAAACGCAACAGGGACAGTTGCCAGACTACATCAAGCAGCGCTATGATCAGATACAGAAACAACAAGGCCAACAGATTTATCATGAACAGTGCGAGCAACAGAAACCCAGAAATTGCCCTCAGCAAACTGATGGGAATGACTATCAACGTTTTCAGCGTTACTCACAGCAGCAGCTAAATCAACAAACTAACACCTGTCAGATGCAACAACACCCACAGCGGCAGCTCCAGCACGCTAACGGCCCTAACGATCATCCACAGCAGCAATATCATCCACAGTCACATCACAGTGACCAGGTTCGCACTGGCCATTGGCAACCACAGCATCACCAGCAGCAGATGACCCATGTTCATCCACAGCAACAGAACGTCCTTCGCCAGGGGCCTCCGGAACCGTTAAGCTACGAGTCACCGGCGGGACAGAGTTCCGCCTACCAGCAGCACAGCACCAGCGGAGAGCAGGTGCCACCTCTTCCTCCCTGGCGCCAGGGATCCGCGGGCAGAGACCCGCCCCCACACAGCTCACGACAGGCAGCCATGGGTGCCGAGGATGCCCACCAAAGTCTCTCTCCTGCACGACTGCCACACCACAGTCAGACTGTATCTGCGGTAGGCCAGCCTCACTCAGACAGACAGACCGCGTCTTCTGCTAGACCTCTTCCTATCGGGCCAGCGCATCCGTCCGCTGTGCAGCCAGTGCCATTCCCTCACAGTGGGAATCAGTCACTCGTTTCCATGAACACCACTTCAGTGCAGCTGCCTGTGCCTCCGCTGAACAGCACCGCCCGAATGCAGGCTACATTTCACACGCAATATCCGAGTCAACCAGCGTTCTCCCATGCTGGTCAGATGGTGCCTCAGGTGAATCAGAAGTTTGAAGCAAACCGGTTAATCCCAATGTCGGATCCCGCGGAAAAGCTTGGCAGCAAATCCAAGAAGCCGCCTTGGCAGGTGGACTGTGAGAACCAGTTGATGTGCGCCCAGAAGGCGCCTCCTTGGATGCAGCCATCAGAGCACGTGTTTGTGGTACCAGCACAGGACACGTCCTCTGGCGGTGTGTCACAGTACGCTGGGAATGGACCTCTGCCAGCAGGCCAGCAGTTCCCTGCCAGCAGGTCAGCCCCTGTAGCTATGACCAGACTGGCCTCTAGCGTTCAGATACAGGCACCACAAGGCCATGGAAACGGTGTCAACACGATTCACGATGTATCACACCAAACTTTACTCGGTGAACACACGCAGCAGAGCATGAATTACCAGACTCCACCGAATAGCAGCAGTGTGGACTACCAGACGTCTTACAGTGGGCTACAGACTTACAATGCTGTCCCCCAGCCCACTGCTCAGCCCAGTCTTTGTTCTCAGAATGTTCTGCCGCAGTATTCTATGACCTCAGCAGGCCATCTGTATACACACGTCAGCACACTAGGACAAAACAGAACTGTTTATGCTGCAAGTAGTCAGAACCCATCCACAAAGGCGGACACGTATCTAGGTTACGGCTCGACAGAAAACCCACCCAAACCACACGCGTATCTGTCTAACATTAAACCAGGTGAGGAAAGATATCGGTATCAAAGTTCAAACGACTACCTGGGGGCGTCGGAGTACCAACCAGCGCTTACAGAGACTACAATAGACCAAGAATGTGCAGAGCAGGTTCTTGTGGAAGCCCTGAATGAACAGATAAACCATACTCAATCGCAGACTTCAAACAAGCCTTGCAATGCAGCACAGCCTAAACAGGTAGGAGTGATTGACCACACCAGCATAAGCGTTGAAATGCATTCTAAGCAAACTATTGTTGCCGCTCATTCTCAGCAGCATACGTCAAACGCTGATCCTGAACTGCAGAGTTACACTTTGCATCATTTGTTTGATGATGCAAACAGCATTCAGCAGAACGTGCAGACTCCACACGCCCTGATTCAAAAACCAGTCACCTGTGTTGTGAACCCTGCAGCGCAGGACCCTCTGCAGCAATCCTCCATGGAATCCAGTCATCAGGTGATCCCAGGCAATCCTCTGGACACGGCGGTGGCCTTGCTGAACATTCCAGAGAGTGTGCTGGACATTCCCAGCATTGAGCAGCACCAGGTGTTCGTGTTGGAGCCCCCCGGCAGACAGCAGCCGATGGTGGCCCCTGCCTCCAGCACCACACTGAGGAGAAACAGCTGGCACACACCAGAGAACAGCATCGCAGGCAGTGGGTCGGGTTCCTTGGGCGATGACGATGCCGGCCTTTTCAACGACATCAGCGCAGACCTGGGCGATGGCGATGACGACATTTTCTTGCCACCACAGACTGCAACTAAATCTTCGTTGGACTCTAAAGTGCTCCTTCAGAACTCTGTTAAGATTTCCAGTATGGGCATCAACGACTTGGGGCTTCGAATTTCCAGTGTGTTTTCTTTGGCAGCAACTCGCAGGAGAAAACGTCGAACAATGTCAGACAGTGTGTTACAGGAGGTTGAGGTGATGTCTCAGCAGGACGGGTTCCATGACACTGGACTAAATCCAGGTCCTGTGCAGACCAAAGGCAGCAGCAGTCAACACAATCTTTCACAAGAGCCTTGTCAAATGCCTGATAGTAACAGCGAAACGTGTGTCAAAGACTGTAACGCTGTTGTCACAAAAGAAGTAAAATATGACAGTTTTGAGAATACCATTTCTCGCTCATCCCCAGATCCATTGGCGCAGCTCACCAAAATGTTGTTCACCGACATGGCAGCACCGTCCCCGGGTGCCACAGCGGTGGAGGACTGGAATCTGAACGAGGCAGCAGGCGTCAGTTTTGAAGCGGATTCGGTGTGTGTGCCAGGTACTCCTGCCAGGGAGAGCCCGAGGCACTGGCCACACCTTTACCTCACCTGTACACCCCGATGCCGCAGCTGGGGACACCCAGACCGTGTCCTTACAGAGAGCCTGCCACCCCCTTTGCACGCTATTCGTCTGTTCCTCAAACCATCAAAATGCCAGCTGGAGGCTGCGCTAAAGAACCTGCACCCACGTATTGGGGAAAGTCGTCCCCTAACGCCCCTGTGAAAGAGTTGAAGGAGCCCAGACACCGTGGCCTTTCCCCGTGAAGGAGTTCAAGGAGCCTGATACCCCGTTACCTTCATGTGCAATGGGTCTGTCCAACCCTCCCCCGTCTGTGCACGTGAAAAGTAAGGAGCCATCTGTTCCGTTTAACCAGTGCGTTAAAGACTCTTCCACACTATTTGAGCACAGTGGTCAGTGGTCATCATTGGCTTCTCAACTGGGTTGTCAGGACACGTCAGATACTCAGTTAATGGACAGTGCGTTGGAAATCCGAGTGGATGCTTTCCAAAAGACCATTTCCGAAAATGTGGAGAGAGCTTCAAAACAACCACTGGAACAGGCCATCAGAGAGCTGTTGGGCGATGGGCCAATAGGTGCGTCGACAGAGAACTCTTTGGAGAAAGTGAACACGAATTCTCCCCAAACAAACAACGGGGAACGTGTACCAAAACAACTCGGAACAAACGGCGGTGTAGAAAGCACGTCGAGGCAGGCTCAGAAAACTGGGTGTGCCGACAAAGTGTCAAAGGAAAGAGAGAATAACAGCAGCTCCACAAACAGAAGCTGTGTCAGGGATGCTGGTAAGAGACCTCACAAGAGAGATCGTGTGGAAAGTGCCTCAAAACAGCCTCAGAGAAAGTCGGAAAGGCTTTCTGCAAAAGAAGCGGTCGGTGCCCACGACAAAGCGACAGAACGAAGTGGTGGCGCCAGCACTGAAAAAGACATCAGAGACAGGGTCAGTGATAACTGGGAGAGAAGGTGTGTCTCCAAGAACACTAGTACTTTAAAGACTGTAGCTGGCAGACCCAGGGATTACCCCAGAGAGTGTGAGAGAGACAGACGGATGGCTCCACTGTTTCCCGATGCTAGCGTCAATAGAGGACTCCAGAAGATGAAACCTTTGTTTCCAAAATCTGTTGACAGCATGGTGACAGATGATAGGAAAAGTTGTGGTGTTAGGGGACGACGCACAATTACTCTGGCCAGTAAAAAGAAACCGGTGGGTAGACAAAGTTCTAGAGAAGAAACACATCCAAAACAGAAACTGTTGTCCACTAGTTCTGGATCACACATACCCGACATGCATGATGCAGAACGCTTAAGTCAGGGCAGTTCTGAACAACAGACTCAATCAGACTGCGTGAAAGAAACATCGGGGGCCGAAGACGACCCCAGTGTAGGTGACATGGATCAGGACATGTTCTTCCCTGACCTCTCTCCCAGCAACAGCTCAGAGGGCAGCATTGCAGAGGAGGACGCCGGGAGCAATGAGAAGAGAAGGAGGTTGTCGTCCTGTGACTCTGAAGTGTCCGTTCAGTCCAGTGTCAGCAGCTGTGGTGAGGCTGAAGGTGAAACCATAGCTGTGGGCGGAACCATAGCTGTAGGTGAAACCATAGCAGACCTGATCCTGCCCACCGTCCTGCCCCCACTTCGCCGTCCGAGGAAAAGCTACGTCAAAGCCACAGACAGTGTGGATCTTCTGGCAACTTTCCATGACCACAAGCTGCAGTGTGTCCAGCTGGAAGGGGAACACTACGTCGCTCTGGAGGAGCTGTTGGCCAAGTGTTTCCCCGGACTGCCCCGTGACCAAGTAGAACGGGCACGTGTCCGTGACCTAAACCTCCTGACTCGCACTGTCCACCTGATGGACTCGGATTCTGGAGGGGACGAGGAAGGGGCGGTGACGGTCCTGGCACTGCCAGACGCGAGTCGTTTGTTGCACTACTTCCACGGCATGATGCAGTGTCCGGGTAAGGACTGCAAGCTGAAAACTTACCGATGTCAAGTGGAAAAGGACGGGGAGGATTCTGACCCCAGCGATTCAGAGAAGCCACGTGTTGCCAACAGTGTCGGGGAAAGCAGTGTCCTCCGGTCTGGGTCCTTCGGTTTTTTATGCCCTGGCAGCGGTGAGAAGAAGAGCGTGTCCAGGAAAAGCAGCACCAGAGATGAAGATGAAGTGGTGATAGACATGGACGGGCCTGACGACACAGGGTCCAGTTCCAGTGACCAGACAGCTCCTTATTGTGATGGTCAGCCCCTCATGGGCTGGGAGCTAGAATCCGCCAGGAAAGAAAACGACAACAGTGACGGGGAGCGATGTGCCAGCCCCGCCATGTCTGTGCGGAGCTTCACTAAAAAGTTCAGAAGACACTCTTCAGAATCAGAGTCAAAAGTTCGAAAATATAGAGACGGTGATCACTTCCAGAAAACCCCTGTGCTCGGCGCTGTGTCCCATGAGGAAGCTTCCCCCATGCTGCCTCCGTTACCTACCTACCCTTCCCCCTTCACCCCTGGCAGTATGTACAACGTGCCCATGGACAATGAGCGAGTGCTTCTGGAGTGCTTCAGTGCCCCTGGCTCCCAGGCTCCCAGCTCTGTGCGGAGTGCCCCCAGTGTCAGGCTTCTGTCGCCAGACCGGCACGATCACCCCCACTTGGAGGAAGATCCGTTTGCAGGCTTGTTCAACAACAAATCCTTATTAGACAATGACTACCTGACCAATGACAGAGAATCGGAATCCAACCACTTGCAAAACGCATCAAGATTGAGTCAAGCAGACTGTGAAGCACTCACGAATGAACAGTTCGATGAAACTAGAGTCAGTTTTAGCAGAGCCAAGAAAATCGAATCAGCCGACGATTACTATCATGATTTCACCGATGATTTTAACGCAGAAGATCCTGATGATGATGTGTTCCTAGAAAATGAAACAGAATGCAAAACAGACCACCCCCGAGGCATAGGTTTCGCTGGTACACAGACACTGAAGGAATTTCACATCTCCACAGGACAGTCGGGGCTTGAAGCACTTGTAGGGTCTGGTGACATTTTAAACAGTGCTAAATGTTTGAAAGGTTCGCCAGCTTTGTCACCGGGAATGACTGTGGAGTGCCACAGGGGCGAGATGGTTGTCAACTATGTGTCGGCAGCAGACTATGAATTACCTACTACCGTGTCCAAGCAACAGCCATGTCCTACGAAGGAAATGCAATTAGTAGACGAAAGAATACAAGTGAGTGCAAATGGACATGAAAGAAAGAAATCTATTGAAACATGTGACCAGAAATTCAGCGAAATGCCTACTAAGAAATGTGACGAAAACCTTGCCACCAAGAATGGCACCGACATCCAGCTGTGTGTAACAGATGACATTTCTCTTGGCATTAATCAGGGCTCATGTAAAGAGGAGTCGTCAGAAGATAATCCTCACGGAACCAGTGACATGAATACAGGCCCAGTTAAGGATAACTTAAGCACAAATGTGGTTGTACATTCACCTTGTGAAAATGAACGGCTGTGCGTAGATGAATCCGACATCTTTGAAGATCGGACGACATCTGACGCCACCTTTGCCTATGGTGGAAGCGATGAAGACTCGGACATGCATAATGGTGATGACCCATGCACAGAAGAAATAAAGAGTCAGACCGGTGATATTCCAATGCATGACACAAGTCATGGAAGAGCAGAAACAAATATCTCCCGCACGTCTTCACCCAAAATGGAATCAGCTGATCATGAAAACGTTCTAGAGATACCTAATAAAGATATTGACCAGTCGAATCTATCCGAAGACGAATCGGGCGATAAACGACGACCACCTCCTGAATCTGATGGGTCCTTGAAAGATCGCGTTGAAGACTTCATTGCTCACGGCAGTCAGTTCACCCCCAGGGCCGTGGTGAGGTCCAACTCTCTGCCTGACCTGTGCGGCTTGGACAGCATGGCGAGCCCTTTGAACACCAGTGAAGATGGCGAGCTACCTATTTCTGGGGTCCTTTCTTCTCGGAGTAATTCCTACCCAGGAGCTGCACCCAGTAAATCCCCGGACACAAATGATAGTCAGAGCTGTGCCCAAAGTCCCCTGGCCTCTCTTCTTGATGATTTTGTCGATTCAGAAAAGGAGGAGAACATTTGTGCAACAGGTTTAGAAACTGCTAAAGACACGGAGCCAGTCACATACGGTGCAGCGTCTGAACTACCATCAGAGCCAGAAGAGCACGTGTTTTTGGATCCGGGCGACGTGGTGGACGGCGGTGAAGTGGTGACCAAAGCCACGCCCAGGCGCAGTCCTCCTGGCGCTGGAGACTCCGGGGATCAGCTGCTGCAGTGGGCAGTGCCCTGTGCGGCTCACGGCAGCTCCTTCTGTGGCTGTGAGGGCGTGGACATCCACACGGCCCACGACGTGGCGGCCAGCCCCAAAGTGGGGCCTTGGCTCTGCACCCCTGGCACCCCCGTGCCGGGGACCCCCTTCTGTGACTACAGCAAGCTGATTTACTCTCCTTTCCCCGTGGTGGGCGGCATGACTCCGGCGAGACCCGAGGCACAGGAGACGCCAGCAGGCAGTCCTAAGATGCCGTGCGCCCCTGAGCTGGACGCGTACAGCTGTGGTGCCAAGAGACTGGCTTCCCTGGAAGATCAGCCGGCTCCCAAGCGCCGCTCGGTCGCTCCCTCCAACTCAAGGTGTGACCCCAGCAGCCCTCCCTGCAAAGAGTCGGCCACCGCGGCGATCTGTGGCGAAGATGGTCCCCATACAGCAGCTGCAGATAAAAGTTGTGAAGTTGACCCAGACAGAGCGACTACCAATATCAGTTGTGAAGATAACCCTGATACAGCAGTTGCAGATAACAGCTGTGAAAACGATTCCAATTCCCAACTTCCTGATGAGGTTTGTAACGAAAACGACTTCACAGAGCACGTTGAAAGTGTACAGGAAAGTGACATGAACACCGATAAGGACAACAGTGATTTCCTTTTGGAAAATGAAGAGCAAGAACTGATCGCTGCCGCGGAAGAAAGTGAAAAAAGCATGGCAAGTCTGACGCCCGAAGAAAAGGAAAAACTTCTGTCCACTTCACCTGGAATACCAGACACCGACCCGGTAGTGTGTAACGCTTCCAGCGACTGTTTGTCAGAGACGACTCTGGAGTTTATGACCAGTCACTGCAGTCCAATGGAAACCCAGACTCCTGATGTGTGTGCAGATCATCAACAGTCAGGTGGAGTTACAACTGCGGACGGTGAAGCGACCGACAGCAGTTCGCTTTCCACATCAAAGTCGGAAGAAACATGTGCAGACACCGCGCTGGACACAACACCTCCCGTCGACTGCGGACCCCAAAACAACTCTGTGTCTCCAGACACGGCTGCAGAGAGTGATGTGTTTCAAGAATTCACGGTGAAAAAGGAAATCGTTGACT
>CM031603.1:96264223-96286723 GCA_018398815.1 Conus ventricosus
GCATCAAAAGTGAAAACAAACAACTGTACGAAACAAGATCATGAAACAGCAATTACAGGATTGAGCCAACTGGGCTTAACATAAGAATTCGTACAAAATTTAAGAGAGACATAGTATCCTGGAATATGCACTTTGAAGCATCCTTTCTAAATTCTGACAAAACGGAATCAAAGTAGGGCAAAAGTATAGAACGTGTGTTGTTGTACAATTATCAAGGGCGCCGCAAGCACATCGAATATTCTTGACATATTTGGTTTTGAATGCATTTATTTTTAACCGAAATAATAAGGAGAGAAGTTGTTTCCTGTGTCTTAAATATAATCCTATGTTTGTATTACGGTTTACTGGATTTACTGGGGAAGCCCTTTTTAAAAGATTACTTGCTCGAGAGTTCGTACAACAAAGTATAGAAGAGTCGGGTTTGTGTATTCGGGGGAGAACACTTTCTTTGTAGTATTCCTCAAATTTTTCAAAAGAGGCTCTTTGTAAGAGAGAATATCCTTCATGTAAGCTCAAGGGAATATGAATAGAAGCCGTATTGTCAGAATTGTTTGCACCTGCTCGAGCAATCCTGTCAGCCCATTCATTTCCGGATATGAAGCAATGGGAAGGAAACCAACAAAAATTAACTGTTATACCTCTTGACATAAGGTTGTGAATAAGCATTTTAATTTTTGATATGATTTCAGCACGATTTTTTGAAGTGTGTGTGTGTGTGTTGTGTGTGTGTGTGTGTGTGTGTGTGGTGCGCGCGCGCGCGAGCGAGCGTGTGTGCGTGCGTGTGCGTGTCGTATTTCCCTTTGGTATAGGATAGCTTTGTTAACATTGATTTTTATATCTGTATGTTTTTATTTATGAGTGTGTAATGATTTATTTGATGTAACTGGATTCATATGTCATGCTTGTACATGCTATAATTATATTGTGTGTGTGTGTTGTTGTGTTGTTTACATATGAAGACTTTGCAATCCATACAGATGAATTTAGGTGATGACGGAGGTGGCTAGTTTGTGTCCTTTTTCTTTTTTCTTTTTTTTTTCTATCCGTCTGTCTGTCTTTTATTGTGGGGGGAGGGGAGCAGAGGAAAGGGAGGGAGGTCGTGATTGACTTTTTATATTTTTAATTTCATCGTGAGTACCTTTTGGCCCAGTGCGCTCGGCTAGGCTGTAAACAACAAAGATACATTTTTTTCCAACAAGAAAATCAAAAAACGTCTGTTGAAGGAACCTTTTGATGCCGGAAAACTTGTGTTGCAATATACATCGTATTATATGAAGTGTATGTCGTCCAATTTCTGAACAGTAATCGCTGTATCTTTCTAGAATGATAAAAATGGTGGCTATATTACTGCTACGATCCAGTCGTGTTTCAGACTAAATGTAGGGTTGCACTGTGTGTTTCCTTTCATAGTTCGCATACATCCCAGCGTCATCCAGGCCCGGGAAATACAGAACCTCGGGAAATTGAATCGACATCCTTTACGTTGTACCCGCGAAGCTGACGTCAGTCAATCCTGAGCTTCAGTCTTCCCGTCCGATTCCACAGAATAGTGCAGCCAGGGCACGAGAGCGTATCATGACAGGAGGAAAATATCCTACATTAATCTTAGTCCCTGGTGGGTTTTAGACCCACGACCTTCCAATCCGCAGTCAGTAATATTAACCACTTCGCCACGGTTGCTTGTGATCTCGGTGAGTCCTATTGAGAGTTTATTGCATCTCTTCTGTCCTTAGCCAGTTAGCAGTCTAAAACTAATCTTATGAATAAACAGATTGTAGGACAAAACACAATGCATTTCGACCTCTTGGGTCTTCTCCAGGTAAAAAACAAACAACATTTAGGACAATTAAAACGGAGAACTAGCAATCACTTATCTTCTCACATCCAGAGTAAAATAGGTGTTTGATGAAAACGAGGCCGTTGAGAACGGGATGAATAGATACGTGGTTGCTCGTTATTCGTTTTCATTGCCCTAAATGTTGTTTGTTTTTGCCTGGAGAAGACCCAAGAGGTCGAAATGCATGGCGTTTTGTCCTGTAATCTGTTTGCCTGTATTGTCTTGCGGAACTAATACCCTTTTAAAAATTTGCTTCATTTTCCACCCTCTGTCACCTGCTTTGAAACTAACCTTATGAAGCCGTTTAAGTTTTACATAACACAACCATTGAATAATTCATATGAACGAAGAAGACAAAGCAGCACTGGCTCATACGCAGTACACAGGCCTACGTTTCCAGAATTGTTTTTTGTTTTTTTAGGAGTCTGAAAACAATACACGAACGACGGTGTCTTATGTTTTCGGATCCAGGTTACAGGCGTACGGTATCGATTTTGTCCTAATACAAAGCCAAGGTAGACAACGTGCCCTTGCATACAGTATTCATGCTGTTTGTAGAAGATGCCCTCAGCCTTTTGTGGCGCGCTGATGAATCGAGCTCGGGCAGAGCGCTGGTATCAATACACTGATGACGTTGAACATCCCGCCGAGTCTCCAGCGAGCAGGCTCACTTCCCGTAGCATCTGTTGTCTCGGTCCTCATCGATGGTCACAGAATCCCGAAAAAAGGTCTCAATACACTGATGACGTTGAACATCCCGCCGAGTCTCCAGCGAGCAGGCTCTCTTCCCGTAGCATCTTTGTCTCGGTCCTCATCGATGGTCACAGAAATCCCGAAGAAAAGGTCTCAGATGGTCCTCATCGATGGTCACAGAATCCCGAAGAAAAGGTCTCAGATGGTCCTCATCGATGGTCACAGAATCCCGAAGAAAAGGTCTCAGATGGTCCTCATCGATGGTCACAGAATCCCGAAGAAAAGGTCTCAGATGGTCCTCATCGATGGTCAGAATCCCGAAGAAAAGGTCTCAGATGGTCCTCATCGATGGTCACAGAATCCCGAAGAAAAGGTCTCAGATGGTCCTCATCGATGGTCACAGAATCCCGAAGAAAAGGTCTCAGATGGTCCTCATCGATGGTCACAGAATCCCGAAGAAAAGGTCTCAGATGGTCCTCATCGATGGTCACAGAATCCCGAAGAAAAGGTCTCAGATGGTCCTCATCGATGGTCACAGAATCCCGAAGAAAAGGTCTCAGATGGTCCTCATCGATGGTCACAGAATCCCGAAGAAAAGGTCTCAGATGTTCCTCATCGATGGTCACAGAATCCCGAAGAAAAGGTCTCAGATGGTCCTCATCGATGGTCACAGAATCCCGAAGAAAAGGTCTCAGATGGTCCTCATCGATGGTCACAGAATCCCGAAGAAAAGGTCTCAGATGTTCCTCATCGATGGTCACAGAATCCCGAAGAAAAGGTCTCAGATGGTCCTCATCGATGGTCACAGAATCCCGAAGAAAAGGTCTCAGATGGTCCTCATCGATGGTCACAGAATCCCGAAGAAAAGGTCTCAGATGGTCCTCATCGATGGTCACAGAATCCCGAAGAAAAGGTCTCAGATGGTCCTCATCGATGGTCACAGAATCCCGAAGAAAAGTTCTCAGATGGTCCTCATCGATGGTCACAGAATCTTGAAGAAAAGGTCTCAGATGGTCCTCATCGATGGTCACAGAATCCCGAAGAAAAGGTCTCAGATGGTCCTCATCGATGGTCACAGAATCCTGAAGAAAAGGTCTCAGATGCTGGCGGTCCTTGCCCTGCTTTTACGGCGATGTTGAAGTCCAGTTCCCTCCCCTCCACATCCGAGACTGCATATCATTATTATTATTATTATTATCATCATCATCATCATTGATATTATTATCATAGTTTTATTATTATTATTATCATCCTCATTACGATGATGATGATTATCATTATTAAGAGTACTTATGTAGCAGCTGCCCTCGGTGAGAGACCAAGCTCTAAGTCCAAGCATCTTTTACACAATGGGCTGCCTACCTCATAGAGCCGACCGAAGAACTGTCCGCAGACGCTACGTTGAGTCGTTTCCCGTGCCATTGCTGCCTACCTCATAGAGCCGACTGATGAACTGTCCGCAGACGCTACGTTGAGTCGTTTCCCGTGCCATTGCTGCCTACCTCATAGAGCCGACTGAAGAACTGTCCGCAGACGCTACGTTGAGTCGTTTCCCGTGCCATTCAGTCATTGTCAGTCACTCAGTACTCTTCTTTCATTCTTCTGATTTTTCTTGCAGAGTACATGCTGTGTGGCCTGTCATCCATACAATGGCCCTATTGGCCTTCTCACCTCAAAGTTGGTGATGGACTTTAACGTGTGTGCAAGATGTGATGCGTGCGTTCACACATGGAACCTCGGTTTATAGTCTCATTCGGACTGTTTGCGAGAAGGAGTCAGAGCCAATGTTAACTCCGAGGGAAAAAAAAATGCCATTGTATCGAAATCAGATTCCCAATTACTATTTTTCTTGGTTTCTTGACCAAAATCTCTAGGTTCAATATCGGTTGAGTTTTTTTTCTGTTCCTTTTTTTCGGTGGGGACGGTTTTAGGCCTACTTCCATCATCAAGGTAGCCCCATTCACTCTTCGGGGCTGATACATGTACGAGACAACAGCGTGCACGTGTTATTATTTTACTCGTGGAGTCATTCACCCCATCGGCTCAAGATGGTCTACCCTTCAGCGAAGGAAGGAAGGGGACTTATTGTGATTCTTTCATTACGCCGCCCGTTCACACTGTGCACCACGGCTTAACGTCTCATCTGCAAGAGCTGATAGGGTATGACGTCCGTACAGACGTGGTCACCGAAGAGCAAGTCCCCTCAAACCAGGCTGTCCCTGAACGCAGGAGCCTTGGTCCAGAGAAGAGTGTTTTGTCCAGCAAGGGAAACATGCCTCTAAATCGCCTTTTTTTTGTTGAGATCAACTTTAGTTTGGGGGAAGGAGTGAGGTGTTCACTGTCAAAGATGCATGTCACGATTGAAGAGACGTTGGATTCAGTGCTGGGGATCTGACTGGATGACACTAGTGCAGAGTGTGTAGTCACGCCCCATGTCATGATTCGTTTCAGAAAAGTAGGATGTTATGCACGTGCTGCTTGGCTGGTGAAAGAACCATTCGCACATCTACTCCAAGAACTGTGGTGCGGGGGGTGAGGGAGGAGGGGGAAAGGAGAGGGGGGAAGGGGAGAGGCTTTTTCACTAGTGGACGAAAGTCAGGACACGGCCTTGGCTATTCTATTACAATCTGACATCAGTTATTCGACGTAAATTGGTTAAAGTGGTCAAACCCTTTGATGTAAACCTAGTATGTTTTTCTGTACATGTCGGGGCACTTGTCACGTGTTTTTTGAACGTTGTCATTCATGGTGTACTCATCCAAAACGAATCTTAAAGCACACGTTGGACCACCACTGATGGTTGTTAGTATGACGCAAAGCTTACAAAGTCACTATTTTGACGATCACGTATATGCATGAGAGAGAGAGAGAGAGAGAGAGAGAGAGAGAGAGAGAGAGAGAGAGAGAGAGAGAGAGAGAGAGAGTCTTCATAATGAACTCTTTTCTTTCCTATATCAGTCTTTTACATTGGATTGCATCAAATGCAAATTGTCATGTGTCTTTGTTCCTTCTTGTCTCGGGTTCTTTTCTTTTCCCTGTCGTTCGTGACCGTAAATTTCAAGTTTAGTGTAAAATTTATTCTCTCTCTCTCTCTCTCTCTCTCTCTCTCTCTCTCTCTCTCTCTCTCTCCTCTGTGTGTGTGTGTGTGTGTGTGTGTGTGTGTGTGTGTGTGTGTGTGTGTGTGTGTGTGCACCTGTGTGTGTGTGCCTGTGTCTGCATGCATGCATCCGTTCACGTGTGTGACGGTTTAACACAGCGGAGGTTCCTCTCTGTTCTCCCAGACGACAGCCTGGAGACGGTGAAAGCCAAACTGAAGAAGCAGGCCGACGGCAGCCGGGCAGACGGTGACCGGAAATCAACGTCCGCAGAGCGCCCCCCAGCGGACAAGCCTCCCAGGGTCAGCCCGAAGGCCGCCGTCACCCGTAGCCGGTCGTCTGACCAGTGCCCAGCGTCACGCGCCGACAGCGCCGACAAGTCCAGGAAAGAGGCGAAGAAGAAGGCCTCCGCCCAAAGCGAGAAAGCAGCGGGCGAAAGCAGACGGGGAGAGAGGAGCGAGAAGAAGAGGAACGCAGGGGAGACGAACCCGAAGAGGGCAGATTCTGAGGGCACCAAGACCCGACCTGGCGGCACGGGGACGGACCACAGCAGGGCCCATAAACGGAAAGGGCACTTGCTGGACAAGAACATCATCTCCAGGTGCCCGGATCAGCTGAAGCCGTGTAGCGTGGTGGTGTCCAAAATCTCCAGCTTCTCTCTGAAGTCTTCCAGGGTGAAGGACGACGTTCATCCTAGCAAGCAGGTCAGGGCGTCTCCCACGTCGGGCGAGCGCATGTCGACGGGGTCTCCGGAGAACCACGGATCCCAGTCTTCAAGATCAGAGGATAGGATGTCGGTGGACGAACCGGAGAGTCTGTCGGAGGACATCGACATCGATCAGGACGATGTGTCAGACAGTGACAGTGAGGGGACCTCCACTGCCGGCCTCGCCCAGTCCTCGGCAAGGACTCGCAGTGACTACGTGTGGCGACGGAAACCCAAACCCCCAGTGCCCTCTTCCGGCGGTCAGCCTGTCAGGAAAGGCTCGAAACCTCACAAACACGTGTCACCAAGTCCGACAACTCCCGGGTCAGACAGGAAGTCGGCAGACGGCAGATCACGGGCCGCGACTGCGCAGACTGGCTGCCGGCGGAGTTCCAAATCAGCGACGAGGGAGGGTGTGAAAGAAGGCGAAGGGAAGTCGTCGAGTCAAGGGGGTGAAGGGGGAGGGGGAGGGGGGCACCAGCAGCTGTCGGATCAGCTGGCGGATCTGCTGCGGGAGAAAGAGAAGATGCTGGCTGACTTTGCTAAACGGAACCAGGAGCTGGAACAGAAACTGGAAGGTAGGTCTTCGTGTGTGAGTGAGTGTGTGTGTGTGTGTGTGTGTGTGTGTGTGTGTGTGTGTGTGTGTGTGTGTGCGTGCGTGCGTGCGTGCGTGCGTGCGTGTGACAGTCTTGAAATATTTCTGGAACCGAACCCATGAAAGTCTTTAAAAAAGTAATCAGGAAACAGAGAGATGGTGTTCGTGTGTGGGTGGATGGATGGATGGGGAGGATGACCATGTTGTAGGAGCACCTAATATCGGGGAGGGGGGAAAGAGGGAGAGAGGAGGGGGAGGGAGAGAGCTAAAAATCGTAAAACTTCATCTTATTGCTGTCTCTGCCCAACCACCCTTAAGTGGTATCCGTCTTTGATCTCCCCCCCCCCCTCTCCTCTCTCTCTCTCTCTCTCTCTCTCTCTCTCTCTCTCCTCTCTCTCTCTCTCTCTCTCTCTCTCTCTCTCTCTCTCTCTCTCATTCATCGTGCTTTGCATTTCCAAAGCGCGTCTAAACATTCCAAATTCTTTCCATTGCGTTCATACGCTGTATCAAGAATCCGGAATTTTACTATTTCCTCCCAACGCCGGCATACACACTGAATTTCCAGCGTCTTCCTGTTTCCCTTAACAACTTGTCTATTTACTATGCACCCAAGAGTACAGCATTTTTACGACTTCCCTCAGATGCTGCATACTGCATTCCATATTGTCTAGTGCCTGGAGAATTCAGTGCCTGTGGCATGCATTTCAGCATCCAGATTCCAGCTGGTTCAGTGTTCCCTGACAACCAACAAGTGTATGTATTTGAAGAAAGTTGTTTTCAGACGCTATTTCGGAAAGTTTGTGACAGGGCAGGGATGGAAACGTGGGAGGAATTTCACAATTCACATTTCTGCACGCACAGCGAGAAAGTGAACGATGCCCATGTTTTAGACTGGATGAAATATGACGGTGGCTTCGTTCACAGCCGTTGGACTTTTGTTAGTGCCATCGACACAATACACATCGTTTGGACATTATGTAGAAAGGGGTGATCCGGATGCAAGAGAACAACAGCCTGTCGTCCGTGTCATCCTCCGCCCAAGCTCTGGCCTAGGAGAGGTCAGGTCAGCTTCACTGCTCATCATCGACACGTGGGAGATCGCTGTCCACTGGTGTAGTCTTTCCCGTTCTGATGTACCGGCTGGTAAGGGGCTGTGTGGAAGCTGTTCCTGTGTGGGTGCCATGGGAGTGGGTGCCATGGGAGTGGGGCCTGCGCCTGACATGTGCAGCTGAGGCCGTAACACCAGAGGCATTGTGAAGATACGTGAATTCCCAGAGCAGCTTCAAAGACCAGAAGACACAAGTTTAGAGACTGTGAGGATGGACATGATTTCCACATCAGCCTGGAAGGAGGGGAGAGGGCAGACCCCACGGATAGTGCGAGGATAGACGTGGACTCCGCAATCGCATGGGAGGAGTAGAGAGGACAGACTCCGCAGGTAGTGTGAGGATAGGCCTGAATTCTGCATCAGCCTGGAAGGAGAGGGGAGAGACTCAGAGGTAGTGGTGTGAGGATAGACCTGAATTCTACATCAGCCTGGAAGGAGAGGGGAGAGAGTCAGAGGTAGTGGTGTAAGAATAGACCTGTATTCTGCATCAGCCTGGAAGGAGAGGGGAGAGACTCCAGAGGCAGTAGTGTGAGGAGAGACGTCAACTCCAAAGCAACCTGAAGGAAGGAAGAAGATGGGAGAGGCTCCAGGGGCAGAGCGAAGAGAGGCAAGCCAAACCCCAGGCCGCCAGACGTCGTCACCTCCAGGTGCAGCAGGATCTCTCCCTTCCTGAATCGGCTCCACAGTCTTGGGGTTGTAACTCAGGAAAGAGAGAGAGAGAGAGGGAGGGAGAGAGGGAGGAGGAAAGGGAGGGAGGGAGAGAATGAGTGAGTGAGATACAGACGAAATATTCAAATCTCATGCATGTCTTCCAAACGTACTTGTCTCTGGTGTTTGCTCTCTCAGTGGTGTTAACCCAGACCTTCGTTTGAAATGCAGGAGAATGTTTTCATGGATGCCATTTCTCGTGTTTCAGGACTACGTGTGGAACTGCAGGAAACCAAACAGAAGGGAGGGGATTAAACAGGGAGGCTAGTTAGGTGAGTTGATCTCAGAGTCTGAATGAATGTGTGTCTGTGTCTCTCTCTGTCTGTTAGTCTGTCTGTCTGATCGTTTGTCTGTTTCTGTCTGTCTGTCTCTATGTCCCTCTCTGTCTCTTCTCTCTCTCTCTCTCTCTCTCTCTCTCTCTGCATTTTTCTCTCTGTCGTCCCTCTCTCTCCCCCTCCCCCCCCCCCCCCCCCCTCTTCTCTCTCTCCTCAGTCCGTGAGCAGATTTGCTAACGTTATCTCATGGACAGACGGGGTGGAGGAGGAGGAGGTAAGAGACCACATTTTTAACGCTCTGTAAATATCAGTTGACAGACTTCTAACAGTTGAGAGAGAGAGAGAGGGAGGAGGAGGAGGAGGAGAAAAAGAAGAAGGAGACTTGAACTCTGTGGAGAGAGAGAGAGAGGAGGAGGAGGAGCAGCAGCAGAAGAAGAAGCAGCACAAGAAGTAGAAACGGATTGGAACGAGAGAGAGAGAGAGAGAGAGAGAGAGAGAGAGAGAGAGAGAAGAGAGAGAGAGAGAGAGAGAGAGAGAGCGAGCACTGTTGTACTGGTAGACAGTACAATTTGCCACGATTTCTCCTAGGATGAAAGCGGAAGCAAAAAAAAAAAAAACAACAACAACAACAAACGAAACAACACAACACAAAAGCCCGCGGCGGCATGACGCTGGCAGGGAGCGATCAGGTGGTAGATATACCCACATGTCTCCTGCCTCTCTCTTGTCACTGGGACCCCGTGGGCTGCATACAGATCTGGGCGTGTTTCCTTCGGGTACATCGACGTTGCCATGGGAACGGTTGCGGAATGGCAGCAGAGGAAGCAACAAGTCAATAGCTTAGCTCCCCGTCCTGAACCGGGAAACAGGCGGCCCAGGTCGCTTGCTTCACGTTTTGGCGTTCGCCACTTAGAGGGGGCGGGGGTGGGGGGTGGGGTGGGGGTTAAACATTCAGAGAGAGAGACAGAGAGAGGGAGGGAGGGAGGGAGAGAAGACATTTTTATTTGGGGGTGGGGGATGGGGGGAAGCAGTCAAATGTTCTGAAGCTCGCAATATTATAACACGTTTTTTTCGTTTTGTTTTTGTTTGGTTGGTTATTCGGGTTTTTTTTTCCCCACCAATTAAAACATTTTGCACTGTAGCTGCCTGTTTCCTTTTTTTTTTCACCACCAATTAAAACATTTTGCACTGTAGCTGCCTGTTTCCTTTTTTTTTCACCACCAATTAAAACATTTTGCACTGTAGCTGCCTGTTTCCTTTTTTTTTCACCACCAATTAAAACATTTTGCACTGTAGCTGCCTGTTTCCTTTTTTTTTTTCACCACCAATTAAAACATTTTGCAATGTAGCTGCCTGTTTCCTTTTTTTCACCACCTATTAAAACATTTTGCACTGTAGCTGCCTGTTTCCTTTTTTTCACCACCTATTAAAACATTTTGCAATGTAGCTGCCTGTTTCCTTTTTTTTTTCACCACCAATTAAAACATTTTGCAATGTAGCTGCCTGTTTCCTTTTTTTCACCACCTATTAAAACATTTTGCACTGTAGCTGCCTGTTTCCTTTTTTTCACCACCTATTAAAACATTTTGCAATGTAGCTGCCTGTTTCCTTTTTTTCACCACCTATTAAAACATTTTGCACTGTAGCTGCCTGTTTCCTTTTTTTCACCACCTATTAAAACATTTTGCAATGTAGCTGCCTGTTTCCTTTTTTTTCACCACCTATTAAAACATTTTGCACTGTAGCTGCCTGTTTCCTTTTTTTTCACCACCAATTAAAACATTTTGCAATGTAGCTGCCTGTTTCCTGACGCGGATTCAAAGGTCGAACTTTCAGATTTTCCGTTGCCACTTTCGTGTAACGCGCAGGCCATATTTGCTCAACGGTGTGTTTCCTGGCATTGCTTCAATGTCACAAAATTTGCTTAACGTTCCAAATCAGATGTTGGTTTTGTTCAACGTGTGCGATAGAAAACACCTGGCATTGCTTCAATGTCAAAAAATTTGCTTAACGTTCCAAATCAGATGTTGGTTTTGTTCAACGTGTGCGATAGAAAACACCTGGCATTGCCTCAGTGTCACAAAATTTGCTTCAACGTTCCAGATGAGATGTTGTTTTTGTTCAAAGTGTGCGATAGAAAATATTGGGAGCAGTGCGTGATTAAGAATAGTTTGGTTTTTCTCGTCTCAAGCCAGGTCTGTAACATTTTCAGTATCGCTCTGCCTAGTTTACACCCCCCCTCCCCGCTCCAGTCTCTCCCTCTTTGTCTCTCTGTGAGAGCGAGAGAGAGAGAGAGAGAGAGAGAGAGAGAGAGAGAGAGAGAGAGAGAGAGAGAATGTGTGTGAGTGAGTGTAAGTGCGCGCTTGCGCGTTCGTGTGTGTGTGTGTGTGTGTGTGTGTGTGTGTGTGTGTGTGTGTGTGTGTGTGTGTGTGTGTGTGTGTGTGTGCGTGCGTGCGTGTGTGTGCACATGTGCGTGCATGTAACAGTAGCTTTTGCTGCCGGTTTTGACTATAAATGTGCAGAGACGAACGGAATTACTGGACTGGAACCCCTTCCGTACATTCACATCACACACACGCACGCACGCACGCACGCACGCACGCACCCACCCACCCACCCACACACACACACACACACACACTCACATGAGCCTTGTCCTGGCATGTGAAGGATAGAAGGCCAGCATTTGACATCAGACACAAGCGTAGCGACTTGAATTTAAAGCTGTCGCCTCGTAGGAGATATGAAGGATAGCAAACAAACAAACGAGTGCAGCAACAGCATGTAAACATTTCCCTCTCTCTCTCTCTCTCTCTCTCTCTCTCTCTCTCTCTCTCTCTCTCTCCTCCCCCTCTCTCTTCTCTCTCTCTCTCTCTCTCTCTCTCTCTCTCTCTCTCTCTCTCTCTCTCTCTCTCAGTGTGTGTTCCTTGCGATTGTTGGGTTGAGCTGTAAGATTTCACGTGTTGGACTTCAGCCCTCCCCCCCCCCCCCCTCTCTCTCTCTCTCTTGCTGTCACTTCCTGAGGTGAACAGATGTATTGGGGGGGGGGGGGGGGGCAGGATGGACAGGGTGGAGGGCCGACAGGTTGACTGGTGGTCGGTCGATGGGCTGACAGACCACTGAGGTGGACTGGCTGGTTGATGGGCTGATAGACCACTGAGGTGGACTGGCTGGTTGATGGGCTGATAGACGGCTGAGGTGGACTGGCTGGTTGATGGGCTGATAGACGGCTGAGGTGGACTGGCTGGTTGATGGGCTGATAGACGGCTGAGGTGGACTGGCTGGTTGATGGGCTGATAGACGGCTGAGGTGGACTGGCTGGTTGATGGGCTGATAGACGGCTGAGGTGGACTGGCTGGTTGATGGGCTGATAGACGGCTGAGGTGGACTGGCTGGTTGATGGGCTGATAGACGGCTGAGGTGGACTGGCTGGTTGATGGGCTGATAGACGGCTGAGGTGGACTGGCTGGTTGATGGGCTGATAGACGGCTGAGGTGGACTGGCTGGTTGATGGGCTGATAGACGGCTGAGGTGGACTGGCTGGTTGATGGGCTGATAGACGGCTGAGGTGGACTGGCTGGTTGATGGGCTGATAGACGGCTGAGGTGGACTGGCTGGTTGATGAGCTGGCTCAGTGATTGGCTGCCTAACTGATTTACAGCGCGTCTATGTATGATTGACAGACTGATTGACAGGGTTGGTGGTTGCTTGGGGGCCGACTGATTGACAGGGTGGAGTTGGTGACTGGTTGTAGGCTCTCTCTCTCTCTCTCTCTCTCTCTCTCTCTTCTCTCTCTCCTCTCTCTCTCTCTCTCCTCTCTCCCCTCTCTCTCTCTCTCTCTCTCTCTCTCTCTCTCTCTCTCTCTCTCTCTCTCTCTCTCTCTCTGTGTGTGTGTGTGTGTGTGTGTGTGTGTGATCAGCTGTCTAATTGAACAGCTGTTAATTTGACTGTCTCATGGGCTGGTGGTGGTGGCTGTTTACTGATTGGATGGTGGTTGACTGGCTGTTTGCTGATTAGCTGGTGGTTGACTGTTTACTGATTGGATGGTGGTTGACTGGTTGTTTACTGATTGGATGGTGGTTGACTGGCTGTTTTCTGATTGGATGGTGGTTGACTGGCTGTTTGCTGATTGGATGGTGGTTGACTGGCTGTTTACTGATTGGATGGTGGTTGACTGGCTGTTTACTGATTGGCTGGTGGTTGGTGGCTGTTTACTGATTGGCTGGTAGTTGACTGGCTGTTTACTGATTGGATAGTGGGTGGTGGCTGTTTACTGATTGGATAGTGGGTGGTGGCTGTTTACTGATTGGCTGGTGGTTGGTGGCTGTTTTCTGATTGGCTGGTGGTTGGTGGCTGTTTACTGATTGGATGGTGGTTGGTGGCTGTTTACTGATTGGATGGTGGTTGACTGGCTGTTTACTGATTGGGTGGTGGCTGTTTACTGATTGGCTGGTGGTTGGTGGATGTTTACAGATTGGGTGGTGGTTGGTGCCTGTTTACTGATTGGCTGGTGGTTGACTGTTTACTGATTGGATGGTGGTTGACTGTTTACTGATTGGATGGTGGTTGACTGGTTGTTTACTGATTGGATGGTGGTTGACTGGCTGTTTACTGATTGGATGGTGGTTGACTGGCTATTTGCTGATTGGATGGTGGTTGACTGGCTGTTTACTGATTGGATGGTGGTTGACTGGCTGTTTTCTGATTGGATGGTGTTTGGTGGCTGTTTACTGATTGGATGGTGGTTGGTGGCTGTTTACTGATTGGATGGTGGTTGACTGGCTGTTTACTGATTGGATGGTGGTTGACTGGCTGTTTACTGATTGGATGGTGGTTGGTGGCTGTTTACTGATTGGATGGTGGTTGACTGGCTGTTTACTGATTGGATGGTGGTTGACTGGCTGTTTACTGATTGGATGGTGGTTGGTGGCTGTTTACTGATTGGCTGGTGGTTGGTGGCTGTTTACTGATTGGCTGTTGGTTGGTGCCTGTTTACTGATTGGCTGGTGGTTGACTGGTTGTGTGCTGATTGGATGGTGGTTGGTGGCTGTTTACTGATTGGATGGTGGTTTACTGGTTGTTTACTGATTGGCTGGTGGTTAACTGGCTGTTTACTGATTGGATTGTGGTTAACTGGCTGTTTACTGGTTGGCTGGTGGTTGGTGGCTGTTTACTGATTGGATGGTGTTTGATGGTTGTTTACTGATTGGATAGTGGTTGGTGGCTGTTTACTGAATGGATGGTGGTTGGTGGCTGTTTACTGATTGGCTGGTGGTTGACTGGCTGTTTACTGATTGGATGGTGGTTGACAGGCTGTTTACTGATTGACTGGTAGTTGACTGGCTGTTTACTGATTGGATGGTGGTTGACTGGCTGTTTACTGATTGGATGGTGGTTGACAGGCTGTTTGCTGATTGGCTGGTGGTTGACTGGCTGTTTGCTGATTGGCTGGTGGTTGACTGGCTGTTTACTGATTGGCTGGTGGTTGACTGGCTGTTTACTGATTGGCTGGTGGTTGGTGGCTGTTTACTGATTGGCTGGTGGTTGGTGGCTGTTTACTGATTGGATGGTGATTGGCTGGTGGTTGGTGGCTGTTTACTGATTGGATGGTGGTTGGTGGCTGTTTACTGATTGGATGGTGGTTGACAGGCTGTTTGCTGATTGGATGGTGGTTGACTGGCTGTTTACTGATTGGCTGGTGGTTGACTGGCTGTTTACTGATTGGCTGGTTGTTGGTGGCTGTTTACTGATTGGCTGGTAGTTGACTGGCTGTTTGCTGATTTGATGGTGGTTGACTGGCTGTTTTCTGATTTGATGGTGGTAGACTTGCTGTTTACTGATTGGATGGTGGTTGACTGGCTGTTTACAGATTGGATTATAGTTGACTGGATGTTTGCTGATTGGATGGTGGTTGCCTGGCTGTTTACTGATTGGCTGGTGGTTGGTGGCTGTTTACTGATTGGCTGGTGGTTGGTGGCTGTTTACTGATTGGCTGGTGGTTGGTGGCTGTTTACTGATTGGATGGTGGTTGGTGGCTGTTTACTGATTGGATGGTGGTTGGTGGCTGTTTACTGATTGGATGGTGGTTGACAGGCTGTTTTCTGATTGGCTGGTGGTTGGTGGCTGTTTACTGATTGGATGGTGGTTGACTGGCTGTTTACTGATTGGATGGTGGTTGACTGGCTGTTTACTGATTGGATGGTGGTTGACTGGCTGTTTACTGATTGGCTGGTGGTTGACTGGCTGTTTACTGATTGGCTGGTGGTTGACTGGCTGTTTACTGATTGGATGGTGGTTGGTGGCTGTTTACTGATTGGATGGTGGTTGGTGGCTGTTTACTGATTGGCTGGTGGTTGACTGGCTGTTTACTGATTGGCTGGTGGTTGACAGGCTGTTTACTGATTGGCTGGTGGTTGACTGTCTGTTTACTGATTGGATGGTGGTTGACTGGCTGTTTTCTGATTGGATGGTGGTTGACTGGCTGTTTACTGATTGGATGGTGGTTGACTGTCTGTTTACTGATTGGATGGTGGTTGACTGGCTGTTTACTGATTGGATGGTGGTTGACTGGCTGTTTACTGATTGGCTGGTGGTTGGTGGCTGTTTACTGATTGGCTGGTAGTTGACTGGCTGTTTACTGATTGGATAGTGGGTGGTGGCTGTTTACTGATTGGATAGTGGGTGGTGGCTGTTTACTGATTGGCTGGTGGTTGGTGGCTGTTTTCTGATTGGCTGGTGGTTGGTGGCTGTTTACTGATTGGATGGTGGTTGGTGGCTGTTTACTGATTGGATGGTGGTTGACTGGCTGTTTACTGATTGGGTGGTGGCTGTTTACTGATTGGCTGGTGGTTGGTGGATGTTTACTGATTGGGTGGTGGTTGGTGCCTGTTTACTGATTGGCTGGTGGTTGACTGTTTACTGATTGGATGGTGGTTGACTGTTTACTGATTGGATGGTGGTTGACTGGTTGTTTACTGATTGGATGGTGGTTGACTGGCTGTTTACTGATTGGATGGTGGTTGACTGGCTATTTGCTGATTGGATGGTGGTTGACTGGCTGTTTACTGATTGGATGGTGGTTGACTGGCTGTTTTCTGATTGGATGGTGTTTGGTGGCTGTTTACTGATTGGATGGTGGTTGGTGGCTGTTTACTGATTGGATGGTGGTTGACTGGCTGTTTACTGATTGGATGGTGGTTGACTGGCTGTTTACTGATTGGATGGTGGTTGGTGGCTGTTTACTGATTGGATGGTGGTTGACTGGCTGTTTACTGATTGGATGGTGGTTGACTGGCTGTTTACTGATTGGATGGTGGTTGGTGGCTGTTTACTGATTGGCTGGTGGTTGGTGGCTGTTTACTGATTGGCTGTTGGTTGGTGCCTGTTTACTGATTGGCTGGTGGTTGACTGGTTGTGTGCTGATTGGATGGTGGTTGGTGGCTGTTTACTGATTGGATGGTGGTTTACTGGTTGTTTACTGATTGGCTGGTGGTTGACTGGCTGTTTACTGATTGGATTGTGGTTAACTGGCTGTTTGCTGGTTGGCTGGTGGTTGGTGGCTGTTTACTGATTGGATGGTGTTTGATGGTTGTTTACTGATTGGATAGCGGTTGGTGGCTGTTTACTGAATGGATGGTGGTTGGTGGCTGTTTACTGATTGGCTGGTGGTTGACTGGCTGTTTACTGATTGGATGGTGGTTGACGGGCTGTTTACTGATTGACTGGTAGTTGACTGGCTGTTTACTGATTGGATGGTTGTTGACTGGCTGTTTACTGATTGGATGGTGGTTGACAGGCTGTTTGCTGATTGGCTGGTGGTTGACTGGCTGTTTGCTGATTGGCTGGTGGTTGACTGGCTGTTTACTGATTGGCTGGTGGTTGACTGGCTGTTTACTGATTGGCTGGTGGTTGGTAGCTGTTTACTGATTGGCTGGTGGTTGGTGGCTGTTTACTAATTGGATGGTGATTGGCTGGTGGTTGGTGGCTGTTTACTGATTGGATGGTGGTTGGTGGCTGTTTACTGATTGGATGGTGGTTGACAGGCTGTTTGCTGATTGGTTGCTGGTTGACTGGTTGTTTTCTGATTGGCTGGTGGTTGACTGGCTGTTTACTGATTGGATGGTGGTTGGTGGCTGTTTACTGATTGGCTGGTGGTAGACAGGCTGTTTACTGATTGGATGGTGGTTGACTGGCTGTTTACTGATTGGCTGGTGGTTGACTGGCTGTTTACTGATTGGCTGGTTGTTGGTGGCTGTTTACTGATTGGCTGGTAGTTGACTGGCTGTTTGCTGATTTGATGGTGGTTGACTGGCTGTTTTCTGATTTGATGGTGGTAGACTTGCTGTTTACTGATTGGATGGTGGTTGACTGGCTGTTTACTGATTGGATTATAGTTGACTGGCTGTTTGCTGATTGGATGGTGGTTGCCTGGCTGTTTACTGATTGGCTGGTGGTTGGTGGCTGTTTACTGATTGGATGGTGGTTGGTGGCTGTTTACTGATTGGCTGGTGGTTGGTGGCTGTTTACTGATTGGATGGTGGTTGGTGGCTGTTTACTGATTGGATGGTGGTTGGTGGCTGTTTACTGATTGGATGGTGGTTGACAGGCTGTTTTCTGATTGGCTGGTGGTTGGTGGCTGTTTACTGATTGGATGGTGGTTGACTGGCTGTTTACTGATTGGATGGGGGTTGACTGGCTGTTTACTGATTGGATGGTGGTTGACTGGCTGTTTACTGATTGGATGGTGGTTGACTGGCTGTTTACTGATTGGCTGGTGGTTGACTGGCTGTTTACTGATTGGCTGGTGGTTTACTGGCTGTTTACTGATTGGATGGTGGTTGGTGGCTGTTTACTGATTGGATGGTGGTTGGTGGCTGTTTACTGATTGGATGGTGGTTGACAGGCTGTTTACTGATTGGCTGGTGGTTGACAGGCTGTTTACTGATTGGCTGGTGGTTGACTGTCTGTTTACTGATTGGATGGTGGTTGACTGGCTGTTTTCTGATTGGATGGTGGTTGACTGGCTGTTTACTGATTGGATGGTGGTTGACTGGCTGTTTGCTGATTGGCTGGTGGTTGACTGGCTGTTTGCTGATTGGCTGGTGGTTGACAGGCTGTTTGCTAATTAGAGGATGATTGGCGTGTGGATGATTGACATAGCTGAAAACAGCAAAGGAAAGGAAGAAACGCAATGTCAGGGGGGAAAAAGTTTGTTGGGGGTGGGCGGGTGGGGTTGGGGTGGGGGTGGGGGGGGGCACGGGAAGTGAGAAAATTGTGTAAAGGAAACAAAGAGGGAAACGAAATGAAAGATGTAAACAAGCAAGAGGGGAAGGGGGGGAGGAGGGGTGCAAAAGAAGTGAGAACAGAAAAATACGGAATGGAGTTTAAACGAAAAAGAACCGACAGTTTAAAAGGATTTCCCCCTTTTCGATCGCTGCAAACTCCTGAACATTTGCCGCCATAACGCTAGATTTCGGGCCCGTCTTTCAAACCTCAGTAATTGGCCTACTTGCTCCTGGGAGACATTTGAGCGGAGTGGTCCGGCCGCGACTGCCGGTGACGGAAGAAAAACTGTTCCCCGGTGAGGTAGGAAATTGGGGCAATGATTTTCCTTCAAACTGCCGTGCGACCAGAGGACTTGTGATGAAAGAATTGTGTTTACTCACCTGTCTCCGTGGGAAGGGGTTTGTCGACTTGTTCAGAAGTCTGTCTGTCTGTCTGTCTGTCTCTCTCTCGCTCTCTCTCTCTCTCTCTCTCTCTCTCTCTCTCTCTCTCTCTCTCTCTCTTGTGCATGCGTGTGTGTGTGTATGTGTGTGCGTGTGTGTGCGCGCGCACGCGCGCGCGCGCGCGTGTGTGTGTGTGTGTGTGTGTGTGTGGTGTGTGTGTGTGTGTGTGTGTGTGGAGGAGAGAGAGACAGACAGACAGACAGACAGACAGAGACACAGAGAGAGAGAGAGGAGAGGGAAGGGAAGGAGGGAGGGAGACCCCGCGCTTTTGAAAGACCTTTCAACGTTGTATCAACTAATCAAGCGACGCCGGAGTGGCACTGTGATCACAACCAGCGGCGCTGTAGCTTGTGTGTTCGTGTTCCAAGTGTAGCAGATCAGTCGGCCATGCGCAATGGCATTTCAACCCTAACAAGTACACGGCTAGTTGCACGTGATGTTCGCCTGAAGCTGGGAACCAGTGTAGGCAGGACCTTAGTAATGTCAATTCCACAGGGCACTGACCCAACGTTCATTGCGAATGCCAGTGAGTGAAACGGGCTATTTTTTCCCCCAGTGCTGTTTTAAGGCAGTTTATGCAAAAACCTGAGAACGTTCGCTTGTGCATGTGCACGTGCGTCTTTGTCTTTCTTTGAGTAAATTGGCCTTGCCACTGCGCACACTATTGCGATGATTGCCTTGTCACTGCGCACACTATTGCTATGATTGCCTTGTCACAGCACACTATTGCTATGATTGCCTTGTCACAGCACACACTATTGCTATGATTGCCTTGTCACTGCGCACACTATTGCTATGATTGCCTTGTCACTGCGTACACTATTGCTATGATTGCCTTGTCACTGCGCACACTATTGCTATGATTGCCTTGTCACAGCGCACTATTGCTATGATTGCCTTGTCACAGCACACTATTGCTATGATTGCCTTGTCACAGCACACTATTGTTATGATTGCCTTGTCACAGCACACTATTGCTATGATTGCCTTGTCACAGCACACTATTGCTATGATTGCCTTGTCACAGCACACTATTGCTATGATTGCCTTGTCACAGCACACTATTGCTATGATTGCCTTGTCACAGCACACTATTGCTGTGATTGCCTTGTCACTGCGCACACTATTGCTATGATTGCCTTGTCACTGCGCACACTATTGCTATGATTGCCTTGTCACAGCACACACTATTGCTATGATTGCCTTGTCACTGCGCACACTATTGCTATGATTGCGTTGTCACAGCACACACTATTGCTGTGATTGCCTTGTCACAGCGCACACTATTGCTATGATTGTCTTGTCACAGCACACACTATTGCTGTGATTGCCTTGTAACAGCACACACTATTGCTATGATTGCCTTGTCACAGCACACACTATTGCTATGATTGTCTTGTCACAGCACACACTATTGCTATGATTGTCTTGCGCACACTATTGCTATGATTGTCTTGTCACAGCACACTATTGCTATGATTGCCTTGTCACAGCACACTATTGCTGTGATTGCCTTGTCACAGCACACACTATTGCTATGATTGTCTTGTCACAGCACACACTATTGCTATGATTGTCTTGTCACAGCACACACTATTGCTATGATTGCCTTGTCACAGCACACACTATTGCTGTGATTGCCTTGTCACAGCGCACACTATTGCTATGATTGCCTTGTCACAGCACACTATTGCGATGATTGCCTTGTCACAGCACACTATTGCTATGATTGCCTTGTCTCTGCACACTATTGCTATGATTGCCTTGTCACAGCACACTATTGCTATGATTACCTTGTCACTGCACACACTATTGCTATGATTGCCTTGTCACAGCACACTATTGCTACGATTGCCTTGTCACTGCACACTATTGCTATGATTGCCTTTTCACTGCGCACACTATTGCTATGATTGCCTTGTCACTGCGCACACTATTGCTATGATTGCCTTGTCACTGCGCACACTATTGCTATGATTGCCTTGTCACTGCGCACACTATAGCTATGATTGCCTTGCCACTGCGCACACTATTGCTATGATTGCCTTGTCACTGCGCACACTATTGCTATGATTGCCTTGTCACTGCACACTATTGATATGATTGCCTTGTCACTGTGCACACTATTGCTATGATTGCCTTGTCACTGCGCACACTATTGCTATGATTGCCTTGTCACTGCGCACACTATTGCTATGATTGCCTTGTCACTGTGCACACTATTGCTATGATTGCCTTGTCACTGTGCACACTATTGCTATGATTGCCTTGTCACTGCGCACACTATTGCTATGATTGCCTTGTCACTGCGCACACTATTGCTATGATTGCCTTGTCACTGCGCACACTATTGCTATGATTGCCTTGTCACAGCCCACTATTGCAATGATTGCCTTGTCACAGCACACTATTGTTATGATTGCCTTGTCACAGCACACTATTGCTATGATTGCCTTGTCACAGCACACTATTGCTATGATTGCCTTGTCACAGCACACTATTGCTATGATTGCCTTGCCACTGCGCACACTATTGTTATGATTGCCTTGTCACAGCACACTATTGCTATGATTGCCTTGTCAAAGCACACTATTGCTATGATTGCCGTGTCACAGCACACTATTGCTATGATTGGCTTGTCACTGCGCACACTATTGCTATGATTGCCTTGTCACAGCACACTATTGCTATGATTGCCTTGTCACTGCGCACACTATTGCTATGATTGCCGTGTCACAGCACACTTTTGCTATGATTGCCTTGCCACTGCGCACACTATTGCTATGATTGCCTTCTCACAGCACACTATTGCTATGATTGCCTTGTCACATCACACTATTGCTATGATTGGCTTGTTACAGCACACTATTGATATGATTGCCTTGCCACTGCGCACACTATTGCTATGATTGCCTTGTCACAGCACACTATTGTTATGATTGCCTTGTCACAGCACACTATTGCTATGATTGCCTTGTCACAGCACACTATTGCTATGATTGCCTTGTCACAGCACACTATTGCTATGATTGCCTTGTCACAGCACACTATTGCTGTGATTGCCTTGTCACTGCACACACTATTGCTGTGATTGTCTTGTCACTGCACACACTATTGCTATGATTGTCTTGTCACAGCACACTATTGCTTTGCCTTGTCACTGCGCACACTATTGCTATGATTGCCTTGTCACTGCACACTATTGCTATGATTGCCTTGTCACTGCGCACACTATTGCTATGATTGCCTTGCCACTGCGCACACTATTGCTGTGATTGCCTTGCCACTGCGCACACTATTGCTATGATTGCCTTGTCACTGCGCACACTATTGCTATGATTGCCTTGTCACATCACACTATTGCTATGATTGCCTTGTCACAGCACACTATTGCTTTGATTGCCTTGTCACAGCATACTATTGCTATGATTGCCTTGTCACTGCGCACACTATTGCTATGATTGCCTTGCCACTGCGCACACTATTGCTATGATTGCCTTGTCACTGTGCACACTATTGCTATGATTGCCTTGCCACTGCGCACACTATTGCTATGATTGCCTTGTCACTGTGCACACTATTGCTATGATTGCCTTGTCACTGCGCACACTATTGCTATGTTTGCTTTGTCACTGCACACACTATTGCTATGATTGCCTTGTCACAGCACACTATTGCTATGATTGCCTTGTCACAGCACACTATTGCTATGATTGCCTTGCCACAGCGCACACTATTGCTATGATTGCCTTGTCACT
>CM031603.1:96289223-96381723 GCA_018398815.1 Conus ventricosus
TGTATGCTGCGCATGCATGTATTTTTCCCCCCTGGTGACCAAGACTTGTAGACAGACCCATGTTTGTTTGTAAATACATGCCAGCAGTATTATTAGTTCGCTTCCGAGGTCGCCTTGTGTCGTTACAACGTGACGGTGCATTGCAAGAAACCAGCGCCTGTCGTTTCCCGCTTTGTGTGTGTTCCCGCGCCTTGATGCCGTGAGGAGAAGCTGTTCGTGCATCCGGTGGGTCGTTGTCCCTCTCTGTTTTGTTCCGCGTTTCAAACATAAGCAGACGGTTGTTTTCACGGATTGATTGATTAATACCAGTGTGGTTATTGCTTACGTAAACCATCTGTGGTCTTCAGATACATGTTTTCTCATCTATTTTCTTTCTTTTTTTTTCCTTTATCACACATGGGAAACCTGAAGGCCCTGTTGGGGTTATAGTGGTCGGCTGGGCTACGAAGTACTTGACTTGGAAAGATGGAGGGACGAGACGAAGACGTACGTGTTGTTGTTGTGTCAGTTTACACAGAATTTATGTCTACACTCTTCTTCTTTTTTTGTTTTTCTCCGTGTATCACGTTGCTATCTTTATCCCCGTTGACGCAAAAAGATTCTCATTCTCTTTCGTGCCTTTCTGACAACACCTAACACTGTGTGCCGTATGGTTGACTTAGGTGTGTGTTATCTTACTATTAGTGCACAGCAACTGGCCCACGAAACTGCCGAAAGCGTGACAGACTGAAGTGCCCGCTGTCTGCTGCGGCAACCCTCTCCCGCTCAGGATTGCCGTCGTTCGTTTATCGCCGTTATCTTTTGCACAGTTTACCGTGACAGTCTGTCGGGATTCACATGGAGTCAACATACACACTTTATATGCAACGTGCGGGATCGGTGTGAGCGGACATGTGCCTCGGTTGTTTTCCGAGATGCCTAAAGAAGTTGTCATAATTGTTTTCAGCGAGTCAACCGCACCCCACACCCCCTTCCACCCCGATTCTGGATAGTCAGTGGAGAATGTGTGTGTGTATTTTTGTGGAGGGAGGGGGGCGGGTGGGTTTGAGTTGGGTAGAGGATAATGCATGCGTGTGTGTATACACTCTTTGAGGTAATATAATTTTGTCTGAGCATAACGATGTTATCAGGATTTTTTTTCACCTTTCCATCTCTCTGTTCGTCCAGAATTTTGATTGATCATGTAGCAGCCTGTATGTATTCATTTTGTCGACTATCTGATTTGATTCAAACAAAAGTTTCGTGGACAACGCATGCTGTTTTGTGGTTTAGTAGTGGACCCAAACACCCAGACTGGGATATGAAAAGAGATCCGTTCATAGATTAATTATTTTTGGTTGTGCATGGTTTGATCGTCGATCGATTGACCGATTTGTCGATTGATAATTGATTGCGTGTGGCGCAGACGATGATGATCGGTGACTGGCTTGTCTGGGTGATGGGTTTTTTTTTCGGTTGTCAAATAGAGCGATGATCTTTAGAACTGAGGCGCCTGACGTTAGGTTCATGTTGTAGAGCAGACAATGACCTATAGAACTGAGGCGCCAGACGTTAGGTTCATGATATAGAGAAGACAATGACCTATAAAACTGAGGCGCCAGACGGTAGGTTCATGATATAGAGCAGACGATGACTATAGAACTGAGGCGCCAGATGTTAGGTTCATGATATAGAGCAGACAATGACCTATAGAACTTGAGCGCCAGATGTTAGGTTCATGATATAGAGCAGACAATGACCTGTAGAACTTGAGGCGCCAGATGTTAGGGTCATATCATATTTGGTGATGTTGCTGAGCTCACCGCTGCCACAAGCTAGCTCAGTACTGTGTCTATGCGTCAGTAGAGACAACTCTTCAGCTCCGGAAGGCGTCACCGTAACTTTCACCTGACGGTAATCTTGACCCTAACCTGATGGTAATCCTTACCCTAACCTGATGGTAATCCTTACCCTAACCTGATGGCAGTCCTTACCCTAACCTGATGGTAATCCTTACACTAACCTGCTAGCAATCCTGACCCTAAGCTGATGGTACTGATGGTAATCCTTATCCTAAGCTGATGGTAATCCTTACCCTAACCCGACTCTGACCCCATCCTTAATCTCAGTCCTCACTTAAGTGTAGAAAAGCTTAAAGAAACCTTCACTGTCAGTTGTGCCTGTAATTGTGTGTGTGTGTGTGTGTGTGTGTGTGTGTGTGTGTGTGTGTGTGTGTGTGTGTGTTGGGGGGGGGGGGGGGGGGCACTAGAGTTGTCTTCTTCTTCCACCATTGATAACAGAAAAAAGACATGTCTGCCAACTAGCTGCACCCGCTAAGCTGTCCCGAATGGAGGCGCTATAACCTCTAATTCCATGTATTCGACGGGTCTTCTATCTCTCTTTCATTTATTTGATTGATTGGTTTATCTATGTATTTGTTTTATTAATTCCATCACTCATTTATTCATCTACTATCTGTTTATCTTCTGTTTATTTATTCATTTATTTTTGGTGTGTTCCCCAGATGCCAGGTAGTAAGAGTGTCATGGGGGGGGGGGGGGGGGGGGGGGGGGGGGGGGGAGAGAATCTGGAGCAGTCAGCAGTCTTCCTCACCGCTGTCCGTCCCGAGTCATTGGCAGCAGGGTTCAGGTCTTGTAGTTGTCCCGGTCCTTCAAGAACACTGTCCAGCCCCGCATTATTCTCCTTTTCTGCTGATTTGTCATGCTTTTTTATGCATGTTGGCGAGCGTGGTGTCTAAGGCGAAGTTCCGACCAAGCTCCTAAACGTCCACGGTTTACTTTTTTCCAGTATTTTTTGTTGTTGTTGTTGATTTATTTTAATTCTTAATTTTTTTTCTAGTGGTTGTCTCCCTTGCACACTGTGACCCAGAGTTTCAACAGACGGCGACCCGGCAGTCTGTTTCAGATTATGAAAAAGTTTTGAACAGAGCAGGCTTAAACGGGCGGGGGGGGGGGGGGGGGGGGGGGGGGGGGACACCCCGCTGAGTGAATTTCCTGGGGAAAGAGAAAAACACACACCTTTCACACAGTGTCACGTAGTTGGACTGCAATTGAAAAAGGAGGATGAGGACCGATAATGTGCATTCGGTAGGATTAGAGGGAGATTAGTAACGGCGTAGATTTCATGGGAGTGGGCTCCCTTTCCCTCACCTTCCATCTCTCCATTTGCTCACGACTTCAGCTTGAATGCCTCGACTATACGTCCATAGTCAGTGCCATTGTTGTTGGACATCTCTCCCTCCCTCACCCCCCCCCCTCCATCTTAGGGAGTGGGGGGTGGGGATGGGGGATTTATGATGTGTCAGTCGTGACGTTTTTATTGCAAGTTCATGGTGCAGCGAAAGTGTGGTTGATCTGTGGAGAGAAGGTGCCCTTCGTGTGCCACCTGTGTCTTCATTGCTATGTCATTCCTCTGTGTGGTTGATCTGTGGAGAGAAGGTGCCCTTCGTGCGCCACCTGTGTCTTCATTGCTATGTCATTCCTCTGTGTGGTTGATCTGTGGAGAGAAGGTGCCCTTCGTGTGCCACCTGTGTCTTCATTGCTATGTCATTCCTCTGTGTGGTTGATCTGTGGAGAGAAGGTGCCCTTCGTGTGCCACCTGTGTCTTCATTGCTATGTCATTCCTCTGTGTGGTTGATCTGTGGAGAGAAGGTGCCCTTCGTGCGCTACCTGTGTCTTCATTGCTATGTCATTCCTCTGTGTGGTTGATCTGTGGAGAGAAGGTGCCCTTCGTGTGCCACCTGTGTCTTCATTGCTATGTCATTCCTCTGTGTGGTTGATCTGTGGAGAGAAGGTGCCCTTCGTGTGCCACCTGTGTCTTCATTGCTATGTCATTCCTCTGTGTGGTTGATCTGTGGAGAGAAGGTGCCCTTCGTGTGCCACCTGTGTCTTCATTGCTATGTCATTCCTCTGTGTGGTTGATCTGTGGAGAGAAGGTGCCCTTCGTGCGCCGCCTGTGTCTTCATTGCTCTGTGTCATTCCTCTGTGTGTGTGTGGGGGGGTGGGGGGGGGGGGGGGGGCGGTTCACATATGATCTTGTTGATCTGACGTGTCGAAATGTGGTCCAGACAGAGCCTTTCATTCACTTCGTTGCCGTAGTATTGCTGGACGAAAAGGTCATGGCACGTGAATACTAGCACAGAGAACACGTGTGATCATGCACATCATTAGTCATGCATAGTGGATGGGGAGGGGTAGAAAGAGGAGGATGAGAAAGGTGTTTTGACTCCAGTTTGAGCGTTATTGTTAGAGATACATCGGATGCCACATACATGCACATAAATAAATAATGTGACGAATGACCCCCCCCCCCCCCCCCCCCCCCCCCCGAAAAGCAAACAAACGAGCACAAAACGATGTCTTCCTACTACTAACTCGGGCTACTACTACCTCCTATGTATTCCAATGCAGCAAAGCACATTCCATCAGTTTCACCAAACTTTACATGTCGGCTGGACTTCTTTCGCACCTGAGTGTGTGTGTGTGTGTGTGTGTGTGTGTGTGTGTGTGTGTGTGTGTGCGTGTGTGTGTGTGTGTGTAGTTTTAACATTGCGTAAGTGTGAAGACCCGTTATGAACAGTGTGTGTGTGTGTGTGTGTGTGTGTGTGTGTGTGTGTGTGTGTGAGCGTGCGTGCGTGCGTGCGTGCGCGCGTGCGTGTATGCGTGCGCGAAGTTTTAAAATTGCGTGGGTATCAAGACCGTTGTGAACAGTAGTAATTGTGGGATTTTTTTTTTTTTTTTTTTTTTCGTGATGGAAAAACCCGCAGACTTCCTTCCCCTGTCCGTGCTCGATCTTCTGGTTGCCTAGCTGCATTTGCCTTAGCAACGCAGAGCGCGTGAGCCATGGATGTCGACAGTGTTGCATGGCATGGAACCCAAGAAAGTGAAAGGGGGGAGGGGGAGGAACAATCGCGAGTGTACAGTATATTCTCCTTCAGTACGACCATGACGTAGCAAAGATTTAGAAGTAAAAGACAAGAACATAAAATGGTGGGGTGGGAGAGGGGAGATAAAGAAATGGGAAAGGGGTGGGGGTGGGTGGGTGGAGACGGTGTGAGCGATAAGTTTTGACAGCATTCGGAGCCATCGGATTTCGTTTTATGATCTTACTATCTGTCTCTCAATCCGCCTATCGTGTATATTCCCCCCCCCCCCCCCCCTCCACCCTCTCTCTCTCTCTCTCTGCATTTCTGTCTGCCTGTCTGTCTACCTACCTATCTTTCCGTCCGTCCATCCGTCTGTCTAATTATTTGTGATCGAACAGTCAGTGATATAGACAGACAGATCACAGTGGCCGTGGTTGCGTTCTAGTGGTTGTGTTGGTGACACACGTCTACATGTGCCCAAGGTAACCTTCGCCTGCCTTTCTAAGTTACATTCACTCCCTCGGGTTTTCCCCTTTTCCCAACGCTTTTTGCGAAAGAGTTTGAGAGAGAGAGGAGAAAGAGAGAGGGAGAGAGGGAGAGAAAATTTTTTTAAACCCCAAAAAAGCAACTGCAGACCCCCCCCTTTTAAAAGAATAAGAAAAAGAAAAAGAAAAGAAGAAAAGGAGAAGAAGGGGCATGACAAAAAGTTAAGGTCCCTTTAGTGTTGCCCCAGTTAACTGAAAAAGGTTGGTAGAAAGGGGCCCCTTCATTGAATCCATTTAAAACTGAGAAGATTGGTGTGAGGTCCCTTCGTGAATCCCATTTTAACTGAGAAAAATTGGTAGTGGGGGCCTTCAGTGAATCCCAGTTAATGAAAAATTTGGTTTAGAAAGGTCCCTTCAGTGAATCCCCATTTTAACTGAAAATTTTTGGGTATAAGGCCCTTTTGGGGTTCCCCCATTTAAATGGGGAAACCCGGTTTGTGAGGTCCCTTTGGAGTTCCCCCCGGGTTAACTGAGAAGACGGTAGTGAGGCCCCTTTGGGATTTGCCCATTCAACGGGAGAAATGGGTTAGTGAGGCCCCTTCAGTGAATCCCCGGTTTAATGGGGAAGATCGGAAAGTGAGGTCCCTTTATTTGGTTCCCCTTTTAAAATGAGAAAAACGGAGTGGGGTTTCCCTTTTGGGTTCCCCCATTTTAATGAAAGGGGGGTTTAGTGAGGCCCCTTTTCAGTAAACCCCCCATTAAAACTGAAAAGTTTGGAAAGTGAGGTCCCTTTGGTTTTTGCCCATTAACTGAGAAAATTGGTAGTGGGGTCCCTTCATTTAATCCCCTTTAACTGAGAAAAATTGGTAGGGAGGTCCCTTTGGTTTTGCCCATTTAAAACTGAGAAGTTTGGTTTATTGGAGGTCCCTTCAGTGAACCCCCATTTAAACGGGAAAAAGATGGTGTGGGGTTCCCTTTGGGTTGCCCCATTTAAAACGAAAAAATTGGGTAGTGAGGTCCCTTAAAGTGAATTCATTTAAACTGAGAAGTTTGGTAGTGAGGCCCTTTATTGTTCCCAGTTAACTGAGAAAAACCGGTTTAGTGAGGTCCTTTTGGTTTTGCCCCATTAACTGAAAAATTTTTTAGTGAGGTCCCTTTGGTTTTTTTCCCCAGTTAACTGAAAAATTTTGGGTAGTGGGGCCCCTTTCAGTAAATCTCATTTAAACTGAAAGTTTGGTAAGTGAGGCCCCTTCGGGGTAAAAACTTCCCCATTTTAATGAGAAGTTTTGGCAGTAAAGGCCCCTTTGGTGCTCCCCAGTAAACTGAGAAGTTTGGTAGTGAGGTCCCTTCGTGAATCCCCATTTTAACTGAGAAATTTTGGTTTGAGGTCCCTTCAGTAAATCCCCATTTAACTGGAAGATTGGTAGTGAGGCCCCTTCAGGAACCCCCAGTTAATGAGATTGGTAGTGAGGTCCCTTCATTTGAACCCCCCGTTAACTGAGAAAATTGGTAGTGATTTCCCCTTTTCCAGTGAATCCCCATTTAACTGAGAAGTTTGGGTTTTATGAGGTCCCTTTGGTGTTCCCAAAACTGAGGAGATGGGTGGGAAAGGTCCCTTCATTTGAACCCCCCGGGAAATGGTTTAAATAGTTAGGCCCCTTCGGGAAAAATCCCAGTTAACTGAGAAGTTTGGTTTGTGGGGCCCTTCGTAAAATCCCCAGTTAATGGGGAAGTTTGGGCGTGGGTCCCGGGGGGCTTTAACTGAAAGTTTGGTAGTGAGTTCCCTTCAGTGAATCCCCAGTTAACTGAGAAGTTGGCAGTGGGGGTTTTTTTGGGGTTTTGCCCAGTTAACTGAGAAGATTGGTAGTGAGGCCCCTTCGGAAAATCCCCATTTTAATAAGATTGGCATTTGAGGCCCCTTTTTGGGGTTCCCCAAAGTTAACTGGGGAAGATTTGGTAGTGACCCTTTGGTTTTTGCCCATTTAAAATGGGGAAAGTTTTGGTAGTGGGGGTCCCTTCGGGTGAACCCCCATTAACGGGAAAATTTTTGGGTTATGGGGCCCCTTTTGGGTTTGTTCCCTATTTTAACTGAGAAGATGGGTTGTATGTCCCTTGGTGTTGCCCAGTTAACGAGAAGTTTGGGCCCAGTGGGGTTTCCCTTTTTTGTTCCCCAGTTAACTGAAAATTTTGGGTAGTGAGGCCCCCTTTGGGTGAACCCCCATTTAATGAAAAAAATTTGGTAGTGGGGTTCCCTTCAGTGAACCCCCAGTTAACTGAGAAAAAGGGTAGGGGGGTCCCTTCAGTAAAATCCCCATTAACTGAGAAAAATTGGTAGTGAGGCCCCTTTTCAGGGAATCCCCATTTAAAGGGGAGAAAATTGGTATTTATTTTCCCCTTCAGTAATCAACATTTTAAGGGAGAAGTTTGGGTGGGAAAAGGTCCTTTGGTTTTTGCCCAGTTAACTGGGAGATCGGGGTAAGGGGCCCTTCAGTAAATTCCCCTTTAAACGGGAAAGTTTGGTAGTGGGGGGCCCCTTCAGTAAACCCCCATTTTTTAACTGAAAGATTGGAGTAAAGGCCCCTTTGGTGTTGCCCAGTTACTGAGGAGATCGGTTTAGTGAGGCCCCTTCATTAAATTTTCCCATTTAACTGAGAAGATTGGTAGTGGGGTCCCTTCATGAATCCCCAGTTAATTTAGAAGATTGGATAAAGGTTTCCCTTTGGTTTTTCCCCCAGTTTAACGGGAGAAATTGGTAGGAGGTCCTTCATGAACCCCCAGTTTTTGGGGAAGTTGGTAGTGGGGCCCCCTTTCAGTGAACCCCCATTAACTGAGAAGTTTTGGTAGTGAGGCCCCTTTGGGTTGGGGCCCCCCATTAAAAGGGAAGAAGGGTTTTAGTAAGGCCCCTTCATGAATCTCAGTTAAACTGAGAAATTGGTAGTAAGGTCCCTTCAGTGAATCCCCAGTTAACTGAGAAGATTGGTAGGGGAGGCCCTTTTGGGTGAATCGGGGTTAACTGAAAAGTTTTGGTAGTGAGGTCCCTTCAGGGGAACCCCCATTTAAACTGAAAGATTGGTATTTGGAGGCCCCTTCAGGGAATCCCGTTAACTGGGGAAGTTTGGGTTGTGAGGTCCCTTCAGTGAATCCAGTTAAGGAAAATTTTTGGGTAGTGGGGTCCCTTCAGTAACTAAAGTTAACTGAAAAATTTGGTAGTGATTTCCCCTTCATTGATGCCCATTTAAAATGAGAAGTTTGGAAAGGAGGCCCCCTTCAGTGAATCCCCGGGTTAATCAGAAAGTTTTGGGAGTGAGGTCCCTTCGGGGAACCCCCAGTTAACTGAGAAAGATTGGTATTGCCCCCCCTTTCCAGTGATGCCGTTAACGGAAGTTTGGGTTTAGTGAGGCCCCTTCAGGAACCCCAGTTAAGGAGAAAAAATTGGGGTGAGGCCCCCTTTGGGGTTTGGAATCTTTTTTAAAGTGAGAAGTTTTTTGGGGGAGGCCCCTTTAGTGAATCTCATTTTAACTGAGAAAAATTGGTAAAAGGGCCCCTTCGGGAAATTTCCCCGTTAACTGAGAAGTTTGGGATGAGGCCCCCTTCAGTGAACCCCCCGTTAACCTGAGAAGTTTGGGTTTAGTGAGGTCCCTTCAGTGAACCCTCAGTTAACTGAGAAGTTTGGTAGTGAGGTCCTTCATGATGCCCATTTTAACCGAGAAGTTTGGGTATTGGGTCCTTCATTAATTTTTCCCCCCATTTTTAACGGAAAAGTTTGGTAGTAGGCCCCTTTCCAGTAAATTTCCCCAGTTTAATTTGAGAAAAAAAAAATTTTGGTAGTGGGGGTCCCTTCAGTGAATCCCCATTTTAATGAAAAGATGGGTAGTGACCCCTTTGGTGTTGCCCTTTTAATGAAAAGGGATTGGTTGAGACCCCTTCAGTGAACCCCCCATTAATTTGAGAAGATTGGAGTGGGTTCCCTTCGGGAAAATCCCCATTTAACGAGAATTTTTGGGGAAATAGGCCCCTTCAGTGAATCTCATTTTAACGAAAGATTGGTTGAGGTCCCTTCAGTGATGCCCAGTTAATTTGAGAAGTTTTGGTAGGGGAGGTCTTTTCAGGGGAATCCCCATTTTAACTGAAAAATTGGAATTTGGGTCCCTTCTTTGGAACCCATTTAAACTAAAGAAGTTTGGTTAGGGGGGGGCCCCTTCATTAAACCCCCATTAACTGAGAAGATCGGTAGTGGGGCCCCTTTTTGGTGTTGCCCCATTTTAACTGAGAAGATTGGTAATGAGATCCCTTCAGTGAATCCCCAGTTAATGAGAAGATTGGTAGTGGGTCCCTTCAGTAAAATCCCCTTTAACTGGGGAAAGATCGGTAGTGGGCCCCTTCTTTGTTCCCCAAAGTTAACTGAGAAGATTGGTATGAGGCCCCTTCATGAATCCCCCCAGTTAATTTTGGAAAAAATTTGGTATGAGGTCCCTTTGGTTTTGCCCATTTTAACTGAGAAGATTGGAAATGGGAGGTCCCCAGTGAACCCCCAGTTAACGAAAAGATCGGAAAGGGAGTCCCTTTGGGTTGCCCATTAAAAGAGAAGATTTTTAAGTGAGGCCCCTTCAGTAAAACCCTCAGTTAACGAGAAATTGGTAGTGAGGGCCCCTTTTGTGTTCCCCCATTTAAACTGAGAAGTTTGGTAGTAAAGGCCCCTTTCAGTGAACCCAAAGTTAACTGAGAAGATTGGAAAATGGGGCCCCTTCAGTGAATCCCATTAACTGAAAAGATTGGTAGTGAGGCCCCTTCAGTGTTTGCCATTTAAATTTAGAAGATTGGTAGTGGGGGCCCCTTCAGTGAACCCCCCAGTTAACTAAAAAGTTTGGGTAGTGGGGTTTCCCCGGGTGAACCCCCAGTTAACGGGAGAAGATTGGTATGACCCCTTTTCAGGAACCCCCAGTTAATTTTGAAAGATCGGTAGTGGGGGCCCCCTTTTGGGGGTTTTGGGCCCCTTTTAACAGAAAAGTTGGTAGTGAAAACCCCTTTTCAGTGAACCCCCAAGTTAATGAGAAGTTTGGGTATGAGGCCCCTTTCAGTAAACCCCCAGTTAATGAGAAGATTGGTAGTGAGGCCCCTTTCAGTGAATCTCATTTAACTGAGAAGATTGGTAGTGGGGTTTCCCTTCAGTGATGCCCAGTTAACTGGGGAAAAAGGGGAGTGAGGTCTCTTCAGTGAACCCCCATTTAACCGAAAAGTTTGGTAGTGGGGGCCCCTTTCCCCAGTGAACCCCCATTAACGGGAAAAGTTTGGAGTAAAGGGCCCCCCTTCAGTGAACCCCCATTTAAAACTGAGAAGATCGGTAGTGAGGCCCCTTTTGGGTGGCCCCATTTTAACTGAGAAGATTGGTAATAGATCCCTTCAGTGAATCCCCAGTTAACTGAAAAGTTTGGGTAGTAAAGGCCCCTTTCCCAGTGAATCTCAGTTAACTGGGGAAAGGGGGGTTTGTGAGGCCCCTTCGGGGGTGTTTGCCCCGGGTTAATGGAAGTTGGTAGTGGGTCCCTTCATTTGAACCCCCAGTTAACTAAAAGAAGATGGTAGTGGGGTCCCTTTTGGGGGTTGCCCATTTAAACGGGAAAGTTTGGTATGGGGTTTCCCTTCGTGAACCCCCAAAGTTAACTGAGAAGATGGGTTTAGTGGGCCCCTTTGGTGTTGCCCAGTTAACTGAGAAGTTTGGTATAGGGGTCCTTCAGTAAATCCATTTAAACCCTTGAGAAAAAATTGGTAGTGAGGCCCCTTTGGGTGTTCCCCCATTTTAAACTGAGAAGATTGGTAGTGGGGGTCCCTTCAGTGAATCCCCATTAACTGAGAAGTTGGTAGTGGGCCCTTTCAGTAAAATCTCTTTTTAAATGAAAAGTTTGGGGGGGGAAAGGCCCCCTTCAGTGAACCCCCGGGGTTAACTGGAAATCGGTAGGGGGGCCTTTGTTTGCCCATTTAAAATGAGAAGATTGGTAGTGAGCCCCTTCAGTAAACTCAGTTAACTGAAAAGTTTGGGTAGTGATGGTTTTTTTTGGGGTTTTCCCCAGTTAATGAAAAAGTTTGGGGTAGTGAGGCCCCTTCAGTAAACCCCCTTTTTAAACCCTGAGAAGATTGGAAAGTGAGGCCCCTTCAGTGAATTTTTTTAACGGGAAAAGTTTGGTGGTGGGGTCCCTTCATTTGAATCCCATTTTAACTGAGAAGTTTGGGGGTGAGGTCCCTTCAGTAATCCCCAGTTAACTGAGAAAAATTGGGGTGAGGTCCCTTTGGTAAATTCTCAGTTAACTGAGAAGAGGGGTAGTGAGGCCCCTTTTGGGGTTTGGCCCGGGTTAATGAGAAGGGATCGGTAGTGGGGGTCCCTTTGTGTTCCCTCAGTTAACTGAATTGGTAGTGAGGTCCCTTCAGTAAATCCCCATTTAAATGAGAAGACGTAGTGGGGCCCCCTTTGGTGTTGCCCAGTTAATAAAGAAGAGGGGTAGGGGGTCCCTTCATTTGGAATCCCATTTAAACTGAAAAGATTGGAAAGTGACCCCCCTTCATGAATCTCAGTTAACGGGAAGGGGATGGTTAGTGAGGCCATTTAGTGATGCCCCAGTTAACGGAAGTTGGGTGTAAAGGCCCCTTTGGGTTGCCCCAGTTAACTGAGAAGATTGGTAGTGAGGCCCCTTTTGGGGTTCCCCCCCGTTAATGAAAAGTTTGGGTAGTGGGGGCCCTTTTGGATTTTTCCCCCTTTTAACTGAGAAGTTTGGGTAGTGATGTCCCTTCAAGTTGCCCATTTTGATTTTGGTCAGGAATGGGTAGATCCCCCCGGTTACTACTCGTGAACCCATTTTTTAAACGTGCCGCCAAAAAGGGAGATTTGACCTCGGCGACTGAACCAGGAGGGAAAATAACGGTCTAAAAAATAAAAAAAATAAAAAAAAAAAAACTTTCCTCTGACGTGAAGACGACGAAGGATATATATTTTTTTTGTACGTTACGCAAATCACCCCTGGGGGTGCGGCGAGCAGGGGGGGGGGGGGGGGGGGGGGGGGGGGGCTAGGCTATAACCATGAGACATGGTTTTCAGACGTTGTGTTGTGGCCCCTGAATTAGGCTGTATGGTGTATCAGTCTTCTTGACAAGTTCGGGTCGATCCACCCGTGTTTCAGTGTCGAATGCCTTAGATGCCGAACGTTAACCTGTACGTTCCTGTCAACGTCTTCAAACGCCTGTACACTGCTTTTAGTTATTTTTTTCCCCCTTTTATCTTTCCTTTTTTTTTGAGTATTGTTTTATGCGCGCAGCTGCGGGCGTGATTGATTTAAAAGAAACAAACTTTAAAGTTGGTTTCAAGCGACTGCGTCTTCTGTGCCGAGCTAGCTTCTGCAACAAGTCCCAGTATCGATTTGCTCTCTCTCTTCTCTCTCTCTCCTTCTTCGATCAACCTTTCATTCCACCTCGCAGCTAGGATGCAAAAAACAAAACAAAAAACGAAACAAAAAACAATAACAAAACTTTAACATGTTACAGCAGAGAAGTCAAACCATACCTCCTGTTCGTTTCTCGTCGAGTCTTGAAACCATGACGCATTGCTGCGGCAGGCCAGTGACTGAATCCGAGTATACGTGTACTTCATGCAGGCCTGTGTAGATGCACGAGCAGTTGTGTTCGTCTTTTCTTTCTCGTTCTCTCGTGTGTGTGTGTGTGTGTGTGTGTGTGTGTGTTTTCTCAACGGGAATTGTTGGGAGGAGTATTTGTTCTGGGGGAAAAAAACTTTATATAGTCTGGCGATGCCTCGAGATGTCAGTAGTTTAGTTACTATGTCATAGACTGGTTTATCTATGGCTGGTTTCTGCGCCGCGCGCGTGTGTGGGGTGGGTGGGGGGGGGTGGGAGTGCGTGTGTATGTTTTTTTTTCAGAACATGTGTTAATGGTCTGATATATTTATGCTTGTGACGCCCCCCCCCCCCCCCCCCCCCCCCCCCCCATGTGCAAGGTTGACAGCCCTGTTTGACAGCTTTGTGTGGTCGGGTAAGAAATGATGAAAAGTTGAGCTTTGACTTCATTTGCATATGTACTCCCCCGCGCCCCAAGGCCTGAATGTTGGGGAGAGGGGGCGTACAAAGAGCTGCAGAACCCAAGTCAGCTGTAAGGTAGGTTTATGCCCATGCACCAGCGTGGGGAATGGGAGGGGAAAAAATCCACATATAACGTCAACAACAACACTTCTGTTAAAGATCAAAACTGACCGGAAAACAGAAAGTACTATAGTGTGATAAACAGGTGTGTGTGTGTGTGGGGAGGGGGGGGGGGGTGGGGGGGGGGGGGTGATCCGTTACTTAATAAATTTTACAAGAAAACATTGTGATCTTTGTTTAAAATAGGCGTTTCGGCGTGTGTGAAAATGGCTATAGAATCAAGGTAAACATTCATATCTGATGTCATTAGTGGGGAAAATGACAGATGTTGGGTTTCATCATTGACATGACTGTGAAACATGTCTTCCAGACTCCGCCAGGATAGGCAGATCATGACGTGTCGGTGTTGTGTGCTCAACAGAAGCGAATGATGATCATCGTGATGGTTTGGGTTTTGAAGTGTAGATCCGTGCTTATGGAGTCATGCCCCCCCCCCCCCCCCCCCCCTCTTTTTTTTTTTCGGGAAAAATCAAGTCATTTCTCAAAATTCATTATTGATTCAAGATTTAGCACATTTAAGGAAAATCATCATTTCTCTGTTAAATGTGCTATCGATCACTCTCTCCACGCATTGTTCTTTTTTTTCTTTTTTTTCTGTTCGTTAAAGCTTGTCAAATCGGCATTTTTTTGTTTGTTCGTTAAAGCTTGTCAAATCGGGCAACCAGAAAAAAAGCATTACTATTGCTGAAAGGTTATGTACGTAAAAGGGAAAAAATTCTAGCTAATTTTGCTTTCCGACAATAGGACGAGGTATCTCCCTTGGTAAACAAACCTGCATGGGCAGTTTTGGTCGAATTCGGGTGGAGGTCAAGTAGTAACAATACAGTTGGAATAGAAGAAAGTCGCGTAACTTCTGTGAAAAGAATCGGATTTAACGTGAAAAAGACGACTTCGTGCTATTATTTGGTTGTAATAGATTAGTTTCAAAGTGAGTGACAGCAGACGACTTCGTGCTGTTATTTGGTTGTAATAGATTAGTTTCAAAGTGAGGTGACAGCAGACGACTTCGTGCTGTTATTTGGTTGTAATAGATTAGTTTTCAAAGTGAGGTGACAGCAGACGACTTCGTGCTGTTATTTTGGTTGTAATAGATTAGTTTCAAAGTGAGGTGACAGTAGACGACTTCGTGCTGTTATTTGGTTGTAATAGATTAGTTTCAAAGTGAGGTGACAGCAACGGAAACTGGAACAATTTGTAGAGAAATCACAACTTCTCCGCAGAAATAAATCAAAAGACAAACGCGACGCGCTTCGACCTGTTTGTCTTCTTCAGGCAAGAGAAACAAGATTCAGTACAATGAAAACGAGCGATCACCTCTCTTCTCAAATGGCCTTTAGTTTAATATGCAGTTCCTTAGACTCAACTCGCTGAGATCATGAGCACAGACTCTCCACATCCCAGCAAGAGCCACGGTTTTCCAAATTCAGTTTTTCCCCCACGTGTCATAACATTTGAACTCCCCACCTTCTGTAACTTGAGGTCCCAGCCTGGCATTCCTGAAGAGGGAGATCCCCCCCCCCCCCCCCCCCCCCCCCCCCCCCGCCCCCATTCCGCCTCCTCTTAGTTTGTGTTAGGGTCGCCTGCTGAAGTGAAAGGTCAGAGCAGTACCGACAGGGGTATGTCCCCAGGAGCTACTACGGTAGCCGGACCTGTCAAACTGCAGATATGAACATCAGCAAAGCATCTTGAAGCACCTTGCTAGTTTCATTTTTTACTTTGTCCATCAGTATGATTTGGTACATTGTTTCATTTCTTCTTCTTTTTTCCCTCATTTCTGTTCACCTCCCCTGTCAATATTTGCTTTTCTCTGCGCAACGAATGGCTGAACTTATAAAGGGTCGTTAGTTCACCATTTGTCATTACTAACTGAAGACAGATTTCTCATTTTGTGGTTTTCAGTAGTGAACATGGACCCCTCCCCCCCCCCCCCCCCCCCCCCCCCCCGCCAGCAAATTTGACATTTCCCTCCCCCTTCTGGTCCCCATCCTCCTCCAAAGTTCAGGTACCATACCAATTTGACGTCCAAGTGATACAAGATGTTCATAAACTAGATTCTGAATCTGTACTATAGAAAAAGGAAGACTGCGATTGTGAGAAAAAGGAAGACTGCAATTCTGAAAATGACTATTTTGGAGTTTAAAAAAAAAAGAAGCAAGTAGCCCCTCAAGGATCTTGCTAAAATTTCAACCTTTGTGGTTTAAGTATGACACAGAGCAAAACTTATAACTTTATTTAAGGTGCCTCTGCCTTCTCAATTAGGAGAACTTGAAGATATTCCAACAAATAGGTCTTCTGGTGTGAAATCTCAGACTGAGAATAGGTCTGTTGGCAAGTGGGTGAAGAAGGCGTGTAGGTACACCCACAAAGAGCTTGAATCTTTTCCTCCTCCCACGAATTTACCCGAGAGCTACGCTGTCATCCTCATCTCTTTGCCTGCCACTGAGAGAGAGATGTCGTACATGTGCACACACATACTCGCACACAGCACAGCAAGAGTACATGGGTGAGCGAGCGAGACTGACTTTTAAAACAAATTGAAAACTAACTGCTGACGTGTGTTGAGTTTGCTGTGGTTGTCCGCTGAATAAACTATGAGTGTGTGACTTTTTACTGCTCTTATGTTGTGAACGCCATTTTACAATGGAGGGGTTTTTAATTTTTTTTTCTTTTTCTTTTTTTGGGGTGGGTGGCTGGGCGGTGGTTAAATTTTGGTGTTTACATGGAATTTACTATGGTGATTGGGAAGTTTAGATTTCAAATGATGTGACTGTCTACTCTAGAAAATGTAAGTGTGAGACTTCGGATCTCCGTGTTCCTCATTGTTGTCAGTCTGTGGGTGTGGGTGGTACTTTTGTGTACCCACTATCAGGAATTCTGGCAGTAAACGCTTGTTAGGTCACATATTTAAAAAAAACAAAGGAAAAAACAAGAACGTTTGAGAGGAAATAGCTGGTGTGTGTGTGTGTGTGTGTGTGTGTGTGTGGTGTGCGTGTGCGAGAGTGCGTGTGTGTGATTGTCAATATTGGTTTTAATGATTCTGCATTATTATATAATGTATATTCAGTATTTTAAAAAATAATCTCGGACCACAACGGTTACAATCTATGAAACCGTACAATCTCATTTATACAACGTATAGGTAGACAAGCAACATTTCATGTAGATCTCACTTTTTTTTTAAAAGGTGGATATGGCGCGCGCGCGTGTGCTCGCGCTTGTCCTCTCTTAAAAGCTTGTGGTCGAGAAAAAGTCTCAAGTCAGTCGAGTGGACAAACTGGAGATGACTGTATTACGAACGGGATGCCTAAATAGCTCAACGAGTTGAGCATCCAGTTTTTGAGAGATGCTGGGAATTGTGCTCACAGTCAGCAGCAAGATGGCACCATGGAAATACTGAGCAACGGAATGTCCTTGTTCAGAGTACGTCATCTTTCTGGTGTCTCGGCATGCCCGTGCCCTTGAATTTTTTTTTTTAAATTTTAAATCGCCCCGATCCCCAGTCTCGCTGTTCAGTATTCCTTTATTAAGGCATCTTTCTGTTTCTTGTAGTAAACTCATTGCTATTTCTGTCCAGTCTAAATTCATCGATATTGTGATGCACGTCTTGTGATGCTCGTTGTACGATATGACATGGTATCATTTTGAAACATTTGTGATGAAATAATGCGTCCTTTTGTATAAAAAATATGAATTATGACTGCCATAAAGTTGTTACCATATCACGTTGACTTTTGACAAATGTTAATACGACGTAGAGGTGGTATATATTGCCAAGGCAGCAAAGTTTACACGCAGAATTCCAGTCCATTTGAAGCTCAATGTTATATACATTGAGTCTGCACTGATTTTGTGGTGTGAAGAACTGCACATTGCATGTTATACTGAACACTGGCAAGCGAGACTGTTCCTTACTGCATGGGGCCTAGAAACAAAAAATGTACCTTCACCACATTGGTCCAGCATGATGCCTTCGAACAGAATTGTCTATATTTCTTATACCTTTTTCTGGTGTCTTTGTGCGAGTGCTCCCCCCCCCCCCCCCCAAACATTTCTTCACTATCAGGTTGTTGTTTTTTGGTGCCTTTACGGTTTTCTTGATGTAATTTGGTACCGAGGTAATTACCCAGCTGAGGGCTTCTTGGTGCCCTTTGCCCAGTGTCCTTTTTGCATTGAAATGTTTGTGACTGATTTTGTTGGCAGTGGTTGCTCTGTCATCTCATTGTGATAAACGATGCCGGAACAGTTAGCGAATGCTATACAGCTCACATTCTAGCCGCTCATCATCGTCGGTATTTGAATATGTTCTATTCACTGTTTTTGTATCGGTAACCGTTATTCCCAGTGACTGCAGCAACCGTTTTGGTGAACAAGGCAACAATCCTGACAGGACTTTGTAACTTCAAGCAGAAACTGATCACCATTGTGGGGGTTGTCTTCTACGGTACTCTTTTTGCGAGTTCTAATAATGATGGCGGTTTTGTCATGCCCTCTGCATGTGGGCCTGTTGTAAGTTCATATTCAGATGTGAGATGTTGACCAGTTCATGGCGAGTGTTGACCAGTTCATGGTGAGTGTTGCTGGATGGACGTGGTGCTGGCTTTTAAGGCCCCTTGTATTTGCAGTCACTACCAGCGGGAGGGATAAAAGCGTACAGGGCTGAAGTCCCGAGTCGAAGCTGCCCATTGTAGACCTTAGATAACTTGTGGGAGGCTTAGCCACTGGCCCAGGGGAAGTAGGGGTGACCTTATTTCAACTTCTCGTGCACTATGCAACATTCTGTTAACACTTTGTAACCTAGCGTATAATGGACGCACGCAGTAACGCCTCCTTGATGACACTGTAATCTTTGTTGGGGGCAAAGGAAAAATGGCAGGAAATGCTCGGCCTCGAGACGCTTATGAATTCTAGGGGCAAAGGCGTGTCCTGCATTATGTTGGGTCGGTGCAGACCCATCAGAACGCCACCACAGTGACTTGGCATCGGTGCAGTGTTTCCACTGCTGAGTTGCCTTTTTAGGACCCGCGAACAGACAATTACCCATGGACTGCTGTGGTGTAACTGTCGCAAGACAGGATTTTCATGTGTTTGGAGGAGTTGGATTAAGAAGTAGGAGAGCAAAACTGGGGAAACGATCCTTGCACGGTCCATTGTTGTCAGGTGACAGCAGGAAAATTTTCTCCGTTTTTACTCCCATGATTTTGTGTTGAAACACTACATGACCTCTTTAATTAAGCCAGTTGTATGCCTTTCTAAACGATGTTTTGATAATGCACTAATAGCACCGACTCGAAGGACATGTATTTGGGTTGCTCAACATGTATTGATGAATGTATGTAGTGGTCCATGTTGTTTTTCCTGTGTGATGGTCCAGTTCCAGCCGGCTAGATGTTCATTTCTTTGTGTGTCCAACTAAGTCGAATTAGGCAAGAGTGCACATGTTTAACAGCTAGGCTGGCTGATAGGCTTATAACAGTTTTGTCGGAATCTTCTCTGGGGCCAGGGAGGACCTTCAGACGTAGTGCACCATTGTATACATTCTTGCCATGAGGCACCCCCTCCCATCACTCTCCCTCTGTACCCTTCATTTCCCCTCTCCACCCTCAATCTCTCCCTGCCCCCCTCCCCTTTTATCCCTTCGACATCCCCCTTTCTTACCATCCCCTCCCTCCCCATCCTGTAACTCTTCCTCCTTCACTTTCCAATCGTTCTCCCTTGAGTCCTTCATGTGCCCTCTTAACCCTCCTCCCCTCCGCTCACTCTCCACTTCCCTTCTCACTCTATACCCTTCACCTCTACACCCCCTCTTCTCACTATACCCTTCTCTTCCCACTCTACACCCCCTCTTCTCACTATACCCTTCACTTCCCCCTCTTCTCACTCTACCCTTCACTTCCCCTCTACACCTCCTCGCTCTTCTGTACCCCGCCTTCACTTCCTCTACACCATCACTCTCGATCTCCCTCTGTACCCTCCACCCCCTCCCCTCACTCTCCCCATCCTATCTCACCGTCTATCGGGCTCCCTATCCTCCTCTGCACTCTCCCCTTCCTCCTATCTCTCCCACTGCACTCCCCTTCTATCGCTCTCCCCCTGCACTCCCCTTCTATCGCTCTCCCTCTGCACTCGCCCCTTCCTCCTATCGCTCTCCCTCTGCACTCACCCCTTTGTCCTATCGCTCTCCCTCTGCACTCACCCCTTCTATCACTCTCCCCTTCCTATCACTCTCCCTCTGCACTCTCCCCTTCCTCCTATCACTCTCCCTCTCCCCTTCCTCCTATCACTCTCCCCTTCCTATCACTCTCCCTCTGCACTCTCCCCTTCCTATCACTCTCCCTCTGCACTCTCCCCTTCCTATCACTCTCCCTCTGCACTCCCCTTCTTCCTATCACTCTCCCCTTCCTATCACTCTCCCTCTGCACTCCCCTTCATCCTATCACTCTCCCTCTGCACTCCCCTTCTTCCTATCACTCTCCCTCTGCACTCCCCTTCTTCCTATCACTCTCCCTCTGCACTCCCCTTCTTCCTATCACTCTCCCTCTGCACTCCCCTTCTTCCTATCACTCTCCCTCTGCACTCACCCCTTCTATCACTCTCCCCTTCCTCCCTCTGCACTCTCCCCTTCCTCCTATCACTCTCCCTCTGCACTCGCCCCTTCTTCCTATCACTCTCCCTCTGCACTCGCCCCTTCTTCCTATCACTCTCCCTCTGCACTCGCCCCTTCTTCCTATCACTCTCCCTCTCTCTTCCTCATCACTCTCCCTCTGCACTCTCCCCTTCCTCCTATCACTCTCCCCCCCCCTCCATCATTCTCCCTCTGTACCCTCCACTCCCCCCTACCTCTCCATCACTCCTACACCCTCCCTCTCCCCCCCTTTCCATCACTCTCCTACACCATACCCATTACCCTCATGTCACTCTCCCTCTGTACCCTTCACTTCTCTTCAACCCCCCCCCCCCCCCCCTTCTTTCCCTCCCATATCACTTCCCCTTCCAATCACTTCTGTCTGTACCCTCCACTCCCCCTACACCCTCCCTCTCTTCCCCTCCCTTATCACTTCCCCTTCCAATCACTTCTCCTCTCTGTACCCTTCACTTCCCCACTTCACCCCCCTTCTTTCCCTCCCTTATCACTTCCCCCTCTGTACCCTTCTTTCCCTCCCTTATCACTTCCCCCTCTGTACCCTTCTTTCCCTCCCTTATCACTTCCCCCTCTGTACCCTTCACTTCTCTTCAACTCCTTCTTTCCCTCCCTTATCACTTCCCCTTCCAATCACTTCTCTCTGTACCCTTCACTTCTCTTCAACCCCCCTTCTTTCCCTCCCTTATCACTTCCCCTTCCAATCACTTCTCCTCTCTGTACCCTTCACTTCTCTTCAACCCCTTCCTCACTCTTCCCTCATCACTTCCCCTTCCAATCACTTCTCTCTCTCTGTACCCTTCACTTCTCTTCAACCCCCCTCCCTTATCACTTCTCTCTCTCTGTACCCTTCACTTCACCCCCCCTCCTTGCATTGCCTTCCTCTCCATCTTTAAATCCTAGACTGGGGCATTGGATGTATTGCAATAAAACCAAATAAATAGCATGTCATTTGTCTGCAACACCCCCTTCCCTGTTGGACAAGATTCTGACAGAGTAAACCATTTGGCAAAAAGCAGTTAACCAGCATCTATCTGTACGTTAAATGTCCCTTCCCATTCTGTTTATGCCAGTATGTGTGGAATGTTTTAGTTCTATGAGCAGCAATACTGACTGTACATATTATATTCATTTCCTGTCATAACCGTCGTTAACAGTTTCATCTGGAATGTTTCAGTTATTGTCAAATGTACATACTACGTATTGTTTACAATTGTAGCCCAGTCGACTATGCAGGGCCATTTCAGGGCTGTCCAAAAAAGCAAAAAAAAAAAAAAGAAAACCTAAATATACTTACAGCGGTTACAGACAAGGTAGCTAAACAACTGGCATCCTGAAAAGAAGCCAAGGACGATCACTGATAGCAGTTTCCTTGCACATACTCTATTGTGTCCTGTACATTTCATCTCACGTTTTCTATATTATTTACTACTTGTTCCAACTTGAAGTTTTGGTCTTCCTTTGATTTTTAACACAATTCTGTTCTTTGGAGAAAAACGACTTCCCTTCCTACTACCCCAACCTTTCCCATGTTCACGATGTCATTTGTACAGAATTCCAAATTGGCGCTTAGAGAAGAAAAAATCGGGAAGACGAATTCTTTATGTAAATGATTTTTCTGCTTTGGATCCATCAATAAAACTGAATATAAAAATGCAATTTCTTGTTCCTAAACTGTGGGGTGTGCAAGTGCGCAAGTACTGAGGGTGATTTTAAATGCGATTCTATCCCAGCACAGCCCTTCTGGCATGGTCACAAACACTACACACAACTTGCATGAACACTTCATTCATATACAGCTTGCTTAACACTAATGAATAAGTGCTAATCCACTTGATTTGTCAGACCCACGTTACTCATAAGCGACATAAACAAAATACCTCCAAAGGCCATACTGACAAATCATGGATGCAGAAACCTCAGCAGTTGGGCTAACGACATAAAATCAAATATATAACTGATCAACAGCATACACTCCAATGCAAACGCCCACCTGTTCACGCCACCATGCAGCACACACAGTCGGCGCATTTCTAAGTACTACAATGTCTCTTCACAACTGTATCAGCAACTACCAACCTTCTGGGGTCCTAATCTGGGTACCAGGGATGAAAGGGGACTGGGTGGGCTAACGGTCGTATTTCCATGGGTGCTGCCAGCCAATTTTTGTAAAAACATTCATGGCAGGGGGCCCAGGCCCCAGCAGGTATAGGGGCAGTGCCCTTGTTGGGCGGTAGGGGGGAGTGGGGGGGTCAGATGGGCAACGCCCTCCCGAGTCTGAAAGAACAATGCATTTTAGGAGGCAAATAACTGGCTTTCGTTGAACGTAAAGTAGAAAATTAGACCAGAAATTAAAGTTCATAAATAAATACATGAAGATTAAAACACAACCAAAATTCAATTTCCTGAAGAAAATCAATGATCACCTTTTTCTCTGATCTACATACACATTTATACCCTTTAATCTCCCATACACCGCAGACTGTACTCTGAAGAAAATCAACGATCACTTTTTTTCTCTAATCTACATATACATTTATACCCTTTAATCTCCCATACATCGCAGATTGTACTCCGAAGTGAAGTGGGACCAAAGACTTGTCTTCTGCAGTCACTATGAGTCATACTCCTGACTTTGAAGTCACTATGAGTCATACTCCTGACTTTGAAGTCACCACGAGTCATACTCCTGACTTTGAAGTCACTATGAGTCATACCCCTGACTTTGAAGTCACTGTGAGTCATACTCCTGACTTTAAAGTCACTACGAGTCATACTCCTGACTTTGAAGTCACTATGAGTCATACTCCTGACTTTGAAGTCGCTATGAGTCATTATGTCTCTATATACAAAAGCTTGCAAAACTTGGTGAAACTCTGGATATGTATGATAAATTACATTGTGTTCCCATCTAAATACACGACATATAAGGGCATTTCCAGCTGATCTCAAAGGGTCTTTTCTGGGCTAACTCTCATATGAAAAAAAAAGGTGTGTCTAGATCGTTCTGCGGAACGCGTAACTTTTCTCTTGGAATTTGCTTCAATTTCCACCTTCAGTCACCTCGCCTTGAAACAAGAAAAGAAAAGGTCGCATCCTGAAAAAGGTTACAATACATCCTCAAACGGCAACCAACGACAAAAGCAACTGAATGACAGGGTAGCTAAACTGTCAACACGATAGGTCATGTTGACAGTGCCTGATATTCAGCTGTACCAGACCGCAGGGTTCATACAGATTTCATGTAAAAGAAATCAAGGACTTTTAAGGATTTTCAAGCACTCTTTTAAAAACAAGGACTTATTCAAGGATCATTTTATGAAAAATAATCATGAAATACTTAGACCAATTAAATTATCCACTGTCTAGGACCTTTTTACATATGCGATAAAAGGTCTCGTTTTGCCTCCTCCACCTGGGTCTGCCTGCAACCATTGCTTGCATTCTTCTTTTTCCAGCCGAACGATGTTTAACAGACACTTCCCCTGGCATGTTGGCTCCTCAATTTCAAGTCCGCAGATCATCACATACGCACACTTCCTGAAGGCAGGTAACTCCGGTCTTTTTACCTACAACTTAATCGCAAGATTGATGGTCAACTTCGTCGTCTCTGACATCTTATGCTTTTTTTTTTTCAATTGATTTTATACAGACTTTACTCAAAATCATTGCTACTGACAAAATTTAGCACTTTTTAAGGACCCATGAGCAAAGGCCTGATTTCTAAGGACTCTGAGGGCCTTGAAGAGAGAGCCCCCACAACTGAGGATAAGGACTGCAAGAACCCTGCAGATATAAGGGAAAAAAGCACATTTCAAGGGACATAAGTTAGCTCCCTTCTTTGCTGATTATACTTAATTTTTTTTTCTTTTTTTTTTTTTTGTCTGTCTAGGCATCTAAATCGTCAAAAATTCATGTTCGGTAGTATGAAGGCATATGTTTAGACAGTTTACCTGAGAGAAAAAAAAAGTTCAAATAAAAACTAAACCAGGTAAATGTGCCACAAAGACAAAAAACATTTTGGATGACAATAAAGAGAGAGAAAAACCAACCAAACCAAAACAAGGCGAGTCAGGGTCATGGAATAAAGGAAATTACTGGCATATACCTTCCCAAAAGTGGGGATACCATTTCTACAGGAGTTCCTCCTTCACCCCCTCCTCCCTTACCCCAAACTACAATATCTCCACTGGTTAAAGAGAAGAGAAAGGAGGGTGATCTTGCTGACAAATGCATGTGCACTTAAATGAACTTTCATCCTCCCATCAAAACCTGGCAATTATGAGAAATTATCTTAAATTTTACTTTCCATGTGTTCATATCAAATGCTGCAAAAAACAAAAACAAAAAAAAAAAGAAAAGAAAAGAAAGAAAAGTGAGGGTGGGGGAAGAAATCTCTCATATACACACACGCATCCGTGATTTTTTTTTTTCTTTTTTCATTTTCTTTTAAAATTCATACTGCATTCATCAACAGGAAATAAAACAAAACTCACCATAAGCAGATCTCCAACAAATTCAATAAACTTGAAAACACTTATGCAACTGGGTCTTTTTCTTTCTTTTTTTTTGTTTCGAGTTTTTAAATTTATATCAAGCATATTTCAATCCGCCCTAATCCCAGTATTTCTCTGTATGCACACACCCCTTAACAGATGTAGATGTTAAAACCACCAGATACTCAAATATTCAGCAACATTTTCATTCACTAAACACCAATCTCAAACCAAGAACAGGCACCACTGAACTCCTCCCACGTGACTCTGCAGCAGCAGTGCAGTGTCTCCTCTGGTGGGTTGCCTCTTCACGACCTGATATCGACTGCTCTCTGGTTGGTGCTGACTCTGCCACTGTACAACCACAGTGTGACAGTGTTATAACCCCCCCCCCCCCCCCCCGCAAGAGAAATAAGTTCAACTCGACATCATCACTCACGCTCACATGTTCACACAACTCTCTTTCAGTCCGAACATTCTCCTAACTACCGACGGACAGAGACCTCTTTCCAGACACTGTCCTTTGTATTTCTTATCGCACACACATCACCCTGTCACCCTATCTCCCCCCCCCCCCCCCCCCCCCCGCCAGTTCTGTCCCCTGCACTGTGTCTAAGCGTAGTACTGCAGGTTGGTCTTCTTCTTGGCCTGAACCTCGATGATGGCGTCCATGTAGTCCTCGTGGCTCAGCTCTGTTCCCTCCCGTCTCATGGCAATCATGCCCTGCACATGACAGTCTGCAGGTCAACACAGTCCACACGACAATCATGCCCTGCACATGACACAGTCTGCAGGCAACACACAGTCACACGACAATCATGCCCTGCACATGACACAGTCTGCAGGGTCAACACACCCACCACACCACACGACAATCATGCCCTGCACATGACACAGTCTGCAGGGTCAACACAGTCACACGACAATCATGCCCTGCACATGACACAGTCTGCAGGCAACACACAGTCACACGACAATCATGCCCTGCACATGACACAGTCTGCAGGGTCAACACACAGTCACACCACAATCATGCCCTGCACATGACACAGTCTGCAGGCAACACACAGTCACACGACAATCATGCCCTGCACATGACACAGTCTGCAGGCAACACACAGTCACACGACAATCATGCCCTGCACATGACACAGTCTGCAGGGTCAACACAGTCACACGACAATCATGCCCTGCACATGACACAGTCTGCAGGGTCAACACAGTCACACGACAATCATGCCCTGCACATGACACAGTCTGCAGGCAACACACAGTCGCACGACAATCATGCCCTGCACATGACACAGTCTGCAGGGTCAACACAGTCACACGACAATCATGCCCTGCACATGACACAGTCTGCAGGCAACACACAGTCACACGACAATCATGCCCTGCACATGACACAGTCTGCAGGTCAACACACCCACCACACCACACCACAATCATGCCCTGCACATGACACAGTCTGCAGGGTCAACACAGTCACACGACAATCACGCCCTGCACATGACACAGTCTGCAGGCAACACACAGTCACACGACAATCATGCCCTGCACATGACACAGTCTGCAGGGTCAACACACCCACCACACCACACCACAATCATGCCCTGCACATGACACAGTCTGCAGGCAACACACAGTCACACGACAATCATGGCCTGCACATGACACAGTCTGCAGGGTCAACACACAGTCACACCACAATCATGCCCTGCACATGACACAGTCTGCAGGGTCAACACACAGTCACACGACAATCATGCCCTGCACATGACACAGTCTGCAGGGTCAACACACAGTCACACCACAATCATGCCCTGCACATGACACAGTCTGCAGGCAACACACAGTCACACGACAATCATGCCCTGCACATGACACAGTCTGCAGGGTCAACACACCCACCACACCACACCACAATCATGCCCTGAACATGACACAGTCTGCAGGCAACACACAGTCACACGACAATCATGCCCTGCACATGACACAGTCTGCAGGGTCAACACACAGTCACACCACAATCATGCCCTGCACATGACACAGTCTGCAGGGTCAACACAGTCACACCACAATCATGAACACACCCACCAGCAGGCAACACACAGTCACACGACAATCATGCCCTGCACATGACACAATCTGCAGGGTCAACACACCCACCACACCACACCACAATCATGCCCTGCACATGACACAGTCTGCAGGGTCAACACACCCACCACACCACACCACAATCATGCCCTGCACATGACACAGTCTGCAGGGTTAACACACCCCACCACACCACACCACAATCATGCCCTGCACATGACACAGTCTGCAGGGTCAACACACCCACCAGCAGGCAACACACAGTCACACGACAATCATGAACACACCCACCAGCAGGCAACACACAGTCACACGACAATCATGCTCTGCGCATGACACAGTCTGCAGGATCAACACACCCACCAGCAGGCAACACACAGTCACACTGCTACTGCTGCCTACTTCATCCCCGACCCACAGCCCTCTCTCTCTCACCCCCCTGTGTAAAATGGGCATCCAAATCAACCCTCTGCCGAACACATGACTTTGTGCCACATGACTACTTGAATATTATGTCAAGTAAGGTAACTATGCAACACATACATACTCACAGTAAAACCTCAATAAAAAATTTCCTTTTTACTCATCAATTCCATGAATTTGATGAAAAAATTCCAGACATCACTACATCCAAAACAGCCATTTTTTCCCCCCATATGTAAGAGACCGGTACATGAGGAACCCCCCCCCCCCCCCCCCCCCCCAAAAAAAAAACAAACAAACCGGATGGACTAATTCTGCTTCAGCAGCAATGGGCAATTCAACATCGCCATCATCATCACCCGAATCAATATTGATTCCGGGCTCAAAATCAGTTAGCAGTAGATCATCATTCATAACTAGGGTCAAGATCGACGTCGGAATCATCCTGCATCAAAATTTCTTCAAGAGTGTAGCTCTCAAATACACTCTCTTCGTCACTCTTGTGTCAGAAAATGGATTCTAGAAGTTGTAAAGTTTCTTGATCGGCCCTTTTCCAGGAAAATCTTCACGAACCGAACTCTGAAAATTCACAGCAGCAAAACTACTCCAACAAAAAATCCTTACAACAAAACAAGAAATGGCGTCCAGAAACGGTCCTACCGGAAGACTTTGTCGCAATTGCATTCTGGGATGTGATATTAAAAGTGAAAGTTGTTGACCTTGTATTCTGCAATCGATCTCTGTTGATCTGAATATTCTGAAAGAGGAAATCTCACAGTCAATCTGTCGATGTGGTAGGCAGTGGGTTAAACAGCAGTTTCTTGCCTCCAATACTACTTCAGGCACACATGTTCCGGACAAGTAGGTTAAAGTATACTATGAGAACAACGGAATCATAAACTTGTGGGTCATACTGCACAGAGAAACTCATGCCCCCATACACAAACATCATATTTGAAAACGGAATCATAAAACTGTGGATCGCACCACTTAGGGAAACTTTTTTCGCATCAAATACACACATCCTTTATGAACAGAATATGGGGAGTTTGCTGGCAATACTGCACTGTGATACTCGTGTTTCTCTCTATACACATATAATGCAAAGTCCCATGAAGAGGGTTCCCAGTATAAAGGTCATCAACACTTAGGAAATTTAGCAGTCCCTTCTCCCTCCCTGTCCTCAGTCCTGCACAACATGGCAGAGGAGTTGTAACCAGTCCAATCCTTCACACGGTCCATTCAGGACTTCTTCAGTCTTTATCTGCTGTGTCATCCTTTCACAATGCCATTAAGATGATCCTGGCCATGCAGTCAGAGATTAACAGATTCCGAAAAACGTAAAATTAACTGGATTTATAGTCAATCTTGGTCGATGTGGTATGCAATTTTTTGTGTTCAAATTTCTATTCCTGTGTTTAACTTTCTTCTTCTTCCTCACTGACAACAAAGAGAATAAAAAATGCAGTGGGCCACAACGACAGAAAAAAACAGTGCATGACAGCAAGGAGAATAAAAAATGCAGTGGGCCACAACGACAGAAAAAAACAGTGCATGACAGCAAGGAGAAAAAGAAAAAAAAAAAATCATGATTATTCATACAAAAGCCCTAAGCGCTTACAAATAAAGAAAATATTAAAGAAAACGTATATGAAACCAATAAGAAGAAAAACATTGAAAAAAGTACCATGCACCTACACACAAGAGTGCATATCAACACACACACACAATCCCACACACATTGTCACACAACAGTATGTGGGTACACACACACATGTGTGCATACACACACACAAAGTTGCAGAATTAATTTGATGGGGAAGAGGAACAGGAAGAAAGAACTGCTACTGATAGGTGAAGAGGGTTGTGATGCCTTGAGGAAGACGGAGAGTTTGAACTACGCAAAGATATTGGGAGGTTTTTTTTTTTTAAAAACGGACCCTGTAAAGAAAAGAAGAATCGCCATAGGTTTTAGTTAGAAATCGAGGGATTTTGAGCAGTGTTGTTGGTAGAAGAACACAACTACCTAGAAGGAACTAAGAGTTGAAGGAAATCAGAAAGGTAGGAAGGAGCCAAGCCATTCAAAGACTTAAAGCAGAGTAAACACAGTTTGTGGTCTACTCGTTTTTTGACCATTAGCCAGTCAAGAGAAAGAAGTAAGGGAGCGACATGAGAAGATCTTCGTTGTCTAAGGATCAAACAAACAAGAAGCACTGTTTTGTACTTTTTGGGGACGACTGAGAAGATTCTGTGGACAGCCAGCAAGGAGAGAATTACAGTAATCAAAGGCAGAAACATGGGTGTTTGTAGCATCAACAGAAAGATGTCACACAGAACCAATGCGGCGAAGCTCAAAGTGACAGACACGGCAGACTGTGGAAACACGTTGCAGGAAGGAAAGTGCTGAGTCAAGGGTAACACCTAAATTCCGTGCAGATGAAGATGTCTGAATAAGGCAATTTTCCAGTTGGATAGAGTTTGGAATACAGTCAGATATATAATGCCTTTTGGGTGCAAAGATCATTTTAGTTTTTCATTGCTGAGCTGAAGTTTATTAACTGTCATCCAAGATTTTATGTCAATGATACATGACTGAGTGAGTTGGACTGGAGAAGGCAGCTGAGAGATATCACCTGATATGTAAATTTGATCGTCATCTGAAAGGCAGTGGTAAGACAGACTATGATGGGCAACAATGTCGGAGATTGGATGGGTGTAGAGTATGAAAAGGAAGAGCCCCAAGATGGATCCCTGGGGAACTCCATACAGGATAGCTGGCTGAGAGGAGAAACCATTAACAGACAAGCTGAGTTTGATCAGATAGATGAGACTGAAACCATGGCAGTGCTTCATCAGAAACACTGACAGTGTCATGCAGACGAGACAAAAGAATTACACATATATACACAATGGGCCACGAAGACAGCAAACAGAAAGCAAATGCATACACAGACAGCTGAAAAGGGAAATTACTCGTGCAAGGCATACCCACAACAGGAAGAAAAAAGACAATTTTTTACAAAACAAACACAGGTATGGGCCACAACAACATCAAAACGGTGGATGACAATAAGTACAATATATAAAAAAAAAGCATCCACGTGAGTGTCAAAAAAGAGAAAATGACGAGCACAAGACTTCCATATGAAGGAGATACAATTCATACTAAAAGACCATCTGGCATAGCGAAATAGAGAAAACCAGTTCAAATCATAGAGTTTAACATCACAAAGAAGAACACAGGACCAGATACTTCAACATTCTGCAGCTATAACCGCACTTTTTTCCCCCCACATGACTTACCGCCTCCACACAGACGGCTTTGAGCTGGGCTCCATTGAAGTCATCGGTGCACCTGGCCAGCTCCTCGTAGTTGACGTCTTTACTGTTACCACAGAGCAACATCACTGAGCACTGATCACACTCACTCTGTTAAACCATCGTCCAAACACTGCAGTCAAGTCCACAACTCTGTGACTGCATTCAATCCTGTGACGATTTGTGGAAAGTACGATTTACTGCTTAACGTTTGTCATGTTTCCTGTTCTAATGCAACAAACAAAACATTTAGTTCCTGGCTTCCTGCTGCCTTTTATAAATACATCCAGAGCTGTCTTCTGAACTCTAAATTAAAGCAAGCAAACTTAAAAACAAACAAACAAACAACAACTGATGTCATAACAAGTCCCAACTTCATATGTGGGGGCAAATGTATTCATGTCCAAATTCCATAAAAACCCATCACAGAACAGCAAAAGAAAATTCTGAATTCTCACAACTGTGCTGCATCATTAGTGTCTGAACAACGCAAACAAATAAGGTGCAAAGTAGTGATTATCTTGATTTACAATATTAGTTTTTGTGTTTAATGCCAATACTTACAAACACACTAACCCCAATAGATAAGCAAACGAGAGAGAGAATGTGTGTGTGTGTGTGTGTGTGTGTGTGTGTGTGTGTGTGTGTGTGTGTGTGTGTGTGTGTGTGTGTGTGTACACTGAAATTTGATTTTTTGTGTGCATTTTAAACCACTCTTGATGACCTCCATGTACACAAACAAGTCAAAAACAATAACATGGTCCACATAAACATCTAAGTCAACTTCAGGCATGCAGCCCACAATGTTTTTTTTCCCAACATCACACTGCAGTCAACCCTTTCAAGACTACATTACAAATTCGTATACAATCAACATGGGACTTTGGAGTATACTGCCTGTGTATGAGAAAAAATGCAGAAAGCAAAGTTTATGAGGTTCTGTGACTTGAAGTAAGTATCTAACACTCACACCTGCTGATCCTTTATAAGATCTGAGATAACAGATTTCCAACAGAGAGGAATCTGCCCGCAGCATTACACTCAAAACTAAAAAAAAGTTTCCTTTACAATTCCAAACACTTCATTTTCTACTTTTTTCTTCTTTTTTTTTTTTTTTTTTTGGGGGGGGGGATTAAAAAATTTCACATTTTGGTGTTTGCTGCATTTTTCTTTTTCATTTCTGTGTCATGTCTCTACACTACTATCAGGGACTAGGGCTTTCCGAACACTACATACTTTTAAGAGAAGCTAAAGTGCCACCCCCCCCCCCCCCCCACCTTTCCATTTCCCTTTTACAACATGACCCTCTTTATTCTTGCAGGACGAGCACTGCTGTTGTAGTCTTGCCCCATGGAAGACTGAAAATCAATCTGACTTTTGCCTTGGTTGTTTCATGCTGGTCATCCAGAAAACTTCTATATGAAATTTTAAAGTCCAAGAGGCAGAGAAGTATGATGCAAACTATCACTGAATATAAAAAAAATACACATACATTTCTCTGTATCTCCTCCAGACCTGCCAACCCCCTAAGAGACCAATGAGTAAGAATTGAAGCTCAGTGAGGCAGAAATGTGTAGTAATTTCTGAGAGCTAAGAGTAATCAAGCGCGACGTTTACCTTTTTTCAAACAAACACGATGCGATGAAATTGTTCGCACAATTTTTGTGAGCTTTACGTTTCTACAAAAACAAGCTTTTCTTTTAAGTGTCACAAGAAATCTTTACAAATTATAAAAATGTAGAATACACTGGAAACACACACAAATCCCCTAAACCATCATGGCATGGCACACCAAGGCTTGATAGTGCGCCAGAAACAACCTAAAAAATTGGAAATGAAATGAGGCAGGGAACAGTAAATAATAAACAGTAAACAAGTGGGGTAACGTTTGCTCCCATAAGGAAACCTAACACAGAGTAACTTTTATTCAAGACTGGCACAGCCTTTTAAACTTGAATAGTCAAATACATAGGGAACAATCTAATAGTGGGGGAAAAAAACAAGCGCAGGCCAACAACTCAACTGTCTTGATAGTAATGACCTGGCAAAGATTTGGACTTAGGAGGGGGGGGGGGGGGGGGGGGGGGGGGGGGGGGGGGGGGGGGGGGGGGAAGAAGGAGGAGGGGGGAATTCGAAGATGGAGAAACTGGGAACATGAAATTAAGAAAATATATAACCTAAAAATGTTCTCCCCTGTTGCTGATTCTATGCATGTGGGGTTGGCTATCAGCTCTGTGGCGATTGTGTCTTTTTTTAAGTATCGCACCACCCGACTTCCATCAGTCCCCAACACAAATGGTCCATTCTGCAGTCGAGATGCAGCAGCAGGGTTCCTACAGACTCCCAAGAACAAAATTCAAGGAGTTTTCAAGGAGCGGTTGTTTTTTTATTTCAAGGGTAGAGGTGGCACGAAAATTAAACCACTGTTCTTTTAAAACTTCATTTTTTCTATTGTTTGTTTAAAAAAAAAAATGGAAAAAACATATTTGGGCGATTTCAAAGCTTTGTGCGATTTGGGGACCACAAATGGTGGCAAAATTATGAAAACTGAAAAAAAAGGTTCATGACAAGAACTGTATTTGTATCATAGCAGAGTTAAGGCACTTGAAACATGACTTCTGTTTTGCTGAGCTATAGTAATGCAATGACAAAAGGATTTTCATATACTGTTTTGCTGACCTAAAGTAATGCAATTACTAAACTGCCTTTTTTTCCCAATTTTTTTCCATATGGGGGCCATCAGGCTTTGCGTTTCATTGCTTTTGAATTATTCCAATAGAAACAGCAAATGATACGTGCTGTTTTGACTTATAAATAAAATATAATTGCATGCAGAAATAATTTCTGATCAAAAGAAAAAAATGACCAAGCTAACTAGTCTGGATCCAGTGATATTGTACTCCTTGCACATCAACCATTGTTGAAAAAGTGATTTTGAGAAAATGGCATTTGAAAGTAAAAAAGTTTAGCAATTTTCACACACCTCCTTCAAATAAAGTCTTTTTTTTTTATCTAAGAAAAATGTGAAAATAGACAAAATGAACACCACAGATGGTTTCAACAGACTTTCTTGAGCACAAAAACACATAAAACCCAAACACAATTTTTGAAAGAAAATGATCAAATTTTCGTGCCACCTCTCTACACTACTTGCATAAAAATTGAAAAACGAAATGGCAGTTTGATTTTTCTGCGTTCAGGTTGATGAAAAAATCATTTTAAAACATTTTTACAACCACAGTCACGATCCTGGATTGCCGTTGGCGATTCAACCAAGGGAGAAAATTTGTAACTTCATCAGTTTGATGAAGTTACAAATTATCTCCCTTGATACAATCGCAGACGATCCAGGATCTCGACGATGTTTGTAAACATTTGTTTTCAAATAGTTTTTCATTAACCTGAACGCAGAAAAATCAAATGCCATTTCTCTTTGCCACATCAAAGATTTTTGGGGCTGATGGCTTGATTTTCAAAGGTTTTCAAGGAGGTTTGGTCAACAGAACCAGTGATGTAGATTTTTTAATCACCCTATAGGACACTGTGTCCTAGAGATTAAATGTCAATAGGACACAGTGTCCTGGAGTAACCAAAATAATAGGACACCAGACTCGGAACAGGATTCATTGTTATAAATGTATTTTATTAACTCAAGGTCCGCCGACTAGAACTGGAGAAAAGTATTAAAAAATACAAAAACAAATAAAATCAACACAATTATGTTGATGACTAGAATCAGGGCAAAGCTTAGTGAAAGTTGTAAAATAAATGGAAATGTTCATGACTAAATGTTAATGTTCATTGTTGCGAGCTGCAAACGACAACAGAAATTACTCATTCAGCATCATTGTTGCGAAACAACTGTCTCTTTTTCTTGCTTGCCCACTTGCTGACAATGGTGTGCAGATATGACTCTTCCCTTTCCTTCTGGCCTTCGAGCTTTGTCTTCAGGATCATGTCTTGCATCTTCACTGACAGCCTGTTCCGCCTTGCAGTGCACACCAAATTCTGTGAGCTGAAGCCTCTTTCCACATCAGCAGTGTGCACAGGTAGAACAAGGCATATCTGTGCCAGCTTCATCAGATTGGGGAAATCTGCCTTGTGAAACTGACTGATCAGTTTCCACAAAGAAGCAGTGCTGTCCCTTGGATAAAGCTGTGCCTTGACAGTAGACTTTGCTTCTTTCCACTCTTCTCTTGTAGCTTCTGGATCACAGAGAGGAGTGGAAATGTTGGATTTATCAGTACCATCCTCTTCCTTCCATGTTACTACAACTTCCTTGCCAAAGTGGTCAAAGATCGCTGATCTTTTTCACATTTGAGTCTCTTCTTTGGTGGCATGATGAAGACTGATGGCGTGATGCACACGTTTTTACCACTGTCGGATGTGAAGGAAAACAAACCGCGCGCAGGCCGGAAATTCAACAAGAGTTACTCACTCTTGCTGAATTCTAAGTCTGTGCTCCTCTCGCCTAGGGCCTATCGCATCGCGCTTCAGTCGGTGCGTCAGCCTCAGAGCTGTGCAAATTTTCCCGAACACGCGATGCGCTTGGCTCTGCCTTTCAACGCTACTCAGTCTCGCACGCCTCCGCACAATAAAACGGCTGTAGACTTGTCCGCGACCTCGCGAAAACGATAGGACATGCGACCGCTTCGCTTGTATTAGGATCGGACATTTGACCGGATGGAGGTCGAGCCGATCGGTCATTTTACATTTTTATCGGTCAATGACCGAAGACCGATGGAAATCTACATCACTGAGAACCACGTTTTATTTTCACGGGTTTTCAAGGTCTTGAAATTCCCTGTCAGAATTCAAGGAGTTTCAAGAAGCGTACGAACCCTGTTTAGGCTTCCACAGACCTGTTTACCCCCAACATTACCTTTCAGTAGTCATGATGACCTGTGTCAGTAGTTTGGGCTCAAATTTGAGCAACTGTCAGTAGTCACCACTACTTCTGCAGCATTTGATCTCTTTGGCAATTGCGGTCGGCTGGGCTATAAGCAACATTATCTTATCTTATCTTTGGCAATTTTTGAGTCTGGGCATATGCGTTTGATTGCCTTTGTGAGAGTGTCAGCTGCTGCGAATGGCAATTATGTTCCACCAAGAATTCGCATATCAGAGCCTCTGACCGAGTCACCTCTAGCTCATCACGCTGCTGTGTAAAGAAGCCTTGCAGAGTGGATTGTTTTCCCTTGGCCCTCTTGAATTGTTCGTGTCTGGCACTTTTAACATGTCTGAAACAGTCGTTCTTTCCGCCATGCACACAGCTGAAGTCCGTGTCACAAACAGTGCACCGCACATGCGCTTCTCCCTTTTTCCATGCCTGTAAACAAGACCACTCCTGTGTATACTCCTTTCGAAAACGCTGTGCAGGAGGCGGCCGGGCTTTTTTTTTTGGTGGAGAGGTGCAAGGGTCAGTTGATTCACTGGCCCTTTCTTTTTCCCTTTTTGTTGACATTTTCGCGCGAATCGACTGAGCAGACGAAAGAAACTAGCGCGCATGCGCAAGCAAATCGGAAAATATCAGAATTATCTCCCTTCACTTACTTTCCTTTATGATCGTCGCTGACAGCTTTACTGGCTGATTTTGTTTGTTTTTTTCTCCGTAGTTTGAGCCTGTGTGATCGTAGCACCGTAGCTGAGGACCTATTTTCGTAGAAACTACGGTGAATCCGTAGGGGTAAACAGGTCTGCTTCCATGACAAGGGTCCTTACAATGTGTGTTGTCTTTGTTCGACCGCTCTTGAACTGTTTGGCGATCTCCGAATCTGAGAACGCTCCTTTAAAAAAGCTGGGATGCATGGTCGGCTGCGCTAAGAGCGATGTGCTCGACGAGAAATCCGGTCACCAACGCTTCAGCCCGAATCACCCTTTTCCTAATTTCATCCTCTTTTGAGGTGTCCACAGTCTGAAAAAACTGTGTGATGCTGGAAGAATTCGGCGCGTTAGAGGAATCGATGTGTTTGCGTGACTCAAGGTGACGCTTCACATCCACCATCCCGCCATGGGAAATTGTGAAGTCCGACTCGCAAGTGGTACACTGTGCACAATTTACACCTTTAGCCGAAGGTCGTATGCAGGGGAACTTTTCCGAGTATTCTTTACGGAACTTTTGACCAAGCTTTTTCTTTTTCGCATCTTGTCCAAAACTTTCTACTCCATGTTTCGTTGCTAAAACTTCAAAAAGATGCCAACTTCGCTGAATGGTAAAGATGGTGAAACGAACTGCGCATGACCGGAAAAGCTTCTTGAAGATTACTGGTTATACGCACAGCGCCGTGCGTATCTGTACATAAGCTGATTTTTTCGTCGTTTTTTTGTTGTTGTTGTTGTTGAAAACTTTCAATGCGTAATTTTTTGGGTAAATGCATAAGAATTATCACTTGGGCGTAATAAATTACGAGAAATGCGTAATGGTTGGCAGGTCTGCTCCTCGTGAAACTTCTGCTGAATTTTTCTTTGGCTCACAGCAATGCGAATCAGACCCGCACTTTGGCATGATGCCAGCGGCAATGAAGTAAATAGCAGCAGCCGACCAAAGCTTTGGTTGAAACCATAAATTGGCTATGCACAAAGCAGCTGTACTGCTGTGTACACCAAGTGATAATGAAAGTACTTTTCCTTTTTCTTAATCCAGCCACAAGTGAATTTTGTTTTAGTTTTTGGTCCAGTGGAACAGGAGAATTCTGCTGTAAACAGAAGAGTTTGCAGGTCTGGGCACTGGCAGTAGGTACTGCCACCTTGTGCTCCACATGCAATGCCTTCCAAAGTTTTTCAACTGGCAGCTAACCAATGGTATCAAATCATGCCACACAATCACACACATGGTTTATCACAGCTCACTTCAAAGACAGCCCACCTGACATTCATTTTGCGAGAATGAATCTGCAAGATGCGAGCGCGGGCTTCCTCGTTGGGGTGGGGGAACTCGATCTTCCTGTCCAGACGTCCTGACCTCAACAAAGCTGGGTCCAGAATGTCCACACGGTTCGTGGCAGCGATCACCTGAAAGATACAGGATCGAATAGCCCAATGTCCAATGGTAACTGAGACTTGGTATCATGTTGGATTTCTAAGCTTGTATATGCACAACTAACAAACTCTGCATTTAGCTTCTTTCTTACCCTTCAGTGGGATAACCAAAATGAGTGAAAACAAATCGGCAAATGACAAGACAGGAAGACAGAGAGACATATGAGAATTTAAACATCTGGCAAAAATCATTTTGATTTACAGGTGAACAGAACCTGTCCTATCTTTCCTTGAAAAACAGTAGCATTCTATTCCTCATGCCCCTCTTCGTCAGTTTTTTTTCCCTTCAGCATGTGATCACAGCAAAAACTTCTGTTTTTCAGCTATAAATATGGCTACTCCAGGATAGTGGGCATGTCTAGATATGATTGAGAACAATTTGCCGGCCCAGACACCATTAAACAGACAATGATGATTTGGATCCCTTTGGATCAGTCCAAAACAATCATGCATGTTTGAAAGAGATTCAAACTAAAGCAGCATTGACTAAGTTGACCTAGATGTAGTGACGACGTCAATGTTTGGACTGATATTCAAATTTCACAGAGTACTCAGTGACTACCGTAGGTCAGATGTAAAACCAGCAACACAGAGACATATACATACACATCAAACAACACCCAATACTAGATTTTTTAAGAAAGTTTGGCCTGATCTGGATTTGTAATCTTTTTCCCCTTTTTTTCCAGATGATTTTACACAGCATCCTAGCTTGGTCTAATTTCTCTTGCACTCCAGAAAACAGACCTGTTTACCGCATAATTGCTACTGGTGTACTTCTCAACAAAAATGAAAGTATCTTCCACAAAGGTGTACAAATCTTAAAGTTTTGTAAATGCAAGGGTGCATGCACGTGTGTGTGTGTGTGTGTGTGTGTATGTGTATGTGTGTGTGTGCAGACCTGCCAACCCCCTAAGAGACCAATGAGTAAGAATTGAAGCTCAGTGAGGCAGAAATGTGTAATTTCTGAGAGCTAAGAGTAATCGAGCGCGACATTTACCTTTTTTCAAACACGATGTGATGAAATTGTTCACACAATTTTTGTGAACTTTACTTTTCTTCAAAAACAAGCTTTTCTTTTAAGTGTCACAAGAAATCTCTACAAATTATGAAAATGTAGAATACACTGGAAACACACACAAATCCCCTAAACCATCATGGCATGGCACACCAAGGCTTAATAGTGCGCCATAAACAACCTAAAAAATTGGAAATGAAATGAGGCAGGGAACAGTAAACAATAAACAGTAAACAAGTGGGGTAACGTTTGCTCCCATTTTATAAGGAAACCTAACACAAAGTAACTTTTATTCAAGACTGGCACAACCTTTTAAACTTGAACAAGGTCAGACAAATGCACATAGACGAACAATCTTATCTAATAGTGGGGGAAAAAAACAAGCGCAGGCCAACAACTCAACTGACTTGATAGTAATGACTTGGCAAAGATTTGGACTTGGGGGGGGGGGGGGGGGGGGGGGGAGTTTGAAGATGGAGAAACTGGGAACATGAAATTAAGAAAATACATAACCTAAAAAATGTTCTCCCCTGTTGCTGATTCTGTGCATGTGGGGGTGGCCATCAGCTCTGTGGGGATTGTGTCATTTTTTAAGTATCGCACCACCCCAGGAAAGAATTTGTCCCCCCCCCCCCCTCCTTCCATCAGTCCCCAACACAAACGGTCCATTCTGCAGTCGAGATGCAGCAGCAGTTTAGATCTCCGAATCTGAGAACGCTTCTGTAAAAAGCTGGGATGCATGGTCGGCTGCGCTGAGAGCGATGTTGTGCTCGACGAAAAATCAGGCCACCAATGCTTCAGCCCCAATTACCCTTTTCCTAATTTCATCCTCTTTTGAGATGTCTACAGTCTGAAAAAAAGTGTTGATGCTGGAAGAATTCGGCGCGTTAGAGGAATCGATGTGCTTGCGTGACTCAAGGTGACGCTTCACATCCACCATCCCGCGATTGGAAATTGTGAAGTCCGACTCGCAAGTAGTACACCGTACACAATTTACACCTTCAGCCGAAGGTCGTATGCAGGGGAACTTTTCCGAGTATTCTTTTCGGAACTTTTGACCAAGTTTTTTCTTTTTCGCATCTTGTCCAAAACTTTCTACTCCACGTTTCGACATTTTCGTAGCTAAAACTTCAAAAAGACGCCAACTTCGCTGAATGGTAAAGATGGTGAAACGAACTGCGCATGACCGGAAACGCTTCTTGAAGATTACTGGTTATACGCACGGCGTCGTGCGTGTCTGTACATAAGCCGATTTTTTTCGTCCGTTTTTTTTTTTTTTTTGAAAACTTTCAATGCGTAATTTTTTGGCTAAATGCGTAAGGGCGTAAGAATTATCACTTGGGCGTAATAAATTACGCGAAATGCGTAATGGTTGGCAGGTCTGTGTGTGTGTGTGTGTGTGTGTGTGTGTGTGTGTGTGTGTGCATATATGCACATGTATGCGTTTCATTTTAATCTGAAATCAGGAGTCAGTGTACAGCTAGAGTACAAGAGGAATGCCTGATCTTGTAGCAACTGTAATAAGAGCATATTCTTCTGACACAAATTACTTTCAAATGTAATTCATGCATTCCTACCAGCTTTTTTGCCTTTTTTTTTTATTTCTGAGCCTGTAGTTGAAGCTATTGTTCCTTCAAACCTGCATGTTGTTGAAGAAGCAGACACAAGATGCAATTTCATACGTGCGAGTCAGCAAGAGTTGTCCTTTCTGGGCAAAGCACACCAAGACACCAACATAACTCCACTGGTGCAATCACCACTCAAGAACTTCATTTGTATATTTATTTTTTCCAACTTTCTTTTCCCAGTTCTTCGCACTTATAATTTCACAAAAAGTGCTAAAACAAATTGGTACTTTAAAATTCAAAATAGACTTGATCCACATCTAGCTAGCCAACGACAACGTAACAGCACTGCTCTTTCAGTTGTCTTGTCTCCCCTCCCCTCCCCTCTCCCTCCTGCTCTTTCCCCCCTCCTCATAGCCCACACGCTGTGACCTACCTTGATCATGGCGTTGGGCTGGAAGCCGTCCATCTGGTTCAGCAGCTCCAACATGGTACGCTGCACCTCGCGGTCCCCGGCCTTCTCACTGTCGAAACGTTTGGTGCCTGTCACAGTAATCGTTACTGTCATTTCGACTGTCCACACATTTTGTACTGGTCAAACAATCCTGTGACTGTGCTGGGTATTTTGCAGACCTGTCTCAATACTAACTACTCTGCATCATCACTCAATGACAAGTCTAAAAGCTGGCTCTAGAGAAATGAAAAGGATTTTTCCTACAAAAAGTAGTTTCATAATATTTTTGCCTGTCCTAACAAATGCCCTTTCTCCTACTACATGGAACATCAGGAATCCCCCCCCCCCCCCCCCCCCCCCCCCCCCCCCCCCCAATTCATGTGGAGAGCAGGGAGCTCAGTCTACTCGACCTACATGAATGGTCTCCCTTGAGTGACATAACTCGCTTCACTCCAAAACAAATTTGCTTTCTCCCTTTTTCCCCAACTGCTAGAAGGAGGGAGTGAGTTCTAGCTGTTTGAACAGGTAAGTATACCATAAAATCACATTTAATAGTAAAAATTTTCCCCATATTTACCTGTCCATACAAATGCCAGAAAATCGAAAAGGATGGTGGGATCTCACCTGGAGCCAGATGTTCAAACTCAAGCACAAGGTTTTAAGTAAAATTTCCTGGAGGTTTAAGGACTGCCACTGCCCTCCCTTATGCAATGAACAACCAAAGCAAAAATGAGACAGGATCAAGAAAAGGAGAAGACCCCTGAAATCAACCTAACACAGAGAGTTTCCAACCAATGACAAGTACGATAGTAACTGTTCACACTGATACACAAAACACAGCACAAAATCAATCGATCAATGTGCGTTCACACGGACTTCTTGTCAACACTGTAACCAGGACAAATTGATTTAAAATACAAGCTGACCGTGATGCACACACAACTTAAAAATCAATTAACATATACATCTGCTTTTTCCAATTCAGCTGCCAGTCCCCACAAAATATTACCATGGATCCAGCGGCTCCAGAACAATTCAGTATGACACTTTTGAAAACGGTATTTCACCAACCATTACCAGATAACGCGGTCACTGCATCCCTTTAGCTTTGTCAATGGTACATTATAACAGTAATGATAATGAACAATATGAATAAAGATCAGTATCTCGTACTGGCGACTTAACACACTGCACACCCAAAACATTCCTCCTCTCTGCTAAAAATTCACCATAACTTCCAGGATTATAAAATGCATACTACTGCACCCACCAATTTTTTTTTTTTTTTTCCATTTCAAGAATCAGGAAAAGCAACACTGAAGCTGCAAATGGTTGAATAACGGCATGAAAAGAACAGTTAAACCGACCATTTAGGACAACCCCACAAGAAATGAGACAGAAAAATTGTGTATATGTATATATGTATCACACTGTAGCCATCTACATTACTGGAACCAGTGACAGTTCAACATTTTGGCAAGTAGGCCAAAGTAGACGAAGTTTTTTCAAGCAATGATAGCAGCAGCATTGATGACATTATCTAAAAAATGATCGATTATTTTGGAAATATAACAACCGATAAAGCTATAATGATTGAGTGTAAGTTTTGTACTGAAATATCTTTGGGCTGAAAATCAAACAACCGATAAAGCTATAATGATTGAGTGTAAGTTTTGTACTGAAATACCTTTGGGCTGAAAATCAATCAGTTGTTGACTTTGCATTGAATTAAATGTGACAGTGCAAAAAGTAAATTTTAAACATGACTTTTCAGTTTTGGAAAAAATCATATATAGGCTGTAACCAGTATAGTCACCTTTGTCACAGGGCTAAGAGCTGAGAACAAAATATTAAATTAGACCCTGGAAACCATGGTTATCCTGTTGGCCCTATACCTCCCCCACTTCCATCCCATACATTTGGCCAGTTCCAATGTTGGCCTTAATCCTTAAAGATCAAACCTGTCAAACTTTTGAGGAAGGGGTAGGGTGGGGGTGCGGACTATTCGGAGGTTCCACTGATCCTCCAAGCCACGTTAGCACTGTGCACCCACCAATAGCGTCCAGCTCATCAATGAAGACGATGGCAGGAGCTTTCTCCTTGGCCAGGGCGAAGGCGTCGCGCACCAGCTTGGCTCCGTCCCCGATGAACATCTGCACCAGCTGGGGCCCTGCCAGCTTCAGGAAGGTGGACTTGGTCTGGGCGGCACAGGCACGAGCCAGCAATGTTTTTCCTGTGCCGGGCGCTCCATACAGCAACACACCTGGCCACAGAGAAGACAGAGAGAGAAGTGCCAGGCGCTCCATACAGCAACACACCTGGCCACAGATAAGACAGAGAGAGAAGTGCCAGGCATTCCATACAGCAACACACCTGGCCACAGATAAGACAGAGAGAGAAGTGCCAGGCGCTCCATACAGCAACACACCTGGCCACAGATAAGACAGAGAAGTGCCAGGCATTCCATACAGCAACACACCTGGCCACAGATAAGACAGAGAGAGAAGTGCCGGGCGCTCCATACAGCAACACACCTAGCCACAGATAAGACAGAGAGAGAAATGAAAGCCATGCTTGTGGTAAACGATGGCGACAGAGACAGGGATACAGTGTCAGAAAGGCCAACAGACTGAAGCAGTGACAGATACAGAGATATAAAAGCACTATGTACATCCATTTGTGCCTTCATGTTCAGTGTGTACATGAAAAGAAACTTTGCTTCAAGCAAGCTTGATCTGCTGTGTAATACAATTATAAATGGCCTCCTCTGGTCAAAGCTGGCCATGGATAATGCATTCTACCTGGCCTGGCCAGCTGCTTGGATTGAACAATGTCGCGGAGATCAAAAAGACATGTTGATTTCAATATCTGTGCTGCAAGTTCAACATGAGTCATGTCTAAAAACAGTCCTCATGAGTTCTGCTCGCATACACAAATAATGAGCAGTGTGGTGTCCACAGAGTAAACAACTGTACAGGAACATTTGGAGAAGCAACAGATGAAGAGCTATGGCGTGGACTCAGGAAGGAGCGAGTGTGAGAGAAAGTAAGAGATTTGGTGTGACCCCTTCAGTCATAAGCAGACAGTGGGCAAGCACACTTCACTGCCTTTCGTTTTCTGTATGGCACACCATACCTGAAGTGATCCATAACTTTTTGTGCCTAGTATAGTTCACCAACCAATATCGTTGCTACTCCATTTCCATAAGACAAATGTTTAGTTCACAAACCAGGATTATTTAGAAATGCTGTCTTGATCTTCCCTGTCATTGTACTTAATTGCATGATCTTTTAGTCCACAATCCAGGAACTTCAAGTTACATGTACATAACCTGACGATCTCAGGTTCACAGAGGAAAAAGAAGCATAGAACATGCTCGGGGATCTGTTCAAGTTCATGTAGAGTGAAATGATTATACGAAAGGTCTCTAGTGATGAAAATAAATCTGCAGTGCCCCTAACTGTCTTGAGCTAGAGTGAGAATATTTATCTGAATTTGCACTCTTGATTTGACCTTTTGAAAATAAATCTGCAGTGCTTCTGTCTTACGCCAGAGTGAGAATATTTTATCTGAATTTGCACTCTTGATTTGACTTTCAGTACAGCTGTGACACCAAAAACTATCAGTACTCTGTAAGGAAGGTAAGGACAAAGAGACTGTGATCACTGATTTCCCAGCACATTCAGTAAGGGAGGAAAGGACAAAGAGACTGTGATCACTGATTTCCCAGCACATTCAGTAAGGGAGGTAAGGACAAAGAGACTGTGAACACGGATTTCCCAGCACATTCAGTAAGGAAGGTAAGGACAAAGAGACTGTGAACACCGATTTCCCAGCACATTCAGAAAAGCTCTTAACACCTCTTTTATCTTTTACAGATGAGCATCAGAATGCAGAACCTGTTGGGGCAAGATATGTTCTGTTGTTGAGGAAAGACTGGTCAGTCAAGACAAAGGTGTGCACAGTCACAACTGACCACTGTGTTGTGAACAGGAACATGGATCCTCACTGCTGGTAATAAAATGAATGGATCCTGGCATATCTGCAATGTAGTTACATGAACAGGTTGCTCAGTCTTAAAAGGCCAAGTGAATTAAGACTGGGTGGTGAATAATTATGTACCAATGAGTGAACGCAGTAAGACATGGGACAATGTTTTCTTTAGATAATGAACCTTTCAATACAGACTGGCACATACCTTTTGGTGGCTGAATTCCCAGAGCCTCAAACCTTTCCTTATGTGTCATGGGGAGGACCACAGCTTCTATCAACTGAAACACAGAATAAAAATCTTAGCCCGAGCTCTTATGCTTCATGACACAATAATGGAAAAAGCTTAACAATAGCCTTCAGTATAATGGCTACTGAAAATCATATTACTCTATTCGTATTCACAAAAAAAAAGAAAAAGAATAAATGTCACAATAGTTAACCAACTATAAAACAGCTTTCAGTATAATGGCAATTAAAAATCACACTACTCTGTGCAAATTTAAGTAACATTACTGTTTGAATTTACCAGATAAAAAAGTAAGAATCAACTGTTCGTGTTAATGAATCAAAAACAAAACATAACTACATGAAAAGTTTCCAAACAATATCATGCTCACTATGTGCATGCATAAGTTCACTTATGTGCATGCATAAGTTCACTTGAGTGCATACACAAGTTCACATGCTTGCCAAACACAAAGTTTACCCCCCCCCCCCCCCCCTTGTTCTTTGCCACTCCAGTGGACCTATAATGCAGACTGATGTCTGATGACGAGATCTGATGCTATTCTCTCCCTAACCCAGATTCAGACACACTCTAGTGGACCTGTAATGCAGACTGATGTCTGATGACGAGATCTGATGCTATTCTCTCCCTGACCCAGATTCAGACAGAGGTCAGGTGGACTCTTTGAACTAGTCTGTCCTTCCGGCACATGTTTACAAGTCAATCTCATTTGATCCTTCCAACAGTCCCAAAATGGACAGGCATCTTTCATTGTGTAGTTTCAAGGGGAACAGTATCTAAAACATCACTCTAACATTACCCCAAAGACCCGAAACTCTGATCATTCATAGTTTAAGAAATTGAAAGTTTGAGAGAGAGAGCATCCCAACCAAACAACAAACTGGCAATACTCTAGAAAGTTCAAGAATGCAATATTATCGAACGTTCAAGAATCATTACATAGTAGAGCAAGTTTTGGAATCATGATGAATTATAGCCAATCAAAACGTTTGGAACATTCACAAAAATTCAAGAGCAATTATGCAGGACCGCCTATCAAAATGCGTGGAACGTTCAACAGACAATTTCAGAAACCTTCTGCAGGATGCCTGCACTTTGCTGATAATTCTGGTACTCCACTGAAACTTCCAGAGTGATAATGTTGTCTGTAAATGTGTCACCTAGTAAACTAACATCATGTGGAACTGAACACATTTAAAACAAAATCCAAACACTGTTTTCTTACTCTACAACGATGATGAGTTGGCGTGTTAGTAACTCAAGTCATCATGACCTTCATTTCCACACCTCTCTAACTCCTCCCCATCCCCAACCCCCCTTCCCCTCTCTTTACAGGGTTGCACTTGGTTTGTCTGTTTGTACTGTCTCGTCTTCTACACCTTCAGTGGCATCGCTCCAACACTGCAAATTCTGACCACTGTGACATACTGCTACATCTGGATAGCCTGGTCACAGTGCCAGCACTCTTTGGGGAGCAAATTCTGACCACTGTGACATACTGCTACATCTGGATAGCCTGGTCACAGTGCCAGCACTCTTTGGGGAGCAAATTCTGACCACTGTGACATACTGCTACATCTGGATAGCCTGGTCACAGTGCCAGCACTCTTTTGGGAAGCAATCAATACAGTCATGAGGCAACCAATGAAGTCATGAGGCAACCAATGAAGTCATGAGGCAACCAATGAAGTCACTGCACCACTACTGAATCATTTCAGGGGTTTTCAGTGGTGCTTGTTCAGATCCAACAAATGCAAGATGTCACCAACTAAGCCCTGTGTTAATGACAATAACTGATTTGTCATTAAGCCAATTTGAGCAAGTACCCCTCTGGAAGGTGCCACCTCATCTACCTGCAAACAGTCCCTACGTAAGTCTGCTGATGATGATTCAATTATCTACCTGCAAACAGTCCCTACGTAAGTCTGCTGATGATGATTCAATTATCTACCTGCAAACAGTCCCTACGTAAGTCTGCTGATGATGATTCAATTAGAGGCACAAATTCACTAAATGCATGGATGCAGAGAGGAAATTGACACAGAGGTCACCCAGAGAACAAGGCATAACAGGCAACACATTTTGAGACTGTACATGTTCGTATCAAATGCGGATGCTGATGATGAAGCTGATGCTAATGGGTTCCACTATGGCCAATGACTAAACAGGGTCACAGTAGACATTTCCTTTCAAAACGTATCCCGATATCAACCACACCCATGAAATACAGACACACTAGCGATGGTTCAGGTTCAGAAATTTGGGCAACACTCGGAAACATGTTCATTATGAAGAAGACACTTCTCTGAGTTGTTGCAGTCTTTCCACTGGAGCTGAAGGCAAACTCAACTTTAGGTTGAGATTACAAGGACCTTATAAAAAATAATACATAGATGACTCTGATGAGACTTGAACCACCAACCTCCCAACCTGCAATACTTATCACACCTCCCAGCCTGCAATACTTATCACAACACTATGGCGCCTGGCAGCTTCTTTATAGGATTTGTTGGATGAATATCTACAATAAATAGACAGACAAAACCAGAAACACAAACCCCACAAAACAAAGACAGACAAGAAAGGAAAATTAAACTGCAAAAATTTACTCATAAAGGCAACAGCATAACCTTGTAGTGACCAAAAGACAAAGTTCTATGATGACATGAACAGCATGTTACTTTCTCAATCTCATGATAGGAGACACAAACCAAACTTGCACCAACAGAATACCTGGCAAAAAATATCACGCTCTTACACAAACATACAGATATATATAAAGAAATGTAATAGAAATACCTCCTGAATTTGCTTGTCCAGACCACCAATGTCGCTGTACTGTTCAGTGGGCCGCTCGTCCACTTCCATGGCCTTGACCCGGGAGTCGTACCTGTCACAGTGGAAAAGTCCTGCTTTGTCTCAGTCTGAATGTATGTGTCACCATCAGCATTGGGTTTTCAGCAATATACTGTATGTGCTCTTTTAAGAGATAAGCTTAACACAGTACCGGACAAAACAGGGGTGACAGCTGAAAATGTGTGTGAAATTGTGTGCATGTATAAAGTGAGGAGAAGACCAAATCAAATGTTGCAGACCTGCCTACCCCCTTCCGCCACTTTCAGGGACATACATTTTCAAAACCAGGGACACAGACTGATTTCCAGGGACACATGCAGCGGTAGCACATATCACAACCACATCAACATTAAAGTGAAAGCTTACCTTTATTTACACCATGTACAACTTCTACCATGGCTTTTGGTTAATTCAGGTCCTGCACTGCAGGCTGAAGAGAACGGTAATAGGCAGTCCTAAACAAATCTGAAGAAAAGTTACTAACCTGTTGCTGATCCTTCAATCGCTGGCACAGCTAGATCTAGTGCATCCGATCGCACCTCCATAGTGTCTGGATCAACAGTCCTCACAATCAGTGGAAAAAGTTTCTGTCCTTTGTCATTGCTTCCATCTATTGAAATTGTGAAAGGCTGTTTTTTCATTCTATCCCCGAGAGTAAGGGTAACTTGGGCAGCATTTTCTTTCAAAATCGCCGTGCCTTTGCTTCTAGCGCACTGAAATTTCTTTGCGATGTCCGAGTCAGGAAACATCAATTTAACTCCTTTGTTTAACTTGTCCAACGCGGCCATCGGCAAATTCAGTTCAGCTGCAAGGTCAACCATCAACGTTTCAGCTCTTATGACGTCAAAAGTTTCCTGACTGGTTGACGTCTGAGCACGTTGAAAGAATCCCCTAATGTTGCAAGATTTCTCGCTCTCACGGATTTTTGTGTTCTTCTTGTGCTTCTCAGTAGCGACGTGACGGGTTATTTCGTCCCTACCTCCAGATCCGATGGAGAACTCACACGCACAAATTTCACACGACGCGTATGTCTCGATCTTGCCACGCTTGATGAACGGCCAGGTTTCCGTATATTTCGACAGGAACGTCTGCTGACGTTTCTTCTTCTTGACAGTAGCCCCACTGTCGAGATCGCCATCGGCATTTTTTTCGTTTTCCCTGTTTCGCGTCCATTTTTCTCGCTTTCAAAACTCGGGAAGACGGTGTATGCGCATGCGCACTGATCAGTTCGGCAATGTTCGGGTCTTTTCGACGGAGTTGGTCGGGATGGCCACGACCAAAGTCGGTCAGTCGGTGATCGGCTAACGAACTCGACTTCGTTTTTTTTTTTTTTTTTTTTTTCTCCCGGATTTTTTTTTTTTCGCGGGACATCGAATAAAAAAGTGGATTCCAGGGACAGGCTGCATGATTTTATTATTTCGGGGGGCAAATACGGATACTCCGGGACGGTAGGCAGGTCTGATGTTGCTGTAAGCACTGTCGACCACAAAAGCCATATAAGGGCTGAAACACTTTAAAAAACAACAACAAAGAAACAGAACAAAGTGAGAACTAAAATGCAAAGTATAACTCAATACCAGTTATTTATTTACATCAAAAGACACCCACCCCCCAAAAGTCTGTCACACTCAAGTTAATATCAGATCTAAAAAACACCGATTTCTTTCAAAACTCAAATCCTGGGAAAGATCCCGGAACAAGGTCTTCATTGAGCTTGCAGTAAAGTGTTAATGTCTGACATCATGTAGCTCCCTACAAAAAAGTACATTCAATTAGAATGTGTCTACTGCTGAGACATTTGTCACAGAGCTTCTTTTACTCTTTAACAGAATTTGCCAACAATGCAGAGGAAGAGAGAGTTTATGTGCATAGGTACAACTGTACAACCATTTTGCTTAAAACTATTAAACTTAACCCATGACACTCATGATTGATTTACTAGCATGCTTTGGCACTGCATTTGTTTCACAAGAACCAGTAGAAGTATATGTAGTCAAATGTTGTGAGATAAATCTTGGTCATTATCAATACATGGTGCCATCAATATTATCATGTTAGAGAGAAATCTTCAATAAACAGATAATAAACGAAGACTAAAAAACATCATTACTTAAATCCAGTCTATCAGAATAAACAACAATAAAATGCACCGTAATGAAAAAAAAAAGTTCAAAAACTGGAGCTATGTATGCATGTTCATGCCTACCCCAAAATTTGCTTTTCAGGAACAATTCCACACACAATCAAGACAAATAATTATTTTCAGGACACAACACATATGCTCAAAAATCACACTCATGCATACCGAAAATTCTTAAGCACAGTATGACAAACCGAACAGAAACAGTCCCTTTCTTGTTAGCGTGAAATAATGGCCACCAGGCCCAATATTTTTTCCTGAATGCATGCGATCAACAATGTCTTCTTTTTCTTTCATATCAGATGGTGGTGTTTTCAGAATCTTTATCGCTAAAACACGTCTTGCTTTTCACCAGCATCAGACTTCTTGACCTGTTCGCACCTGGCAACGTTTGGCATCAAGAGTGAACTCTCCACTAAACATGGAGGAATACTCTGGTCAATTATTCTGTTGGGGTGAGCTCACGAATGAAAGTGATTGGTTGAGAAACTCTTGCAAACTCCAGAGACTAGTGTTTCAAAACCATCTTCCCTTCTCCCCGACTTGCCCCCTTGTGTTCCCTCACTCCCTTCTCCCCGACTCTCCCCCTTGTGTTCCCTCACTCCCTTCTCCCCGACTTGCCCCCTTGTGTTCCCTCACTCCCTTCTCCCCGACTTGCCCCCTTGTGTTCCCTCACTCCCTTCTCCCCGACCTCCCCTTGTGTTCCCTCACTCCCTTCTCCCCGACTCTCCCCCTTGTGTTCTCTCACTCCCTTCTCCCGACTTGCCCCCTTGTGTTCTCTCACTCCCTTCTCCCCGACTTGCCCCCTTGTGTTCCCTCACTCCCTTCTCCCCGACTCTCCCCCTTGTGTTCCCTCACTCCCTTCTCCCCGACTTGCCCCCTTGTGTTCCCTCACTCCCTTCTCCCCGACTCTCCCCCTTGTGTTCCCTCACTCCCTTCTCCCCGACTTGCCCCCTTGTGTTCCTCACTCCCTTCTCCCGACTCTCCCCCTTGTGTTCCCTCACTCCCTTCTCCCCGACTTGCCCCCTTGTGTTCCCTCACTCCCTTCTCCCCGACTTGCCCCCTTGTGTTCCCTCACTCCTTCTCCCCGACTTGCCCCCTTGTGTTCCCTCACTCCCTTCTCCCCGACTCTCCCCCTTGTGTTCCCTCACTCCCTTCTCCCCGACTTGCCCCCTTGTGTTCCCTCACTCCCTTCTCCCCGACTCTCCCCCTTGTGTTCCCTCACTCCCTTCTCCCCGACTTGCCCCCTTGTGTTCCCTCACTCCCTTCTCCCCGACTTGCCCCCTTGTGTTCCCTCACTCCCTTCTCCCCGACTCTCCCCCTTGTGTTCCCTCACTCCCTTCTCCCCGACTTGCCCCCTTGTGTTCCCTCACTCCCTTCTCCCCGACTTGCCCCCTTGTGTTCCCTCACTCCCTTCTCCCCGACTTGCCCCCTTGTGTTCTCTCACTCCCTTCTCCCCGACTCTCCCCCTTGTGTTCCCTCACTCCCTTCTCCCCGACTCTCCCCCTTGTGTTCCCTCACTCCCTTCTCCCCGACTTGCCCCCTTGTGTTCCCTCACTCCCTTCTCCCCGACTCTCCCCCTTGTGTTCCCTCACTCCCTTCTCCCCGACTCTCCCCCTTGTGTTCCCTCACTCCTTCTCCCCGACTCTCCCCCTTGTGTTCCCTCACTCCCTTCTCCCCGACTCTCCCCCTTGTGTTCCCTCACTCCCTTCTCCCCGACTTGCCCCCTTGTGTTCCCTCACTCCCTTCTCCCCGACTTGCCCCCTTGTGTTCCCTCACTCCCTCTCCCCCGACTTGCCCCCTTGTGTTCCCTCACTCCCTTCCCCCGACTTGCCCCCTTGTGTTCCCTCACTCCCTTCTCCCCGACTCTCCCCCTTGTGTTCCCTCACTCCCTTCTCCCCGACTCTCCCCCTTGTGTTCCCTCACTCCCTTCTCCCCGACTCTCCCCCTTGTGTTCCCCACTCCCTTCTCCCCGACTCTCCCCCTTGTGTTCCCTCACTCCCTTCTCCCCGACTTGCCCCCTTGTGTTCCCTCACTCCCTTCTCCCCGACTCTCCCCCTTGTGTTCCCTCACTCCCTTCTCCCGACTTGCCCCCTTGTGTTCCCTCACTCCCTTCTCCCCGACTTGCCCCCTTGTGTTCCCTCACTCCCTTCTCCCCGACTTGCCCCCTTGTGTTCCCTCACTCCCTTCTCCCCGACTCTCCCCCTTGTGTTCCCTCACTCCCTTCTCCCCGACTCTCCCCCTTGTGTTCCCTCACTCCCTTCTCCCCGACTCTCCCCCTTGTGTTCCCTCACTCCCTTCTCCCCGACTCTCCCCCTTGTGTTCCCTCACTCCCTTCTCCCCGACTCTCCCCCCTTGTGTTCCCTCACTCCCTTCTCCCCGACTTGCCCCCCTTGTGTTCCCTCACTCCCTTCTCCCCGACTTGCCCCCTTGTGTTCTCTCACTCCCTTCTCCCCGACTTGCCCCCTTGTGTTCTCTCACTCCCTTCTCCCCGACTTGCCCCCTTGTGTTCCCTCACTCCCTTCTCCCCGACTTGCCCCCTTGTGTTCTCTCACTCCCTTCTCCCCGACTCTCCCCCTTGTGTTTCCCTCACTCCCTTCTCCCCGACTCTCCCCCTTGTGTTCCCTCACTCCCTTCTCCCCGACTTGCCCCCTTGTGTTCCCTCACTCCCTTCTCCCCGACTCTCCCCCTTGTGTTCCCTCACTCCCTTCTCCCCGACTCTCCCCCTTGTGTTCCCTCACTCCCTTCTCCCCGACTCTCCCCCTTGTGTTCCCTCACTCCCTTCTCCCCGACTCTCCCCCTTGTGTTCCCTCACTCCCTTCTCCCCGACTTGCCCCCTTGTGTTCCCTCACTCCCTTCTCCCCGACTTGCCCCCTTGTGTTCCCTCACTCCCTTCTCCCCGACTTGCCCCCTTGTGTTCCCTCACTCCCTTCTCCCCGACTTGCCCCCTTGTGTTCCCTCACTCCCTTCTCCCCGACTCTCCCCCTTGTGTTCCCTCACTCCCTTCTCCCCGACTCTCCCCCTTGTGTTCCCTCACTCCCTTCTCCCGACTCCCCCCTTGTGTTCCCTCACTCCCTTCTCCCCGACTCTCCCCCTTGTGTTCCCTCACTCCCTTCTCCCCGACTTGCCCCTTGTGTTCCCTCACTCCCTTCTCCCCGACTCTCCCCCTTGTGTTCCCTCACTCCCTTCTCCCCGACTTGCCCCCTTGTGTTCCCTCACTCCCTTCTCCCCGACTTGCCCCCTTGTGTTCCCTCACTCCCTTCTCCCCGACTTGCCCCCTTGTGTTCCCTCACTCCCTTCTCCCCGACTCTCCCCCTTGTGTTCCCTCACTCCCTTCTCCCCGACTTGCCCCCTTGTGTTCCCTCACTCCCTTCTCCCCGACTTGCCCCTTGTGTTCTCTCACTCCCTTCTCCCCGACTTGCCCCCTTGTGTTCTCTCACTCCCTTCTCCCCGACTTGCCCCCTTGTGTTCCCTCACTCCCTTCTCCCCGACTTGCCCCCTTGTGTTCCCTCACTCCCTTCTCCCCGACTCTCCCCCTTGTGTTCCCTCACTCCCTTCTCCCCGACTTGCCCCTTGTGTTCCCTCACTCCCTTCTCCCCGACTCTCCCCCTTGTGTTCCCTCACTCCCTTCTCCCCGACTTGCCCCCTTGTGTTCCCTCACTCCCTTCTCCCCGACTCTCCCCCTTGTGTTCCCTCACTCCCTTCTCCCCGACTCTCCCCCTTGTGTGTTCCCTCACTCCCTTCTCCCCGACTTGCCCCCTTGTGTTCCCTCACTCCCTTCTCCCCGACTCTCCCCCTTGTGTTCCCTCACTCCCTTCTCCCCGACTCTCCCCCTTGTGTTCCCTCACTCCCTTCTCCCCGACTTGCCCCCTTGTGTTCCCTCACTCCCTTCTCCCCGACTTGCCCCCTTGTGTTCCCTCACTCCCTTCTCCCCGACTTGCCCCCTTGTGTTCCCTCACTCCCTTCTCCCCGACTTGCCCCCTTGTGTTCCCTCACTCCCTTCTCCCCGACTCTCCCCTTGTGTTCCCTCACTCCCTTCTCCCCGACTTGCCCCCTTGTGTTCCCTCACTCCCTTCTCCCCGACTTGCCCCCTTGTGTTCCCTCACTCCCTTCTCCCCGACTTGCCCCCTTGTGTTCCCTCACTCCCTTCTCCCCGACTTGCCCCCTTGTGTTCCCTCACTCCCTTCTCCCCGACTTGCCCCCTTGTGTTCCCTCACTCCCTTCTCCCCGACTTGCCCCCTTGTGTTCCCTCACTCCCTTCTCCCCGACTTGCCCCCTTGTGTTCCCTCACTCCCTTCTCCCCGACTTGCCCCCTTGTGTTCCCTCACTCCCTTCTCCCCGACTCTCCCCCTTGTGTTCTCTCACTCCCTTCTCCCCGACTCTCCCCCTTGTGTTCCCTCACTCCCTTCTCCCCGACTCTCCCCCTTGTGTTCTCTCACTCCCTTCTCCCCGACTTGCCCCCTTGTGTTCTCTCACTCCCTTCTCCCCGACTCTCCCCCTTGTGTTCTCAGACTCTCACTCCCTCCTCTTTAAAGCCCATTTTTTCCTTTCTTCGTCCACAGTACACGCAGTTCATATTTTCGTAACACCCAGCCCAAGTTTGCCATTTTTCTGCATTCTGCACAGATATACTGAAGTGGTTGGTATGTCTGCACAAGCTTGATTAAACTGAAGAAAACAGACAGACAGACACAAGGGCAGGTTCATGCTAGTTTAGTTCCAAGGTAAATAAATGACTTACTCTTGTGGTAGAGTTTCCAAGATCAGATAAGAGTCCTTGTTCACTCCCTGATTAAAAGAGAAGCAATAATAAAACATAAATTGTACATCAATGTTCAGATGAATTTAAATCAAAAAGGTACATAAAGTTTGTGGAGCAAAAGGGGACGGGGTGGGGAAGGGGAGTGGGGTTGAAAAAGTAGTATGCATAAAATACAACATACATACATGATAAGAATAAAACATTCCCCATACTCAATATCACAAATCTCACATAAAATCAAACACACAATACTCCACAACATTCCTTGACATCACCAGTACTCCACAACATTCCTTGACATCACTAAGCTTTTTCTACCAACTCAAAAAATATGTTCACTCTGTAGAAGTAAGCTTCATGGATAATAGGAAATTGTATCCCTATGATCAACCTTTTCTTGATGCTATTAACTGTCCGTACCGTGGCGCCACTCCCAGTGCCCTTTCAGAGACCACTAAGGGAAACTGGTCAGTACAAAGTACTGCTAGTCACTACAATTCGTCTCTGTCATGGCATTAAGCATTGCCTAGTCCATCATGAGGTATTCTGATAACTGTCACCCTGACATTGGATGGCTGAAGGAACAAGTAATTTTGAGAATAAACCAAGAAAAAAAAAAAGAAGAAATGTTTTGTTTATCAATTTTCTTGGACTTTTAGTTGAAGTTTGGAGCGAATTTCCTTTTGGATGGTTGCCCTTGGTCCCAGCGGGCATGAAGGAAGGAAAACCAACAACCAACTTTTGTGCGTCATGTCTTTTCAACAGTTACTATCACACCAACACATGTCACTGGCCGATACTTCAGCGCCATTTTAAAGCTATGGCAATTCAATTGTATCAGAAAACTGTGCAAGCTGTCTGTGGTATATGCTACCACTCAGTGTACATCGGCTGGAGTTCCTCCATAGGAAAACATACTGAATGACCTCTTTCACTGAAAACATACTCAATGACCTGTTTCACTGTAAAATATACTGAAAGAAAACTTTCACTGGAAAACATTCTGTAAAAATATACTGAATGAAAACTTTCACTGGAAAACATTCTGAATGACCTCTTTCACTGAAAACATACTCAATGACCCGTTTCACTGTAAAATATACTGAATGAAAACTTTCACTGGAAAACATTCTGTGAAAAAATACTGAATGAAAACTTTCACTGGAAAACATTCTGAATGACCTCTTTCACTGGAAAGCACACTGAATGACCACTTTCATCGGAAAGCACACTGAATGAAAACTTTCACTGGAAAGCACACTGAATGACCACTTTTACTGGAAAACACACTGAATGAAAACTTTCACTGGAAAACACACTGAATGACCACTTTCACTGGAAAACACACTGAATGACCACTTTTACTGGAAAACACACTGAATGACCTGTTTCACTGGAAAACACACTGAATGACCACTTTCACTGGAAAACACACTGAATGACCACTTTCACTGGAAAGCACACTGAATGACCACCTTCACTGCAAAATACACTGAATGACAATTTTCACTACAAAGCACACTACAAATTCCATTTGGAAGTGATGAAAACTTTATTTCATTTGATAAAATATGGCAGTCACAGGTGTACTCAACCCAATTCTGGAACTGACAATAAGAAACTGGGGTACTTAAATATATTATAATGTTGCTTCTAGTCTAGCTGCATGCAAAGGACCATATCTGGGCTGTGATCTTGTTGAAGCTGAACTCTCAATATGCGCACACAGACACACACACACAGAACAGAAGAGAGAGAGAGAGAGAGAGAGAGAGAGAGAGACAGGGCTTCTGCTGGGGTGAAAATCTTTCCGGTCCCAGGGACCCCTTCATTAGATTTTTAAGGGGTCCCAGGCTAACATTAAGGGGTCCCTACACCGCAATAAAAACAACAAAATATGCGTTAAAAAATTGCATCCCTGCACGCGCACTGCAATTGTCACAGACACATCGTCACAATAAAAACAACACAAAATAAACATCAAAAGTTGTATCCGTTCTCGATCTTGCTCCTCTGCTACGCTATTTCGCTTTTGCGACGATATTTCGTTAACCACGCTTCGAGAGACATGTTGGAAACAAAGGCTTCGCGGAAATGCCTCTCTCCTGCCGGGAAAATGAAAAGCGTCATTGTGACATCACATGGCTCAAAGTAGGAAAATTTGGTCAACTGAAAACGAGGCTGTGGCCTAGCGTTAAGCTTAGTCAGTCAGCCTCAGCAGACGACAAAAGTGACCGACGTATATTGTTAGGAGGCTGCCCTACTCGCTTTGTTACTGTTCTAACTTGAAAAGGGATGGGTTCGGTCCGAAGTGTAGCAGACCTACGATGTCACGGCACCCAACTTACGATGTTGAAGGCAGTCTTTTCTCACTTTATGTCTGACTTCACCAAAATTTGAAGGGGTCCCTGGGGACGCCTTACACGGACACCCAGTGCGTCCCGTAGAGTTTTAATGCGTACTGTACGCAATTTTTGGCGTTTTCAGAAGCCCTGGAGAGAGAGAGAGAGAGAGAGAGAGAGAGAGAGAGAGAGAGAGAGAGAGAGAGAGAAACATTTATGAACAACTTGTTGAAACAAATTTTCTAAAAACACACCATAATTTTGTTAAAATCTTTTTTTCTGTAAAACCTGTGATCAGACAACAAATGTATGCACCTCTTTAGTATGCACTTACCTGAGCTTAGTTATGCCGAAAACCATCAGCAAGGTAAGTAACTCTGTAATTTGAACATGGTTACCCAATTTAAAAATTAATTTAAAAGAGAGGAAAGGAAATAGTGAAATGAAAATAATTTTTAAAATTCCTACGAATATATATGTTGCTATATCATAAGCTTGAAGAATATCACATGAGCCATTTACTCGGGGGGAAAAAAATCTTCAGAACTTTCTTCCAAATCATACCTGGAACCTCATCCCAGTCGAAATCTAGGTCACTCTAAGCTTCATTACCCAGCACTTTCACTAAGTCTTATGCCGTAAATCCTACAAATCACAGTATCTTCATCACTAAATCTCGTTATAGAACGGCAGAAATCAAGGTTAGTGATGGCGAAAAACAGCATTTCGACCACAAAACTTTAAAAATTCATAACTCGAGAACTACGGCACGTATCGACTCGCGTTTTTTTTTGCAAATGAAGTAAATGGCCACAGGAAGAAGGAAGTCATGTTCTCGCGAGACTTCCTTTTCTACGAGAAATATGGCGGCGCCCATTGTTGCCACGTGTTTTACCGGGCGCTGGCAGGCGCTCAGCGTTTTGGCTGTGCGATTTCCGGTTGGGCGCTAGCGGGCTCTCGCTTGTCAAGAGGGTTAAAATGTTTATGTCTTACAAAAACTTTAAAGAAATCACATCAAGTGGGACATTTCTGAATAAGATTATCACAGAGACTGCAGTAAAGTGTTTATCTCTGACATTATTTGTAAGTCCAAACACCCTAAAAGAACATTGTTTACAGTGAGCGGCATTCAATTTAACTCAAGACGCTTTACATCACTTCTTTTAGGCTTCTAACCAATTATTCAGTTGGAAGAAAGAATTATACTCAGTACCATCATGAGAATATTCAGTCACTGACCTTTCGCAAAAGATAGCTACAAAACCACGAAAAGCCACCACCTCACTCAATGACCACGCAAGGAACGTTCAGCCTTCCACTCATTTATGTGTGAAAGATGTGTGAAGTGAATGGTGTTTCTTGTCAGTGAAGTGAATGGTGTTTCTTGTCAGTTTTGTTGAAGGTAACTCCAACCAGCGCTAAAGTTCACTGTCTACCAACAGAGAACAAGGGTCAGCGCCAACGATTCAATGGCTTTGAAAGTCAACTACTCTGACTGAAGTCGGTCAGAAACACAACAGGGTTACAGTGCTGACTTGAGGACTTGCAGTATTACAAAGGCTAAGTGCATGTCTTTCACATTTCTTTCCCCTGAATGTTTGGATGTCGAGAAAAAAAAATTGTTTCAAGGAGTTTCTTTGACTGGATGAAGAATTATGGATTTTTGCTCTTCCCCCCCCCCCCCCCCAATAAAATGCAGAAAATTACTACGCATAAGAGAAACACTCTTATGTAAACATACTACCATGGAAAGGGCAAGAACAGCACACATGATTTCATTCCAGAATCAAGCATGTGACACAATGGTCTTTCTCCCTTTCTCTCCATCTCACTCGCACACACACAAACACAAAACGACAGACCCATTCTATATATTGTGGTCACTCACTAATAAGACTCAGACGCTACAATATAAAAAACACTCACCACCAGATCCCCTGGCTTGAGCTGTTCAGCATCCACTAAGCCAATGACAGGCAGGAAGTAGGTCTGTAACCACCAGCACATCACGTCACACATCCACCATCCGTCAGTAAAATGACACTTTTCACTACACATGCTTTCATACACCATTAACAGACATCTATAGGAATGCTACCAAGTGATCAAGCTTTGGTCAACACACGGTTTTGCCTTCAATTTTACTTCACAAAAATTCATTGCTGCCTTGCTAATGCATGCCTATGCTAGACTGCTCTACTTCCAGGAACCCAAATCTTCAAAATCAGAGACACACTGTTCCAGAACATTCAGAGACGCTATAGGGAAAATAAAATCGTTAGCATTCCTATGCAACTGTTAAGACCTGATGAACACAAGAAAACATAAAATAAAAGAGAGCAATCTGCCTTTATTTTGTACAAGGTACAAGCAATGGCCGCACACTATACTTCCTGTGAGACTGAAGAAACTCTGTAGCATGTATTCAAGACCCTCATTGAATTTTCTGTTCTGCAACATTGCCAGTCCTTGAATTTTGTAAACACTTTACTTGTAAGCACTTTACTTGTATAACAAAGCCTTCAGCAAATCTAATCCCATTACCATACTCTTCATTATAACTTCATCCTGACTAGCATTCTATTATTAGAATTTAGACTGGAGTTATTTATTATATATGCCGATGCATCTCCACAGAATTCTGGTAATTTTTTCTTTCAGTCACAATTTTTTACAGACTGACATTTTTTTTGTGTGTGTTTACCAGTATGCACAAAACAGAACTCGCAGTATTGTCTGAAACAAATTTGTCAAAAAACTCATAGGCACAAATTTCACCACATATCTAAGTCTCAATTTTTCCATAGGTTTCATGAGATGCCACATCTACAATACTATTTTTGAAAGGTCTGGGATGTTTCACATCCATTTCATTCCTTACAAAAGACAGATATCACAGTGACTTGTCCTGCATGGATCTCACTTTTTGTTTGTTGTTGTCATTCTAGTATTCAAAAACTGAAAATCTCTGTGTTCACCCAGGAAAGACACCCGATTGGTTGTGGCTTAACTACAGATCCCACTTCTGAGTGCAAGCTTCACAGGGGTCATCTCAAAATCAAACAGTGTCTTGCTATATTTTCTATTCTGAGTGACTTTCATTTTCCAAAGATGTACTGTGCAAAATCGTACCTGTGGGATGTGGCAACACTTTTTGCGGCTATCAGTGACAAAGAGAGGCCTACAATCATCACAGGCATGTATGCTTACAGTAAAAATCTGCAGGAAAAACAAACTGCCTAAGCCAATACAACTTAGTTTCATTATCTTTCCAACAGAATGTCCACATTCAACTGTGTGTTGTTCACAACACAGCAGATAACAAAAGGCCATTATCAGGGCTAACTCATCAAAGACCATTCATTACACAGTTGTACTGACAAAACAATTTGCCCCCCAAAAAACCAACAACAAACAAAACCTCAAGAAACCTTAAATTTTAACACTCAAAAACTGCTTTAAAATCGTTCTTCCATAAAATCCTAGATCAGATGAACAATATGCATCTCTTTCAAGAACTCCAAAATCATATCTGGTGGAAAAATTTCTGCACAGAGTTTTTCAGGGAGTTGCAGTAATGCGTTTATGTCTGATAACATGTATATCTTACTCCTCTATAAGAACACATTTATAGAGTAGTACATCACATGAGAACCTATGTAAAAAGAAGAGCTCATGTGTAATAAACACAAGAATATTTCTTCCTTATGGCCACCAGTGGTGGATGGTGAAAGCTCTTCAAGGTTTATACCGATTTGAAAGAGTTTGTTACTAGTCCACATGTTTCAGTCCACTTGCCAGAGATCTTTTACATAAGTCTGAACTACTTGCTGTGAGGGTCAGCACGTCTTTTACACAAGTCTGAACTACTTGCTGTGAGGGTCAGCACATCTTTTACACAAGTCTGAACTACTTGCTGTGAGGTCAGCACATCTTTTACACAAGTCTGAACTACTTGCTGTGAGGGTCAGCACATCTTTTACACAAGTCTGAACTACTTGCTGTGAGGGTCAGCACATCTGCACAGTTCTTCTTTGTGACTTTCTTGGAAACCTGTTCATCCTCCTCCTTGCCATGAATGCTACATGGCTGGGAACTCAAGTCAAAACTATGTTTCAACAAAAATCGTCTAACTAGCCAACTGTTTACAGAATAATGGACCAAACTTTTTTCGAAATAAACAAGAATGAAGTATGGAATCAGAGATTTCTGATTTTTATTGCAATTCTGTTGCTTTTGTTTGACTCAAATACTGGAACTAAAGCTGCAAGTTCTAACACCAACAAATTCACTTTCAATGAAACATTTCAGCTTGAAGCAAATTCTGTTGTCTAAATAATTTCATTATTGTTTGAAAACTTCTATTCTGATTTGCCCTGGTTTTGCATGTCTATAAAGTATCTAGAGCAAGGGCAGACCCATACTCTCACAAGGATAAACAAAAGTCCTACTCCTTCATTTAAAAATACTAACTGCTCACACTCTAGTCCACTTTGACATGTCAACATCACCTTTCATTAACAGTTGCTTTTATTGTGCAAGATCACATCATTATTCTTGATGTAATAGTATAACTATTGAAACAGTAAAATACCACGATCATTTTTTTCTTTTCTTGCAAGCCCCCTTTCACGAAAACTGTTTTTATTGTGCAAGATCACATCATTATTCTGATGTAATAGTATAACTATTGAAACAGCAAAATACCACGATCATTTTTTTCTTTTCTTGCAAGCCCCCTTTCACTAACACTGTTGCTTTTATTGTGCAAGATCACATCATTATTCTTGATGTAATAGTATAACTATTGAAACAGCAAAATACCACGATCATTTTTTTTTCTTGCGAGCCAAATCACTAGCAAGCTTTCAAAAGCCTGTTCCCATAGTGTTAATTTGCTAGTCTCACCTAGGTCATGGAGCATGATTTCCGCACAGTCCCCTGTCAACTGGAAGTTCCATTTTCCCTATCCACCACACGGATCACACTTTTTTTAACCATAATTTGTATCCACCAGCACGACAAAACCAATGTACCTGTCTGGTTGACGTTTTGATGACGGCACATTTTCCTTTCCGCTGCGCATCCAAGTCTATGTTGGCCCCATCTTCTTCCCCAGCATCCTGAGGGTCCATGTCCAGCAGCTGAAAACCACACCACCTTTGTCAGCTGCAGCAGCAGCATCGGCCAGCACTGACAGTTCATACCTCTGAACCGAGTTAGGGACCCAAACCAACCACCATCAGCAACTTCAGACCTTTCTCCCATTATTCAGGGAACTGAGGCAAGAACATTTGATATACTGTAATCTTAAATTGATACAATACTTTCCTTCCTTTCACGATCATATCTTTCACACCCTCTTACCAGCACAACTCCACCCTGCATAACACATCCCAGTTCCTTCTCTCACATTCCTACCACAGAACTAACAGTAACAGGTCACGACGAGGCCATACACCAGAAAAGACACCTTCCTACTATGAGGTCAGTTCTGTAGGAACCGTGGAACCTAGCTTTCTGATTAAGACAACACCTGCGACCTGTCATATAATGAAAAGGCTAAAAAAACCTGTAGCAAAGGCTGTAGGCAGAAAATGAACTGTCAATGGTTCACCGTAACTGGGCAAAGAGTGATGGAAGGAGGACGTTTTTTCCCCTCCTTCCGCTGCCATTAACCTTCCCCACAAAAATTTCTGCTGCATGGTGACAGAGAGGTTTACTAACCTCAACAGTGGTACACACTCACGATCCACAGCTTCCGCAGTTGCAAACGAACCTATCTGACTACCAGCCCCTGATGCAGGGACCTAACGAATGTACTCTCTCAGTCACCACTCATGTATCCCGATTTACAGAGATACCTGGCTGCATCCCATTGGTTGCATCAGTGATCACTATCTATAGACACACCAAAATCAAATACGAGAAACAAACCGCCATCTCTTTTTTCAAGTCAGCCAAAGTATAAATCAAGAAAATGGACGAACAAGAAGCACTGAAAACAATTCAGTATTCCGAGAGCAAACAAGACAGACGGAAGACCACACAAGATGTTTCAAAATGAGTGACAGAAGGCCGGCGAACGAAGCAAAGATCATTAAAAGAGTTTAAGAACTTACCGCCAATGACAATGACAAACAAAGCCAAGACAAGAACACTATGCATTTCAACCACTCGGTCTTCATCAGCGAAAAAATCATCACATTTAACAATGAGGGACAGTACAAACTACGAAACAAAAAAGGGGGAATGAAAAATGACTTATCCGAAATTCTTCATGAATGGCGGAAATGACATTGAGGCCAGGGGGATATGGGAGAGAAACAGAGGGGGGGGGGGTGGGGGGGGGGGGGGGTTGCGTCAGGGAGGTGTTAGTGTGTGATATGAAAGGGTTGTGTGGTCTAGTATTATTAGGATGGTATGAAATCTTTGTGATGTTGTGGTAATGGTGGATAGTAATGATGAAAAAAAAAAAAAAAAAAAAAAAAAAAAAAAAAAAAAAAAAAAAAAAAGGGAGAGAAGAAAAGGTGTGTTAGAGTGTGGGTGGGATTTAAGGTAAGGATCAAACAAAATTCTCAGTGAATCGAGGATAGATAGGGAGGTGTTTGCTTTAACTACTGTATGAAGTGAGGTTAAGAGGATGTGGTGGTGGTGTACGTAAGTGTGTGGTATGTGTGATTGTATGTGTGTGTGTTGGTATTGGTAAAATATGTCAACAGATTGTGAAGAGGAGGGTATAGATTTTGGGTATTGTGGATATTGATGCCATGGGGGTGTAGAGTGCCCATTTGTTGGAAATGAGATGGGATTCTTGAGTTTTGCTTTCAAAGCTGTCACTCTGTACTGCCAGAGTGCCAAAACTTTGACATGACGATGTTGTGTATGGGTTGAGGAAGAAGTGTAGGGCGACGGGTTTTGGGTCGTGGTGGCGGAAACAGCCAGATGATCACGATGCGAGTTTCAATGTGTGCTTGACGTTTCCCCTATGTTTAGATCTTGCCACACAGCTGGCAGTGGATGGCATATATAAATGTTGCGGCTCTGACAAGAAAAATGGCGTTAGACAGTGAAGGAGTTTTTATGGGGCCCTGTAAGAATGGGTCTGGTTTGGTGAGGGGCAGATTTTGCAGTAGGATATGGAGTCAGGGGAGATACCTGGTGTGTAGCTGTGTTCTTTTCAAACTGATCGCAGCGAGGAGGGTCTTTGAGGTTTTTGTCACGTTTTGAAAGTGATCATGGGTTTGTATGGAAGGCGGGTAATGTGTGGTTATGCATAATGTGCCAATTGGATTTGAGGATCCTACAGATGGGAGGGTGTGGCGGGTGGTAGATGAGGAAAGCTGTGTGTCAGTCTGTCCTTGTTAGGATGCTGGGAGTCCAGAGCAGATGTTCTGGATACAGCTATGGGTGGCGGCGGAGTGCTGCATTGATGAAGGAACAGGGGAATCCGCGTTTGGTGAATAATTGTGACATTTTGGCTGCAATGTGTAGTGAAGTCTTCCTCGCTGATCTCTGATTCTGCGAGGCGGAGAACTGAGAGAATGGGAAGCTGTCTATAGTGTGTGGGGTTGTGGGAGGATGAGTATTCTAGGTAATGCATGTGCGTCGGTGGTTTTGTAGAAAATGGAGGTTTTGAGTAGGCCTTCTTCTAGGAGATGTGATGTCTAGAAGTTGACCGACTGCGAAATGGTGGTAGGTAAGTCGGATAGATGGAAGTAAGGTCTGCAAAGTGAGGATTGAGGAGGACTTGTTTTGGCATAGATTGGCTACCCAGTCCAACAGCCGTATAAATCTATTGTACAATTCATGTGTGGGGGCCCGTGGATGTGGTTGAAAAGGCGGAGGTTCCAAGTGTCCCCAAGAAGAGGCAAGCATAGGCTGGACCCATTTTGGTACCCATGGCAACACTCACTAATATTAGGTGAGAAAGTGTGCTATGATGAAATGAAATTGTTCCGGGTGAGGACAAAAATCAGCGAGTCCTGACCAGAGTGTGGTGGGAGGGGTTTGTTTGGTTGGGGCCGTTTTGATCAAGGCAAAATGTTGAGGGCCCTTTATCCATCAGTTGGGGGAATGGAAGTGTAATAGTGAAACCACGTCAAGTGTGAAGAGGAGGCTGGGTTGAAAGCGGGGTCTGAGTTGTGGCGAGTTAATATGTTGAGTGTGTGGTTTGTGTCATTGAGTGTATGTGGTGGAGGCTTTGTACAAGGTTGACGGAGGACCGTCAAGGTATTTGCGAAATGTGTTCAGTGGGCCGCGCAGCAGAAACAATGGTCTGCGCAGGTGTGGATCATTTTGTGTATTTTTGGGGAGTAGGTAGAAGGTGGGCTGTTGGTGTCTGTCATAAATGAGGAGTTTGGCTGTAGTGGGTAGAATGTATGAATCAGATTCTTCTTTGGATTGAGTTAGCAATGGTTTTCAGGGTATGAGGAGGGGTATGATGATGAGAGGGTGTAGAAATTTGTTTTGGACAGTTGTATTTGTGCTTCTGCTATGTAATATTTGTTTTGTCCCAAACTACCACTGGCCTCCACCCTTGTCTGCTGGTTGATGACAATGTTCCTGTCGTTCTCGTAGTGATTTGAGGCTTTTTTTGTTGGTTTTGTTGAAAGGTTCAGTGTTTGGAACAGGTTTGTGATTTGAATCCGCTGATTCTATTTTGCAATTGTATTTATAGTAGAGTTCAACTCACTGGATTATTTTTTTTTTATTTTTGTTATTTTTTTATTTTTTTATGGTTGTAAAGTTTTTGAGGGTGTTGGCGGAGCATCGGGGTTTGTGAAATAGTTGAGTGAAGGTTTCGGAGTTTTGGGTGTGGGGGCCTGGGTAAGTTTTCAAGTGCTGCCACCAACGAAGTTTTCCTAATAAACCTTTCCACGTCATGTGGTTCTGGTGATTGTGTTTGTGGTGGGTTGAGTAGTGGATGAAATTTTCAGACCTTTTGTTAAAACTGAATCTTTCATCCTCAGAGAGGGGGAAGTTTGTCAGGGATGCAGTAGACACGAGGTGTGTGGAGAACAGATGTGGTAGAGGGGTCAGGGTGTGGGGTAGTGGAAGCAGAATGGTCCGGCGAGTTGGTTGTTGACCTGTGTTTGATTGTGATAGATTGTTGTAGTCTGGTGCCAGTGGTTGTAACTGATTTGGTTAGTTGATGAATGCTGATTGACTGAGTTTATTGGAGGCAGGAGCTTTGGGCATGATGATTGTTGTTTATTGTTGTTGAACTGTTGGAGAAGGTTGGAGAGCGATTTCCATGGTGAAACTGATGTTTTTTTATATGTGCCACACATGAGTTAACGACTGGCCCTGTAAGAGCATCTTTTCGAGGTAGTGATGAGAGTGGTGTGGTGGAGTTGGAAGGGGTGTGGAAGTGATAAGCCCCGTGAGTGATGTGTACTTTTAAGAACATTTGTTTAAGAAAGTGAAAAGGGCTGCTGATTAGGATTTCTGAAACTGTGTTTTGGCATAGACTTAGTGCGAATGTGGGATGGTGGGTGGTAAAAACTGAATGACCAGCAAAGCTGCATGGTACGAGAAAGATGTTGGCAGTTGGCATTGTGTTGTGGTGTTAGTGTTGATGGGCAGGTAAGTGGGAACAGAGACGTGTGGGGGATCAAGAAATGCCCTGAAACTGAGACGATTGAAAGGTGTAGTTATGGAAGTGGAGGTGAAGGAGGGAAAATGAAGTGGGACAGTCGGAATCAAAACAAAAAAAAGAATCAAATGGAGAAGGGGAGTGAGAAGGGGAAGTCAGCGTTCACATAACATGGTAGGGGTCGAAGACTGACGTAAAATAACAACACAACAAAGTGTACGGGTTGAACAGGATACACACACACAACAAAAGGGTTGAAAACAGGAACGTGAAATGCACACCACAAAGGTGTCGCGTGGCACAAAGATATCAAACAGGGGACGTGTACGAAAATAGGTGTGGAAGACGAGACTGGAGTACAACACGACAAAAGGTAATCAGTCCAATATGTAAGCGAGCAGTAAAATTTCAGAAATGAGTTGACTGCAGGCCGTCGAACGAAGCAAGATCAGGTAAAAAGAGTTTTAGAACTTACCGCCAATTACATATGACAAACAAAGCAACAAGACAGACACGATGCATTTTCAACCACTTGTGGGTCTTCATCAGCGACAAAATTAAATTCACATTTAACAAGTGGGACAGTACAAACAACGAAAAACAAAAAAGGTGAAATTAAAAATGACTTACCGTACTTCTTCATGAAGGCGGAAAAAGACAATGAGGCCAGGGGGATATGGGAGAGGAAACAGAGGGGGGGGGGGGGGGGGGGGTGGGGGGGATGCGTCAGGGAGGTGTGTGTGTGTGAAATGAATAGGGTTGTGTGTCTAGTTTAATCGGATTGATGATATCTATTTGTGATGGTTGTGGAAAAGGAGGATAGATAATGAGAAAAAAAAAAAAAAAAACAAACAAAAAAAAAAAAAAAAGGGAGAGAAGAAAGGTGTGTGTGTGTGTGGTGGTGGATTTAAGGGGAAGGATCAAAACCAATTAAAATAGATAGTATGGAGGGTATGCTTTAACTACTGTATGAAGTAGTGAAAGGATGTGGTGGTGGTGTAAGTAAGTGAGTGTTTATGAAGTGATGTGTATGAGAGTGTGATTGTAGGTAGATATTCGCCAACTGATGTGGAAGAGGTGGGATAAAGTTTGTAATGGTTATTGTAGGATAATGAAGCCAAGGGGGGTAGTGTGCCAGTTTTGGCAATGGAGATGTGGATTCTTGGAGTTGTGCGTTCAAAGCTGATCCATTTCTGTGACTGCCAGAGTGCCATACCTTTGACATGTACGAATGTTGTGTTGGGTGTGGAAGAAGAGAAGGGCGCCGGGTAATGGGTCGGTGGTGGCGGGATACAGCCAGATTTCAGCGTGTCGTGTATCAAAGAGACTGTGCCGATTCCCCCCCCTAAGTAGACTAATTCACTTGCACACAGGCTGGTGCTGTAGGTTGGATGCATATATAAAGATGGCGTTGCGGCAGTCGGCTTTGTATTTTTGCCGAATGATGCGGCTCTGATGACATTAAAATGTTGCGTTTGATCAGTGAAGCTTTTTTAGGGGCCAGTAAGTGGGTGTCCTGGTTGTGTGAAGGGGCAATTATGCCTTTGTGGGTAATTGGGAGTGCAGAGGGTGAGTACCTGGTGGTGTCGCTGAGGTTCTTTTCAAACTAGTCGCACGAGGAGGTCATTGAGTGTTTTTGTCACGTTTAGATGTGAACAATGGTTTGGTATGGAAGGCTGGTATGTGGATATGTAAATTGTGCCAATTGATTTGGAGGATCCTACTGATGGGGAGGGTGGCGGGTGTAAGAGGAGGTAGGCTGTGGGGACGTCTGTCTTGGATTGGATGCTGGGTGTCCAGAGCATATGTTCTGGAACAGACTATGGAGCGGCGGAGTGCTGAATGAAGAAGGAACAGGGTATCCGCTGTTTGGGTGAAGAATTATTACATGTTGTGCGGCTATGTGTAGTGAAGTCTTCCTCGCTGGAGAGAGTCTGCGGGGAGACGGAGAAATTGTGAGAATGGGATGCTGTCTTTAGTGTGTCTGGGTTGTGGAGGAAGAGTATGTCAAGGTCATGCAATGCGTCGGTGGGTTTTGTAGAACAATGAGGATTGTTTCTTAGGCCTTCTTCTAGTGGAGAAGAGATGGTCTAGGAATTTTGACCGACTGCGAACTGGTGATAGGTAAGACTGATAGAATGGATGGAAGTCCTGGGCAAAAGATTGAGGAAGTTGAGGAGGTCTTGTTTGGCATAGATGTGGCTCCCCGTCCATCATCGATATACCCTATTGGTTACAGATCAGGTGAGGGCCTGTTTATGTGTTGAGTAGGCGGTGAACCAAGTGTCCCAAGAAGAGGCAAGCATAGGCTGGTCCCATTGGAACCCAAGGCAACACCCACAAATTTGTGAGAATGTGTTCTTTATGAAATTGAAACGAGTTCATTGGTGAGGACACATTCCAGCGAGTCTGACCAGAGTGGTGGAGGGAGGGTGTTGATGGTTGGGGGGCCGTTTTGTCAAGGAAAAATGGAGGTCCCTTAGTCCACAGTGAGGGGATGGAAGTGTAAGTGACACCACGTCCTAAGTGTGAATAGGAGCTGGTTGAAAAGCGAGGTCTGTGTTGTGCGAGTTAATCATGTAGTGAGGGGATGTGTCCTTTGAGGTAAGTGGGGAGGCGTTTGTACAATGGGTTGAAGGAGGAAGGTCTAGGATTGTCGAAATGTGATCAGTGGGCACTGCAGCTGAACAAGGTTCCAGCCAGGGTGTGTTCATTTTGTGTATTCTGTGGGGAGTAGGTAGAAGTAGGGCTGTTTGGTGTCAGTCAAAATTCGGAGTATCAGTAGTGGTTAGATTGATGAATCTGATTTCTTCTTTGCTTGAGTTAGCAATGAGTTCTCTGGTTTTGAGGGAGGGGGATGTTTTGAGTGGGGGTAGAAATTTGGAGTTGGAACAGTTGTTTTAGAGTGCTTCCAGCTAAGATATTTGTTTGTCCCCAACTACCCTGCCACCACCCTTGACTGCTGGATATGTGATGACAAGTCCTGTCTTTCTCGTAGTGATTTGAGGGCTTTTTTGTGTGGAATTTGTGAAGGTTGCAGTGTCGACAGGTATGGTAAATGAACCGACAGATGTCTATTTGCATGTTTTTTAAGTACAATTCAACTTCATGGAATTGTTATGAGGGATGGTTGGCGGAGCATTGGGGTTTGAAATATGTTGAGTGAAGGTGTCGGAGTTTTGGGGTGGTGGGGGTCCTGGGTATGTTATTCCAAGTGTGCTTGCCCAACCAACGAAGTTTTCCTACAAAACCTTCCACGTCAATGTGGTTCTGGTGATTTTGTTGGAGGGTTGAGAAAGGGAAGACTTTCAAATCCTTTTGTTAAGACAGATTCTTACATCACAGAGAGTGGAGGTTTTTCAGGGATGCACTAGACAAGAGGTGGTGGTGATCAGATAAGGTAGTGGGGGTCCCCAGGGTTGTGGGTTGTGGAAGCAGAATGGATCCGGGGGCCGAGTGGTTTGTTTGTCTGTTTTGAATTGAGATATTTTTGTTTTTGTTTGGACTGGTTGCAGTGGTAGTAAATGAGTTGGTTGTGTGGGTATGGATGAGTTGTCTGAAGTTTTGGAGGCGGATGCTGGGGCATGATGATTGTTGTTGTTGTTGTAACTGTTGGAGAACGGTTTGTAGAGAGATTACCATGGGAAACTGAGTGTTTTTATATGTGCCAACATGAGTTTACACTGGCCCCGGAAGAGAATCTTTCGTGGTAGTGATGAGAGAGGTGTTTTGGAGGTTGGAAGGTTTGGGAAGTGGAGAAGCCACGGGTAGTGAAGTGAAGTAAAAAGACATTTTTATTAAGTAAGTGGAAATGGATGCTGAAATGGTTTTACTGAAATGTGTTATGCAATAGCCTAGGTGCAGAAAGGTTGGATGGTGGGTGTAGAACCTAGATGGACCAGCAAAGCGCATGGTAACGGGCGAAACTTTGGCATTGGCATTTGTGTGTGTTTTAGTGGTTGTTGTGCGGTATGAACAGAGACGAGTGGGGGATCCAGAATGCACAAATGGACGCATTGAAAGTGTGTAGTTGGAAGTGAGGTGATGGAGAAGGAATGTGGGAGGACAGCTCCGGAATCAAAACAAAAAAAAGAATCAAATGGAGTGGAAGTGGGAGTGAGAAGTGGTAGTCAGCGTTTCACAATACATGGTAGGGGGTCGAAAACGTGACGTAAAAACAACACAACAAAGGTAACGGGATTTACAGGGTACGCACACACACAACAAAAGGTTTGAAAACAGGACGTGAAATGCAACACCACAAAGGTGTCGGCGTGCAGCAAAGATATCAAGAACAGTTGACGTGACGAAAAAAGGAGGTGGAAGACGCTAGTGGAGTACATCACGACCAAAGGTATCAGTCTAATGAAGCTCAGTAAAATTTCAAAATGAGTGACAGCAGGCGGCGAACTAAGCAAGATCATGAATATGATTAATAAAGGTGAACTTACCGCCAATTGACATTGCGACAAACAAAGCACAAGACAAGGACAAACGATGCAATACCAACCACATGGGTCTTTCAGTTAAGAGGAGGCGCCCAAGATCCCCGAAAATACAGATTGTCTGAATTTGGGGCGGGCTACCCCCACCCGACCCCAAGACTCTCCGCAGGTGGTCTCCGACACTAGCCCCACACTCCGCTCCCCACCCTGACCCGTTCAACCGGCACACCCCCCCCCCTTGGGCGAGACTTGTCTGTTGGCCCTGCTTTTTTGTTTTTTTGCTCTGTTGTTTCCGTGGTTAATTTTATTGGTGGTTTATTTTCTTTTGTTTTTTTTTCATTTTTTGTTTTTGTGGCCCCAAAAACTCCTTCACAGTCCAACGCACTATTTTCAAGTCAGAGCCGCAACCATAAAAAATCCCTCCCACTGCCACTGTGTGGCAAGATCTTACATAGAAACGCACGCACACATGCAAACACGCATCGCTTAACATCTGGCTGATCTCCGCCACATCGCCGACCCAACCCCTCGCCCTACAGCAACACCACACCCAACACAACATCGACCATGTCAAAGATATGGCACTCTGTGCAGACACCGAGTGACAGCTTTGAACGCACAAACTCAAGAATCCCATCCTCATTTCCAACTGGGCACACTACACCCCAAGGCATCAATATCCAACAATAACCAAACACACATACCCACCTCTTCCACATCATTTGGCAATAACCCCTACCTACACCCACACAAACACACACACATACACACACACATACATACCCTCACCACCACAACCACTTCACTCACTTCATACAGTAGTTTTTAAAGCAACCCTCCTCTATCTAATCTTAATTTTTGTTTTGATCCCAACCCCTTTAATCCCCCCCCACACACACACACACCTTTCTTCTCTCCCTTTTTTTTTTTTATTTTATTTTTTTTTTTTTATATTATATTTCATCATTAACTATCCACCATTACCACAACCATCACAAAGATATCATACCATCCAGAATAAAACTAAGACACACAACCCTATCAATATCACACCCACACACCACCCCTGCGCGCCTTAGAGGCACAGCAGAAAAAGACCATAAAAATAATCTAAAGCCCCGGGACTCGAATTGCGCGAACCGCGCCACCAGAGACCGAATGTAGCAGAAAAGACGGGACCCGAAAAAAAGATAACCAACCCCCCCCCCCCCACCCACTTCACCCCCCAACACGCTACCTACCCCCCCCTCTTCCCCCCCCCCCCCCCCCCCCCCCTCTGTATCCTCTCCCATAATCCCCCTGGCCTCATGTCATTTCCCGCCTTCATAGAAGAATTAAGGATCATCAATTTATCATTCCCCCTTATTTTTGTTATTCGTAGTTTGTACTGTCCCACAAGTTTAAATGTGATTTATTTTTCGCCTGATGAAGACGCCAAGTGGTTGAAATGCCATCGTGTCTTGTCTTGTGCTTTTGTTGACGATGCCATGGCGGTAAGTTCAAAAACTCTATTACCTGATCACACTAGATGTACAAATGATGATATACTGAAATACAGACAAAAACATGACAGACAATTCACACTCTGGGCTGACACATCAATACTGAAAATGAAGGACAGACCAAAAATATAGAAATAAGCACTTAGTAACACTTGGTCTGTTTCATTAATGGCTGCGACTAATTTCTGACCTTTATTTAATAAATTCATGCATTTTTTTTTTTTTAATTTTGTATCTCCTCTCACTAGTGACTTCAAAGTCATGAAAGAAAAAATCCACAAATCAACAAAGTTGCTGAGATAAATACATAATAAATGATTCAAAAGATGTGCTTGCTCATTTCCAATGGGTTTCAACATGCAGACAAGTTAAAAAAAGCACATAGCTGCCAACCATATCTGCAGTTCCACTCTGAGAACCAGGGGATAAAAGGAGTGAGTAGAGTGGAGAGGGAGCAGTTCAGCTTTTGATTAAAAGCCATTTCTAACACCGCTTGTGCCCACATCTGTCAATAGACAAATTAGATGTAGTTCAAAAGAAAATGCATTTTCCATGCATAAAATTGCCAACACACACAAAACATCATTTGGGCTTTATTTTGTGATACTTTACCATCCCTATTCATACAAGACCTCCTCCTCCCCCCTCTCCCTATCTCCATCATCCACCCTACATTTTCAAACAAAATTTTGAAATTCTGGATTTCATCCCAAGATTCAGGATTCTGAGAATGGTATAATAACTTTTTTGAAAAATTCAGAAGTGTTAGCAGCTACGCTTTGGGTTGTCAGCTTGGTAGGTACCTCAATGACATTGGAGACCAGGTACGGCAGGGTCTTGTTGACCTTGATTTTCTCTGTGTTCTCCTTGATCTTTTCCTTCTGGGCTTGAAGTTCATGGATATGCGCATAATCTCCGATTTCATGATCTGAAAAGTCAAATTGTCAAAAAAATCAGCAGGCTGGCATGTACTTGCGAACACTTACTAGCAAAACAAGGCTAACAGTAACCTACTTTACTGTATCACGCAGTTTCACACAAACTAAATTTCCCTTAGCCTCTTTTGCTTCCTTAAGACACACTGTAAATATTAAAACTTGTAGATATTCCAGCCCTGATGTGGCCCTTTGCGGTCGGCTGGGCTATAAGCAACATTATCTTATCTTGTAGATATTTTGACATCTTTTGTTGGTAACTTCCACATAATGATATACCTTCATGTCATCATCTCTATACACACTAAACCGATTTTCTTATCTTTCTCTCAACAATATGCTACCCTTGTTTGGAATTTTTAATAGCATATTAAAAAAAAAAAAAACATGTCTCGAAGGAACTCAAGTTTGTATTTTGATGAAAAATATTAAGGGTTAAATGGTATAATTCCATCCTGGTACAGAGATAAAATCCATAGCAAATATGTGGCAACTAATTGTTATTTAGTACTAAATTCTACATACATGACCTTCTCCAAAAAAAAAGTTAATCACTTTTAGGCTATAAGGCTTGCGTTCCATTCAGGTATATCCACCATATGGTGTCTATGTTTACTGTAACAATGCCTATGCAGGAAAAAAAAAGAGAGAAAGAAAGAACACCGTTTACTGTCCAGTTTAGCAGTAGTGGCACTTTTAGTTTTACCCATATTTGCCTGGAGACGCAATTCAGATTTCACATGTTTGTGAGCCCCAGGCGGAGAACCAAGATTCTGATTGTCAAAACGATATAATTTCCAATGGTACGAAAATTGTCACTATAATGTCAGTGACATGAATGTTTGAAAATGCAGAAATACATTTTCAGGCTTGAGTAAAGCACTAGAAATGGGTATGCTGGATGTCATGACCAATTTATCAACACTCTAGTCCTGTGGAAAATATACACAATATGCAAACATGTATCTAGGTCTTTGGTCCCCATACACAAAAATGTGTATCCAGTCATTAAACAAATTACTGCATTTTAAAAGCATCATTATGTTGTCACAAAAAAATTGCAAACTACCTCAGGAGCTCTGAATTCAGCTACTGGTTGCAAATTATTACAGATATATGATCTTCTCAGCATGTAAATTGTATTACTTTCATTTTCTTGCAAAATGCTTGGCATTAAAGGTCTACTTTAGAGATTTTCGATAATTTTGTTAAAAACAGGTCTACATGTCATATAACTACAGTATCAGGATGAAAACAGTTTTTTTTAAAAAAGAGGAGATTGGTGGGGATCTGGGGGTTCACCATGGGTCCCCATGGCAACAGCCCGGCGGGGGTCAGGGGGCGGCGCCCCCTGAAGCTGAAGCATATTTTGTATTAAATATGGCATAAAAATCTTTAGAAATCACTTTCTTGCTTCTAAACAACTCATTCTATAGAACAGCTTTCAACACCATGAAGACTGAGACTGATGTGGAAAGAAACTATGTCAATTGAGACAAACATTTAGTATGATGAATCCTCAGAACTCTAGCTAAAGAAACTTTGACAAACAGTGCTTTCAGGACATAAAGAATAAGGCCTGTAGATAAGTAAATCAGAGTGGGAAATCAAACTAAGTAAATCAGATGTATGAAAACGACTGCTGGACTTCAATAAACACAATATGAAAAATGATTACTTTGAAGTCCTTTAAAAAAAAAAAACCTGAAGCTTTTGGGCCTTAGACCCTTCGTCAGGAAACACTAAACACAAAAAAGAACAAATGACATAAAAACAAACTGATGTCACAACAGTACAACCCCCCACTTCCCCCTTACAACTAATCATATCCTCCCCCCCCTTGACAAGTGTGTGTGTGTGTGTGTGTGGGGGGGGATGTGTGTGTGTGAGGTGGGGACGGGGGGGGGGGGGGGGGAGGGGGCGAAGTGTGTGGGGTATGTGTGTTGTGGGGTGAGGGTGTGGGTTGGGGGAGGAGGAGTAGAGGAAGTATATAGGTAGTGGGGGGAGTTGGCTGGTGGAAAAGGATTTCATAGGGGGGCTGTTAGCAGACACCTAACAAATGTAGCAAACGTTTGCATTATACCAGGGGAAAAGTGTTACACAATACTGTTGTGACATCAGTTTATTTTGATGTCATTTGTTCTTTTATATTCTTTTTGTCACTTTGACGTTTTTTCCCTTGCTTTGAAGACTCTACGAGTGGAAGTACTTAGAGTAGGAGTCAAACTATCTTTGGAAATTAAACGTAGATTGTTGCATACCCAATGATCTGAAAACATGCTGTATTGGTGTGGGAAACACACACATTTTCTGTTGGTGACTGGGACGCTCGATGTGATCTCTGATTGCCACAAAGCCACGACTACCAAAGTAGACACGTTTTTGGCAAGGCTCGCAAAACACTTCAAATTCGCTGTCTTTGTCATGTTTTCTTATTACATCCGCGACTCTGCGGTCACACACGTCCTTCTGCTGCCACTCGGTCTTCTAGTGGTTCACATACTTCTTTCTTTTTTTTTTTCGTTTTGTTTGTGTTCCGCGCTAATTACCGATCGGGCCTATCTTAAGATTGCGCAGCGCGTTCTTACGATCCTTAAATTGCGCACCGATCTTAAGATCGCGCAAGGGTTGTCTTGCGCTTTTTAATGATGCTGCGCAGTCTTCAGATGGTATAAAATCACTGGCGGCAAACTCTCACTGTGAATCGACGCCAATGATGAGAAATGATACTGGAAGGAAGCAGAATGAGAACTACGCCGTTTAAGAACATTACCGACAGAGAAGAAATTCGCTGTGCAGACAAGTTGAGATCGTTTCTGAGCTTCATTCTTCGAATAATTTTTCGGCGGAGACTTTTTCTTTCGGCGGAGATGCGAAAAAATAACGGCGGAGACGGCGGAAACGGCGGAGGTGTTTTCATCCCTGAGTATGGTATTCATTTTTCAAAAAAAGTCGCCGGAAGAATTTAATAGATAAAAAACGAGTTTTGCACACCTGTTCAAACCCCGTGCGGTAGACCGAAAACCGTGACGTCACTTGATGGACTGGCCGTCAGCCGCGACCTACACAACAAGCCAACGCCAAGTGAAATCAACACGAGCTGCGATCCCCCACAGCCTAAAAGTCACGAGGGGTGGCAGATATTGTGCTGTAGGCGTGTGCAGCAGCTCAGCAGGAGACGGATATTCTTTGCACACATTTCCATCTGATCCAGATACTCGAAAGAAGTGGATTCGGTTCGTGCAACCATGGCGGGCCACTAAGTTATTTTTACCACGTCAGTTCCAGCTGGACCACGGAAACGAGCTATTCCAACAATTGCCGAGCCCGTTCGAGTGGATCAAAAACTTCGTCTGCATTGTGCGCGTATACTTTGAAGGCGGAGTGGTAAGCTCGTACAGATTAGTACGATAGTCGCACGTTTATTCTGTTCTTATCTATGGACAGATCACACTTGTTAAATTGAATGAACACGTTAAGGTTTGAGGAAGGAGAATCTCCGCTCGCCGTCCACGCGTGATCGCATCAAGAAGTCAGTCGGTAGCCTCCCTCGAGACTTCGGTAAAGTCGTACGCCTTCGGAATGATGTGTTCGGGCGTCCAGCTGGAACTGAATAGCTCGTTTCCGTGGTCCAGCTGGAACTGATGTGGTAAAAAGAACTTAGCGTTCAAACTGATAAGGTAAAGGCCTTGCAGAAACATCCCCAGAGTTACATTGGGTGTCGCAATCACAGTCACTGCTTTTACATGATAAATTAAATACCGATCGAGATGTGCAAGAACCATCAGAATCGCTTTCTGTCGCCGTTGGCTTATTGTGTAGGTAGCGGCTGACAGCCAGTCCATCATGTGATGTCACATCCAAGAGTAGTTAAGCCATGCCAAGATTTAGTTGATTACCTCCCGTTTTCTTGATTACAGGTGAAAATGCCTACTTTCGTGGATCGATTTTGTGTGATTGGGAGCGAATCGGATGTTTATTTTACCAATTTATCAAACATTTCATATTTCTGCATAAGCTGACCAATTATCGAAAACCTCTAAAGTAGACCTTTAAGTCTTTACTCACTCAGTCACTGCATTACAATAATTTACATACACGTATCAAAATGAAGACAACACAACATTTCTTTCAGTCAAGGACACTATTCCATGCTTTGGGCAACATGAACTGTGTCTGCCCAAATGACCCTGCCTGCCACAGAACTTCCAAGCAATTGTATAAATTTGCAGCATACCTTTATTTCATTGTCCAGAAGACGGGTTCTGCTGACAATTTCATCATTGGACATGCGCAATACCTCTTCTCCCAGCGACTCCTGAAAAAATATGTACATCAGGTAGTTCAAAATTTTAACATTTTATACCTTATAAACAACTGATGTACATTCTGAAGGTACATGCATGTTTGAGAGCAAACATTCACAAAAACGAAAAAGTTGAAAAACAGGTATACTAATACTTTCATTACATTCCCTTTGGACTTCCATGCAACATCATATTTTTTCAACTAATAATTCAGTCAAGACTGCACAATCTCCTCTGGTGGGATGTCTCACTGACAATAACGACAACCCAATGTTGACTGCTTCCTGTGGACCTCAGTGTTGGGTCTGTGATAAGGCCATTAACAAAGATGTGGCTATGTTATCGATGGATTTGGGAGCGGGAAAAAGGGGTTCAGGGTGGGGATCAAGGAAGGAGGAGGGGAGAGAATAAACAGCATTGGGATAATTCCACTATTGATTTTGTTTTCACATGTATAATAGGATTTTACAGTTTCACTTTGAGTTTGAAGGCTGCATGGGTTTTAAGACAGACTTCTGACCACCTCCCACCAATGACCTAAAAGTCAAGCAAAGGAAAGTTGCGGCAACAAACAGTGGTGATAGTCGATTTCAATATATATTTCCATATGAAACGAGTTTTCTGCACCAAACTTCAGCAAAACCACCAAAGTGTCATACATCTCACTGTTTTTGCCTAAGTTGAATTAAGCTTAGATTGTGGTAAACTGGTAATTTTGAACACCTGTATCTGTGTGAGTAGGTGTATGTAACTCTGTAACTGTAAGCATGTGTGTGTAAGTGTGTATGTGTTGTGTGTAAGCGTACATGAATGTGTATTATGTGCATGTGTATTTGTCCGAGTACTCAAGGGAGGAGGGAGGGAGAGAGAGAGGAGGCGGCAAGAATTGGAGTGAAAAGCACTGGATGCACAAATTTAAACAAAAGAACAAAAAACAAAAGATCAAAGGTGTCACAAGCCACATCAAAATATAATACGGCCAGTGGCCAAAGCTGAGTACACACAATGCTCTTACCAACTTATTTCCATCAAGTTCAAAATCTTAATTGGCCTAAAAAATCAATTAAAATTGTAATAAAAATTTTCATAAGTACAACAGGTATTTGTTTAGTCAAATTAGGCAGAGTCGCATGTTTACAATGAACACTGTTCTTTGGCTTATGATCTAAACTGCAAGAAGTGTTCTGCAAAACTAAACAGTCATGAAATAAGCATGCAAAACAGAGCTCTATAAAAACCTACTTGATTCAAATTGATTTTGAAGTTCTGTTTCAAATTTTGAGGTGTGTCGGGGGAGAGCCACCACAGACTGGAACTAGAACAGTAGAAGGCTGAAATTTGTTATATGTAGTAGTAGTAGTAGTAACGCTGGTGACCTACTCGTTTTTGAGTGAACCAGTATTTTAGGAAGAAGAAGAAGAAGAGGGACCGGCTTTTTTAGCCTTAGGCCTTACGGCCTATTTGCGTCCCCTCATTATTTTTCAATTTAATTTCGGTCTGGTTGCATGCCTATCTTATAAATAACATTAAATTCAATCCACACTAAAGAAAAGATCTTTCAATTTAGGGTCTTCATCTAGGAGTTCTTTTAAAGCTGTTGATGTCCGGTGCATATCTGGTGTTAGTAGGCAGTGCATTCCAATAATTAGCAATTCTGAAGGTAAAGATGTTGGAACGGCCACTGGCCATATTATATTTTGAATTTGATGTGGCTTGTGACACCTTTGATCTTGTTTTTTTTTGTGTTCTTTTGTTTAAATTTGTGCATCCAGTGCTTTTCACTCCTGTCCAATTCTTGGTGCCTCCTTCCCTCTCCAAGTTGTGGGCCACCCAGGACCGGTAAACTGCCAAGGATTGCACAGCAGCTGTGTCTGATAGATTTACTGTTGAAAACCATTTAAACATGCCATTTCAGTCTAAGTTAGTTACAGTTGCCATGCTTCAACTAAGTTCAAGAAAACGCAGACTTACTTTTCATTTATAATAAAACCAAGCCGAGCACAGGGCGCACAAAGGAGAAAACAAAAAAGAAGTAAAAACTGAAACCTACACCAACAGTGCAAAGAAAGTACAAGTAACTTGTCTAAAACTATACCTTTGTCCCTTATCAGTCTTCACTAGTTTACGGCACCATAAAAAGATAAACTAAAGAGTTTTCTGCAGTAGATACCTTATCATTATCATACACGGAACGACTATGATCGGGGGCCGATAGCTCAGTTGGTAGAGCGCCGGACTCGTGATCCTGGGGTTGCGGGTTCGAATTTCGGTATAGGGGATTTTTCCCTCGGAGTTAACATTGGTTCTGACTCCATCCCCCCTATAGTCGTTCGGATGGGACTATAACGGAGGTCTAGTCTGTGTCACATGCACTAAAGACCATACACGGACTCTAAAGATCCCGATGCTCATCTTCTTCTTCCTAAAATACTGGTTCACTCAAAAACGAGTAGGTCACCAGCGCGCATGTTAAAAAGTAAAATAAAATAACATAAAATAGTGCGACTCAGACTGTTGGCCCCTGGAGCAAATTTGGCAACAAGGGGTCGCACTCGATATTCAAGAAGTTAAAAGCAATGGCCAAATTCAGGGCCCAGTTAACAGTAAAATATCTGGGGAAGTAAAAATAGAAAAACATCAATATGCAGATCTCAAAACTGTTGTATCAATTTGTTTTTTTAAAAGAGATTGCATTTGTGGCAATCTTGATGGCACCCGGCAGTGAGTTCCACAGCCGTACAGAACTGGGATAAAAAGAATGTAAGTGGCTGTCAATATTTGATGCAGGTATGGTATAACACTGACCGCCACTCCTGGTGCTACTTTTATTCAATACTAGTTGTTCCATTGGAATATCAATTACTTTAGCTCTGCCTTTGAAAAAGGTGTTAAGTTTAATAAAAGCTCTTCTCTCTTCTAAGGGTTTCCATTCTAATTTCCTCATGTTCTTCCTAGTATTCCCCTTTTCTCTGATGTGGTTCCCTGTTACGAACCGTGCTGCTCTCTTTTGAATCTTTTCAAGGTTATCAATGTCCTTTAGATGGTAAGGATCCCAAACTGAGCAACCATATTCCAGTACTGGTCTAACCAGTGTTTTGTAGCAGTCGTCTTTAACCTTTTGGGGGCAGTCATTGATATTCCTGTGTAAGAAAGCTAAGATGTTATTGCTTTCTTACATAGGCCTACTAAATTGTAATGTTCTTTCCATTTGAGACGACTATCTATAATCACGCCTAAATATTTTGCAGCATTAGTTTCTTTAAGAATAGTATTATGGATAGAATAATCTGATCTAATTAGCGAGCGTTTGTTACATATACGCAACACTTGGCACTTTTGAGGATGAAATTCCATTTTCCAAGTTCTTTCCCACTCTTGTAAAGCGTTTAGATCTTCTTGTAGAATGCGTGTATCAATCATTCTTGCTTCTGATTGTTCTATATACTAAACTGTCATCTGCAAAAAGCCTTATAGTAGTTCCAGGAGAGAGATTTCTACTTATGTCATTTATATAAATTAAGAAATACAAGGACCCCAGAACAGTTCCCTGTGGTACACCTGACAAGACTGGTTTACAATGGGATGACGACCCTTCCACAACAACTTTCTGCGTTCTCCCAACGAGGAATGATCTAGCCCATTTTAGCAAAGAACCGCCAATGCCAATGTGTTCTAATTTAAGCAGCAGGCCCTCATGGTCAACCTTATCAAAGGCTTTAGAAAAATCTAATAAAATTGCATCTATTTGCTGTCTGTTGTTAAGACAGTTACTAAAATCATTGAGAGTTGTTATAAGTTGAGTCTCACAACTCCTTCGCGGTCTAAAACCATGCTGGGCGTTATTATCATGTCCTAAGACGGGTGAGTACCGGCTACACGAAAAATACACAATGCATGCAACCAGTTGTATGTTAATAATGGTCAACCTGATGACCGCTGAACATTACTGGAAGAAGAAGACAATCGTTCTCACAAGCACAATGAACGACATAATAAATTACCATGTTCAAGCGTTAGTCACTGAGCCTGAGACCTGCTAATTCGAGCAAATGTTAAAACAGTAAAAACAATTTCTCACTATCGAAAGCGAACAATTAAAATTGGTCGACATACCTCTCCATCTTCCCAAATTGCACGGTCTTCTAGCGTCGACATTTTCGGTCCTCCGTGATTCAGCAAACGGAACTAGTTGGTTATCCTAAAAGTTGGAGTGGCACACTGAACTGAAATGATTATAAGTATGAAATTGTAAAATGAAACGAAACGAAACTTTCCCGTAAGCTGTATTTTTGTAATGCACAATAGGGGCCTAACTTGTGACGTTTTTTAGCATAGGCCTAGCTCAGTTCGGGCTCAGGCTACAGATGATGACGATGATGATCTTTATTTCCAAGGGTAACAGATAAGCAAACACATGCTTTTTTTCATCCGACCCTTGCCCCACTAAGGAACCGGAGTGATAAACCACGTTTTGAACTATTTACCAGCAGGGACAGCAGGGGACACTCCTTGAAACTATCCAAAGTTCATCACAGACTGAATATCAGGGAAACTACTTCTCTCTCCGTGTGATTGATGTTTGGAATGGTCTTCCTGACTCCGTGGTAACAGCCCCTACAGTCAACATCTTCAAATCACGGTTAGAGACTCATTGGCAGGAACTTCCGACAAAATACAATCCGGAATGTTATCAGCATAGATAGTCTTAGTCGTGACTCTCTTCCATCCACGCATGCGATGTTTTTTTCATCCCAAGTGTAATATTTAGAATGGTGAACAGGCCTTTTAAGGCCTCTAACACCTACAAGTTCAAGTTCAAGTTCAAGTTCAAGACTATGCATGACTTGCGACTAAAATTTGAAACTTTTAACAAACAAACATATCTTCACATCTTGACGAGTTGTACCTCCATTAACATTGAGGCGTAGACGAATTTAAAGTGAAAAAAAAAAAATCGAAATAACAAACACGAATAAAGAAATTGTATCCGTCAGGCGAGAGAAATTAGGGCAGGAAAGGCAGAACGTCGTGTCAGTGACGCCGTCATGTTTCCACTGCATTGTTATAACCAGTGACATCTCTCGTCTGTCCCTGAGGTGGCGATGACGTAACATGTTGCTTTTAAACAATGAGCCAGGGACAGACAGGAGGGTTGGGAGAGGGAGGTGAAAGTGAAGAGCGAGGCGAAGTGGGGTGGGGGTGGGGTGTGTGATCGGCGTCGTGAAACGGCGTAAAAAGCTAATAAGGTGTGTGTGTGTGTGTGTGTGTGTGTGTGTGTGTGTGTGTGTGTGTGTGTGTGACCACAGTGTGTGTGTGTGTGTGTGTGTGTGTGTGTGTGTGTGTGTGTGTACAGTGTGTGTGTGTGTGTGTGTGTGTGTGTGTGTGTGTGTGTGGTGAGAGAGAGAGAGAGAGAGGAGAGAGAGAGAGAGAGAGAGAGAGAGAGAGACTTGTATGTGGCAACTCGTCACAATGGAACCGAAGAGGAAATCCAAACTGACGTCACCAGGGCATGGTGGGCCACAGAATTTGGCGTATCAGTCCGTATTTCATGACTGCAGTGCGCACTGACAAAAGCCGCCAACACCTTGACAACTGCTGTAGTAGTTCCACCCGTTGCTGGTCGGGCCGACACATCTTATCAGCCGAGACAACTTAAGAGAGACAACTCTCGTTAAATCGCAATCCAGGTTTTCCTTTTGTTGTGGCGTTTTGTCCCTTGAGTTGTGCCCCGAAGAATGCCGCCACGAAAAGCACAAGCTGAAGCATGGCGATCGCGTTCAAATGTGTGCCCCCCCCCCCCCCCCCCCCTTTTTTTTTGTGTGTTTTTGTTTATTATGGTCTCTCTAATTTTTTTTTTTTAGGGTTCATGGAAACTGTGGAGATGACATCAATAACCACAGAATTATCATTAACGCTCTTGTTTTTGCCGCGGCAGTTACAACAGGCCGGCTAAGGATGAGACATAATATTTGAATGGCCGTTACTTTTTTTTTCTCTTTTTTTATTCAGTGCACTGTTGAATCATAAAAGGTTCTGTTTACTTTCAATAACAAATACAATGTCAAGCACAGAAAAAAAACAAACAACACTTGTAACATGAAATTTGCTAGTAATAAAAACATTTACCTATGCAGAGGTGTATATTATATCCTCTTTTTTTCCCCCCACGCATAGAAGTTTTAGTGCCCACCCCCCTTTCTCCATGCACTCTCCCTCTCTTAAGTTCCCTCAAGTTCCCTCCCTTGAAAAAAAGAAAAAAGGTTTTCATGTGGCCTACACTTTTCTCTTTTTTTGACTGTTATTAGGCAGCTCCTGTTACGAGCTACCAGTATATTGAAATAATAATAATAATAATAATAATAACAATAATAATAACAACAACAATAACAACAACAACAACAACTAATAATAATAATAATAATAATAATAATAATAATAACAACAATAATAACAACAACAATAACAACAACAACAACAATAATAATAATAATAAAGACCGGATTTGTGGGCATAACGTGTCCCATACAGACAGTCAAACTGGCTGGTTTTGATCCAGACACCATTTGAAGTAGTCAAGCAAAATCGATTTTTTCCTGTCATACACGGAGGTCGCAGATGGCTGATACGGGTTATCTCCCTACAGAAGGGGCCAGCGTATCGCGTCATTCTTCTATCTCCCGCTTCGTAATTATCTTCCACCAAGGATAATTACGGTCACGATCCCCTTCATAATCACTGACTCCATTGTACTGTTGTACCGACACACCCTGTACCCGCATTCAAGGATGTGTAGGCCTAATACATCAAGTGTGTCTGTCAGTCTGTCTGTCTGTCATCTTGATTCCCATACATTTTCTCTTTATCTTCAAACTTGGCGTGGCGATCCATTAGCGTGCTTAAAGCAAATCTACAGTGATCACTTCTGTGTTAGAAAGCCGCATTTGTCGCGTGTTTAATGCGACAGTACAGCGAAACCAAACGATGTCTGCATTCGAAGCTAGTCTGAAGCATTTTTTTTTTTTTTTTAAATGAGAAAGCAGAAGGGCGGGAGAGGAAAAGATCACTGCGGAGAAAGGAAGGACGGTGGGGGGTGAGGTGAAGATGGATGAAACAGATGGTAGAATAAAAGAGGGGTGATCGAAGGGAGCCTTACGAGAGAGAGAGAGAGAGAGAGAGAGAGAGAGAGAGTCAGGTGTGTGTGTGTGTGTGTGGTATAAAATCACACGCGTACAGTCATATACATTTCACGACACCATTGACCTCACCGCCTATTTCTGGTCATTCCTAACGTAAAACACACTGTTTCCACAAAGCAAACGTACGCACGTGTGCGCGGTCATTTTTATCAAAAGGCATGTTCATGATTTGTATGAGGTTGGTGGCTAGAAACCAAAGCAATCAAACCAAAGATCAGTCAGATCCTGGAGGGGAAGTGTTTGATGGAAAGGAGGGTCTGGAGAAGGGTGATGGTGGTGGTGGCAGTGGTCTGTGGAGCTATTCCTGTTTCTAAAAAAAAACGTTTCCTTACGTGTAGAAAGTCTGCGTGAGAAATGTTTTGATTTTGTCTGTTCAGCGACCATCATCCCCCCCCCCCCCCCTCCTCTTTTTTTGTCTCATACTTTATCATTCCTTCCTAATTATCTGTTTATTTACCTGTTTGGTTGGTAGAGAGTTGGCTGATTTATACAGTAAACAACACACATACACATATGCATACACATGCACGCAAGCTCGCACGCACTCACGCATGAACGCACTCACGCAAACACGTTAGCCAATTCAAATAAACAGTATATCAAGGAAGCAACTATCAAAACACAAAGACGTGCCCGCGCACACACACACTCATACACACACAAACACGCGTGAGCGCGCATACCGCCCCCCCCCCCCCCCCCCCCCCCCCCCCCCCCCCCCCCCCCCCCCCCCCCCACTAATTTGAAAAAAAAATCAAACAAAAATGTCACTGAAGCTAGCCATTGTATTATCCAAAAATATTTCGGGGCATTTGTAAATCGTATGTGGCAGCATATTCTCTCTCTCTCTCTCTCTCCCTCTCTCTCTCTTCTCTCTCTCCTCTCCTCCTCTCTCCTCTCTCTCTCTCTCTCTCTCTCTCTCCTTGGCAGTACATGCACGTGTGCATAATCCACTACGCTTGGGCATGTAAGTGTGTACAAGAAAAGTAGAACTTGTAAATCTTATCAAAGTTGACTAACAACAACAACGATTAACAGCAAATGCACCAGTATCACTCTCATCATCATCATCATCATCATCATCATCATCATCATCATCATCATCATCAACATTACCATCATCACCATCATCATCGTTGTCGTCGTCGTCGTCGTCGTCGTCGTCAGTGTAATCAACTAACGAGTGGGAAAGTATTTATAAAATGAAACGATTCTTCATTCAGGGATATTTCAATGTGCAAACGGTGCCCTTGCAGCTATATAGCATTCGGCTGTGCAGCACAGTCGCAATAACCATAACAGCAAAAAAAAAAAACAACAACAAAAAAACCCCCAACAACAACAACAACAAACAAACAAAACAAATCATGGTCGCATGACGAGTTTCGGCATGAAAGATGATGTCGTTGCGATGTCATTTCTTGAAGTGGCAAGGTTTTTTTCTTTTTCTTTTATTTTATTGATATATCTATTTATTTATTTATTTATTTATTTATTTATTTATTTATTTATTTATTTAATCTCATTTAGGCCGTTAAAGCTTTCCCCCCTTGGTTTGGTTGCAACCGAAATGTAGAGAGCGCTACAAAAAAGAGGAATGCTTTATGAATGGTAAATGAATCTCTCACTTCTGGTTGTTTCCCACCTGCACTGAAAGCTGCTGTTGTCCGACCTCTTTTGAAGAAACCCTCTCTTGACCCTGAAAACCTAAAAAATTATCGACCTGTCTCCAACTTGTCTTTTCTTTCAAAGATAATTGAAAAGATAGCACTTCTCCAACTCCAAAACCACCTTGACCAAAACAACTTGCTCTATTCGTTGCAGTCCGCCTATCGCACTGGACACAGTACAGAAACTGCTCTGCTGAAAATAATAAACGATCTTCTCTCTGCTCTGGATAATGGTCAGGTTTCACTGCTTTCTCTTCTTGACTTGTCCGCTGCCTTTGATACCATTGATCACTCCACCCTCCTCACTAGACTTCAACATACTTTTGGCATCTCTTCTCACGCTTTGGCATGGTTTTATTCTTACCTTTCTGGTCGAACCCAAATTGTCTCTGTCAATGGTTTTTCTTCAAGCTCTGCTGACTTGAATTATGGTGTTCCCCAAGGCTCTGTCCTTGGTCCCATTCTGTTTGTTCTATATACCCAACCCATCTCTGACATTGTAGCCCATCATGACATTTCACACCACTGCTTCTCTGATGACAATCAAATCTACATTTCTGGTGACATCTCTCTCCTCTCCTCCATCATTGATCGCTCACAGCTCTGCATCTCTGACATAAAGGCATGGATGACTTGCAACAAACTTCAGTTAAACAATGACAAAACTGAACTGATCTTCATTCTCCCAAAACGGCTCATGTCTACAATCTCTGTTCCTTCTTCTGTCCAACTTGGTACCTCTCTCATTCAGACCTCTACCACTGTGCGAAATCTAGGCCTTGTACTTGATCAGACACTCTCTTTTCAAAATCAGATTTCTTCTATCTGCCGTGCTTGCTACTTGGAGCTTCGGCGAATCAGTTCTGTGCGCCACCTTCTGTCTGAAGAAGCCACCAAGACTCTGGTTTCTGCTTTCATTCTTTCAAGACTTGACTACTGTAATTCTCTTCTTGCTGGCTGTCCACAGAATCTTCTTGCAAAATTGCAGAAAGTCCAAAATAATGCTGCTCGCCTTGTCTCGAAATCTCCGAAAACCTCTCATGTTTCTCCCTTGCTTAAATCTTTGCACTGGCTTCCTGTTGAAAAACGCATCAAGTACAAACTTTCTTTGCTCTGTTACAAGGCATTGGATGGCCTCGCTCCATCTTACCTCTCTAAACTTTTGTCGACCTATACTCCTTCCAGACAGCTTCGCTCTTCCTCTGACACTCGCATTATGCAGATCCCTCGTTTTCGGGCCAGAACACTTGGTGAACGTTCTTTTACTTTTCAGGCTCCTTCCTGCTGGAACAATCTCCCTTCTGCACTCCGAAACTCAAACAGTCTTTCTTCTTTCAAGTCCTCCCTCAAAACAACTCTCTTCAAAACATAATTTTTCTGCTCCTTCGCTGGTGTGTGGGTGTGTGCGTGTGTGTGTGTGTTTGTGTGTGTGTGTGTGTGTGTGTGTGTGTGTGTGTGTGTGTGTGTGTGTGTGTGTGTGTGTGTGTGTGTGTGTGTGTGTGTGTTAGGGCTTATTGCTGTAAGCGCTTAGGGCTTTTGTTTAAGATTAAGCGCACTAAATGTTCCTTATTATTATTATTATTATTATTATTATTATGACAAACGATGTGCTTTTTCTCCACCCCCCCCCCCCTCCTCCCCACCCCCGACCCCTCACTCCAAATTCAGCAGCGACTTCATGTTACGTGAAATACTGTCGCTGATGCACGAATCCCACGAACAACATCATGATATACGACACCATCGCTGTGCTTTTCTCTCGACCTCACGTCAGAGAGGTCTGCTCAAGGACACCTTGCTGCAGAAGACCCTGACTGGCTGACGTGGGCAGCCCACTGTCTGATTGAGAGCATCTCCTCTCCGACACCAAGGCTACTCTCTCTCTCTCTCTGTCTTACCACAGTCCATGCGCAGGTCTATCTCATCCTTGAATGAAAGAAGGGGGAAGGGGTGGGCCAAGGGGGAGGGGGGTTGGTGTTATCGGTCAAATGTTCGTGTTAAGCCAAGGGTGCGTCTTCAGTTGTCCTCGTGTGGTTGTGGTGGCTGGCGTGTGTGAGAAACGCGCGCGCGCGCGCGTGTGTGTGTGTGTGTGTGTGTGTGTGTGTGTGTGTGTGTGTGTGTGTGTGTGTGTGTGTGAGAGAGAGAGAGAGAGAGAGAGAGAGAGAGAAAGAGAGTGTGTGTGTGTGTGTGTGTGTGTGAGAGAGAGAGAGAGAGAGAGAGAGAGAGAGAGAGAGAGAGAGAGAGAGAGAGAGAGAGAGAGAGAGAGAGCGTAATTCGAGATTTCCACTCTGACCTTTCGCGCTTACATGCCACATTTATCTTGTGTATATGGAAAATTAAGTGAATTTCAAGAGGGAAGGTGCTGAACGTGAAATCAGATTGTTAAAACTTCGTCTTTTGTTTTCGATTTCTGTTCCTTCTGTTCATGAATATTCAAATCGTGTTGGGGGTGTGATTCATCTGATTTTGTAACCTTCCTTGCAACTATGCCACGAAACCCATCTCACATACCAGTTGAAGAAACAAGCGCTAGACAAAGTCAAATCGACAAGTGGCTACTTCTTCCAGCTCTTTTGGCTGCTGGAGGGCCGGCAAGCTGAGCGCTTCACGCACCAATCACAAGACTTCGGTGCTGTTCGTGCATCACAGAGGACAGTCAGACTGTCACACATTTTTTTCTTGCATGCAAGAGAGACCCAAGTATGCTAGGGACCTCTCCGCCAATGCCTAACATTCCGAGCATCCAGCTTCTACGAAACGCGTCTCCAGTGACGACCTGTTAAAGAGCCTCTTGCGTAGCGTTGTGTTTGGATGAGAGAACCCCCCCCCCCCCCCCCCAACTGACCAATCGTGGAAAGGCAGCTTCCTTTCACGCTCCGCAAGTGGAGGAGCCAAGCTACCCCAGTGCTGTTTTAAAATGGACTGCTCACGGTTGTTTTAGGTGAGGTTCTGACCACACTCGAATCTCACGCCCCGCTGCGGCTACGACAAACGCCCGTTATATCACACCATGCTGGGATTGACGGTACACGTTAAGATAAAATACGATGTAACAAGTAAGTTTAAAAGAAAAGAAAAAGATTAACAGTATTTCTCCCCTTATTATTTACGTTTTCATCTCCATTATTATCACTATTACTGCTACTGTTACCATCATTATTATTGTCATCATCATTATTTCAGCTCCCATGATCCCCTTCTTAACGGTCTCGTTTTCATCCAACACCCAATTTGCTCCGAATATGAGAAGATAAATGGTCGTTCGTTCTTCGTTTTCATTATCCTAAATGTTACATGGCGTTTTTTTGTTTTTTTTTTGTGTTGTTTTTTTTTTCCTGAAGAAGACCCAAGAGGTCGAAATGCATTGTGGTTTGTTCTGTAATCTGTTTGTTTGTATCGTGTGGTGGAACTAATGCCGTTTCATTTTACAAGTAACAATTCAACACGACGTGTTACCATGTAATACGATAAAATACAATACAATACTGTGCGGTATGTTATAGTGCAAGATACTGCATTATACAGATGAGAATAAGTAATGTCAAACAGTTCAATACAATGTAATGCAACACATACAATCAAAGTGTGCACGGTATATGCGTATTGGAACCTAATGTCTAATCCACCAAACAAAATAAGACAACATATTGATAAAACAGTTATCAAAGTGTGTGTCATGTATGCGCATTGAGGCCCAATGTTTTATCCACGAAACAGTACACTGATAAAACAATGCAAATATATATCTAAGTGTGTACGGTATATGCGTATTGAGGCCCAATGCCTGATCCACGAAACAATATACTACAATATATTGATAAAACAATCCTATGTCAAGCAGCATAATAAAATTCAATAGAAAAAGAAACACCCGAAGGTGCTGGGGAGGACCCAGAGAAGCACTGTCTTCACCTGCCTTTAGAGCAGTCCTGTACCACCCTTGGAGGCCTGCGCTGTGTTGACGATGGGTACAGGCACGCGCAGGACACTCCATTAAGATATCAAGGGACATAACTGCTCCCAAACAGAGGTAAATTAGACTACAGGATGCAGCTCATAACAGCCTTAAAGTAGCATCCCCATGGGTGTACCAGCCCGTATTTCATGACTGCAGAGCCCACCGGCGAAAAACACCACCCTCCAGCTGCCGAGCACACCCCACAGACCCAACCACCCCTGCCCACGGACAGATGAAGACGGTGCCACTCCAGACACAGCCAAGCTTTCGCCATACGGTCTTATGTGCCCTCAAGAGAGAATCCAAAGTTGTAGTCTTTCCCACTGTCAACAGGACTTTCCCTGTGGTCAGTGGGTCTTTCCTCACCGTCACTGGACCTTTCTCCAGGGTCAGCCTAGTTAAGGCAAAGAAGAAAAAGAAACACCCGAAGGTGCTGGGGAGGACCCAGAGAAGCACTGTCTTCACCTGCCTTTAGAGCAGTCCTGTACCACCCTTGGAGGCCTGCGCTGTGTTGACGATGGGTACAGGCACGCGCAGGACACTCCATTAAGATATCAAGGGACATAAATTAACTGCTCCCAAACAGAGGTAAATTAGACTACAGGATGCAGCTCATAACAGCCTTAAAGTAGCATCCCCATGGGTGTACCAGCCCGTATTTCATGACTGCAGAGCCCACCGGCGAAAAACACCACCCTCCAGCTGCCGAGCACACCCCACAGACCCAACCACCCCTGCCCACGGACAGATGAAGACGGTACCACTCCAGACACAGCCAAGCTTTCGCCATACGGTCTTATGTGCCCTCAAGAGAGAATCCAAAGTTGTAGTCTTTCCCACTGTCAACAGGACTTTCCCTGTGGTCAGTGGGTCTTTCCTCACCGTCACTGGACCTTTCTCCAGGGTCAGCCTAGTTAAGGCAAAGAAGAAAAAGAAACACCCGAAGGTGCTGGGGAGGACCCAGAGAAGCACTGTCTTCACCTGCCTTTAGAGCAGTCCTGTACCACCCTTGGAGGCCTGCGCTGTGTTGACGATGGGTACAGGCACGCGCAGGACACTCCATTAAGATATCAAGGGACATAACTGCTCCCAAACAGAGGTAAATTAGACTACAGGATGCAGCTCATAACAGCCTTAAAGTAGCATCCCCATGGGTGTACCAGCCCGTATTTCATGACTGCAGGGCCCACCGGCGAAAAAACACACCCTCCAGCTGCCGAGCACACCCCACAGACCCAACCACCCCTGCCCACGGACAGATGAAGACGGTGCCACTCCAGACACAGCCAAGCTTTCGCCATACGGTCTTATGTGCCCTCAAGAGAGAATCCAAAGTTGTAGTCTTTCCCACTGTCAACAGGACTACAACTACATATATTGATAAAACAATCCTATGTCAAGCAGCATAATAAAATTCAATACAAGACGTATACACGCGTATTGTGGCGCAGTGTCTTTTTCATTATTCTCAAGGAAGTGATGCAGATTTTCACTAGGTCTGTCTGTCTGTGTGAAGTGTGTTACGTTTCTTTGAAGTTATTTCCATTCTCTGAATTTTCAAACTTTTTTGTGTGTTCAATCTCTTGTTTGTTTGTTTGTTTTTTTGGTCGTTTGTTCATTTTTCATTTCTCAAATTGTTTTGTTTTTTATTTGTTCCCCTCTTGGGCGAGGGTTGGATGTAAAAAAAAACATGCTTATCTATTACCCTCGATAATAAAGAATTTGTCTGGTCTCGTCTCGTCTCGTCTCGTCTCGTCTTCTCTTCTCTCTCTCTCTCTCTCTCTCTCTCTCTCTCTCTCTCTCTCTCTCTCTGTGTCTTGATGCATCTATTCACTTTCGTCATTGACAGCATGACCACATCCAAGGCAAACTGACCACAAGACCGCTTGAACAATGCCCCTTCCCCTTCAAACGACCGACACTGACCAGACTCATTATTATCTGAAAGAGATCAAA
>CM031603.1:96389223-96399223 GCA_018398815.1 Conus ventricosus
TCGATGTCCGACGGGTGGATTTCTGGGCCCCAGCTGTTTCACTCCTACAGATCGGAACGCAAACACCGAAGCGTATCCTGAATATGCGACATGTCATCATCATCTCGAATCGGCTTGATGTGTTCCTCCTGTGTTGTGTCCTATGTTCATCTAATTCGGTGTTAGGTACGGCCAGTTCATTCGCGACACAAGTGGTACCGAGACCAGCTCCAACCTGTTCATGTCGTCCGTTCTGCTGCTCCGATCTCTCTTGATCCCGTCGCTCCTGGCTGGGGGAGGGGGGGGGGGGGGGGGGGGGGGGAGGTGCAAAGGGGTACAGGATTGTATATAATTGGCAGAATTTTTTTCTCTGTTGTGTCGTGCGTGCGTGCGTGCGTGCGTGCGTGCGTGCGTGCGTGTGTGTGTGTGTGTGTGTGTGTGTGTGTGTGTGTGTGTGTGTGTGTGTGTGTGTGTGTGTGTGTGTGCGTGCGGGTGTGTATGTGCGTGCGCGCGTGTATGTGTGCGTGGAGGTTGTGTTTGTGAGAGTGAATGCTGTGTGTTCGGTGCTCGTGTATGATGGTGTGTGTGTGTGTGCGTGTGTGTGTGTGTGGGTGTGTGGTGTGTGTGGTGTGTTGTTGTGTGTGGTGTGTGTGTGTGTTGTGTGGGCGCGCGGGTGTTGTGTGTGTGTTGGGCGTGTGTATGTCTGTGTGTGCGAGTGTGTAAGTTTGAGTATATGTGAGGGTGTATGGGTGTGTTTGTTGAGTGTGTGTATTTGTGTATTTATGTAAGTGCTTGTGTTGTGCGTGTGTATGTGTGTTAGTTTGTGTGTGTGTGTTGTGTGTGTGTGTGTTGTGTGTGTGTGTGTGTGTGTGTGTGTGTACGTGTTGGTGGCCTGTATTTTTGTAGTGTTAATTAGCTTCTTTGCTTTGAAAAAAACGTTCATATTATGTTCATAATGTTTTCTTAAATGTCAGTAAACCTGATTAAACTGACATAAATTGGTTTCAGTCAGCTCGTGTTTGTGTGTGCCTGCGTGCGTGTGCTGTTTTCTTCACTTTATTTCTTTCACTTCTGTGATCTTAGTTAAAAGCAAAAAAAAAAAGAACAAAATTAACAAAGCAACAATAAAAAAAAGCTTCCTGTAACTGAATACAAGACATAACAATTGCACCTCTTAACAAGAAGCAACAATCGGACTCCGAGTTAGTACTAATCCAGTGTCAACATTGTGAGACATCATCTAAAATTTCATCCTGGAAAATCAGAGAAAGCAGGCAAAAGTCTCTCTCTCTCTCTCTCTCTCTCTCTCTCTCTATATATATATATATATTATATATATAGTTTCAAAATGGAGTGACTGACGGCGGCGAACGAAGCAAAATTATTTAGAAATAGAGTTTGTTACTTACCGCCAATGACATTGACAAACAAAGCACATGACAAGACACGATGCATTTAAACCACTTGGGTCTTCTTCAGGCGAAAAAATAAATCACATTTAACATTTGGGACAGTACAAACAAAGAACGAAAAATGACTTATCTGTTGTTGTCCTACCGGCTATTCTCCCCACCACATGGACAACAACAGATGAGTCATTTTTCGTTCTTTGTTTGTACTGTCCCAAATGTTAAATGTGATTTATTTTTTCGCCTGAAGAAGACCCAAGTGGTTGAAATGCATCGTGTCTTGTCATGTGCTTTGTTTGTCAATGTCATTGGCGGTAAGTAACAAACTCGATTTCTAATTTATATATATATCTAGTCTATGTTTTTATCTTTGAGTCTCCAAATGTATTTACTCAGCTCTGTTTGATTTTTGTATTTTTCATTTTTGAATACTGTTTGTGGTTTGCGTATCTGGTTTTGAAAGTGTTTTCTGTGATCCCTATATATGTTTCTTTTTCATTTTCTGAAGTTACCGTAGCTTGGTATACAATGTTGCTGTGAAGGCATTTGTTGCTTAGGGGGCACTGTTCTTTTTTAGTGCAGTTGCAAGATGTCCTTTCAGCACCCTTCTCTTTTATGTTGCTTTTCATTTTGTTAGATGAATCAATTATGTTTTTAAGGTTAGGCATACATGAGTATGATAGTTTGATGGTGTTTTTGTTGAATATTTTGGACAGTATGTGTTCTTTTGGAAATGATGTTGCCAAGGTTTTAAAGAATTCTTTTCCTACATTTGTTTTTACTGGTCCATCGTATGGTGGGTTGTACCATATGATCTTTCTTTTCCTATTTTTCTTATTTCTGTTCGTACGCAAACCACAAACAGTCATTCAAAAATGAAAAATACAAAAATCAAACAGAGCTGAGTAAATACATTTGGAGACTCAAAGATAAAAAAATAGACTACAACATATCATGGAAAATCATAAAAAGAGCAACATCATACAACAATATTTCAAAAAAATGCAATCTATGCTCCACAGAAAAATGGTTAATATTATGTAAACCACACCTAGCAACCTTGAATACAAAAGTAGAAATAGTAAACAATTGCAGGCACAAATGGAAATCTTTGTTAGCGCACGCCACCTGAACAGACCCCAACAAGAACCACAGACCACACGTGAAGCGACTCGCACGTGCAGAAATGGAATCAGGTCCCGCACGCTATAAAAGACAGATAGCGTGCCCCAAAAGAATATCCTGAGGAGAGCGAGAGGTTCGAAACAAGCTTGTTGATTTTAACACTTCATTTTTTAAAAATAATCTTAACAGATGTTGCTCCCAAGGGGTTGAGCACCTTCAGATTTTTAAAGAACACTTTTATATTGTTCATTATATATATATATATATATATATATATATATATATATATATATATATATATATATATATATATATATATATATATATATATATATGAGCAGGCAATACGAATTAGATCTGCCTTTGAGAGGGTTTTCGATGGTTTCCTCAGGCAGCTAGTGAAGGGTTTCTCATTATTTATAATATATTCCCCCCATTTTCTTCATTTTCAACGTTTTTTTCTTCTAAAAGTTCAAATCTTTGCCACGTCATTGCTATAATGGCAGAACAATTGTTAGCCTGCACTTGTTTCCCCCCACTGCTTAATAGTTCAGCTTTATATTATATATATATATATATATATATATATATATATATATATATATATTATATATATATATATATATATATATATATATATATTGCGGATTCATTCCAAGAACTAGCCCTCAGCACTTGTGTCTTAGAGGATATCGTTTTATATTTTCTATTTTTCACAAGAAAATGTAGTTTGTTTTGCTCTTTTATGATTTTCTTTTGCTTCTTAGATGGCACCTTTGGTTGGTTTTTTGAAAACTCAACAAACATACTACGGTATTGCACACCAACCTTTTCTGGGATTGCATTCTTCTTAAAACTGAAAAGGCAGAGGAGTCAAATTACCACTTTCCGCGGTCACTGAGGAGAAACCACCAAGTTTCGAAATATCGGTATATGACCAGGAGTTATATGTTAGTGAGTTTCCCTCCCTATTGGAGGACGTCTCCCTCTTGGAGAATATAAGCTTGCTGAAGGCTCATTTTGAGAAGCATTTTTCCCCATTCACCCACTCATGCACATACTGTTAGTTAGGCAGAATCATCTACCACTGCAGATATGAATGCGTATCTCCCCCTATTTCTTCAATCTAAGACATAAGAGCAAGCTTTGTTTATAATTCAATATATATATATATATATATATATATATATATATATATATATATATATATATATATATATATATATATGTGTGTGTGTGTGTGTGTGTGTGTGTGTGCACAGGTATGTGCACATGCCGAGGGAAATGCAAAAGTTACAGCTGTGATTTCGACATCTGGAGCTGCATGCACACTGGCACTCCACTGAATATGAACACCTGGATGCAAAAGAGATCCAATCGCAACTTCCCCCCACGCACAGGTGAGATGTTTCCAATGTAGACCAAAAGAAACCGTTTGACATACCTGATCGCCATCACATCCTCTCTTTGAGTGTTCTTCTACTATTTGTCTGCATTCCGACTATCTGTTGTCTTGTCTGTCGGTCTCAATGAGTCGCTGTGAATGCCTGCGTGTATCTCTCTCTCTCCTCTCTAGCTGCCTGTCTCTGTCTGTCGTGCCGTCTGTTAGTGTGTATGTGTGAGTGAATGTGTGTTTATGCGCACGTGTACGCGAGCGCTGTGTGTGTGCGCGCGCAAAATACATGAACATCGGATGGTGTCTTTGCCATTTCTATCGCTAGGTCTATCTAGCAATTTCTTACAGACACACACAAAACAAGCTTGCTGCAGTTGGATGTCTCATGGACATGGTTATTATTATCATATCACTATCATTATTATTATCATAGGCTAATTATCATTATTATTATTAGTAGTAGGCCTACTATTATTACTATCTTTATCATTATCGTTGATATTATTACTTCCACTACCAGTACCATTATTATTATTACCATTATCCTTGTTATTATTGCAGTTGTTTTTGTTGTTATTGTTACATATGGCGTAGGTACAGGTTAGGCGGGCCCTCAGAGACAATACTTGGCACAGGGTTGGGGTGAGGGGACAGGGGGGGGGGGTAGGGCAAACTATCCTCTGGCCGCACGCACACTCGGCGACTGCATGACTGTGAGGGGACTGGGCCGCCCTCAACTGACACCAAGTCACCACTGTCACCAGAGACCCAGACCGCCATTGTCAGCATCCGCGACTTCATCACACGATTAGTTGCCCGCCGCCTGAGGACGTTGTGCAGCTCATCGCAAGCGTCAAGCGCGCTCTGGAGAAAAGAACTGAAATAATGCAGGCAGAGATTGGAAGTTCCAGACCATAGCCAAAAACAAGACAAGCGATCCCCCCGTGTGATCGAATCACGCCTCCCTGCACGAAGACTGTAACCAAGGAAAAGTCATGATGATTGTGAAGATTTGCTGCATATGGATGTTGTCTCTTCATATCGACATCAAGGCTTCCACACTCTGGGCTACACCGATCAGAACACCCAATCAGGTTTCTTCAGGCTAGGATCCCATTTACACCGCAAGCTGCACCTGAAACCATCCCCAATGTGCAGATGTGGGCAGGCAGAACCAACCACAAAACACATTCTGCAGGACTGTGGGGACCTGCAGTGTCTGAGGGATAGGACATGGCCGCAGCCGGTGCCCATCAACGACAAGCTGTACGGGTCTGTGGAGGCCCTGCAGAGGACCTTCAGATTCATCACAGAATCGTGTCTACAGGTGTGATAAGCGATCTAGAAGAAGAAGAAGGTTTTTCTTGGACACCTTCCGTTTTCCAAGGCGGAGAGAACAGCTCCTCTTCTAGGTAACACGAAGCAGGCTGCTTTGTGCGGTAAGACGGCATTGTTCCATCCTGCCGTCGTGACTAAAATTCTTCATCTGTACTGCACAGAGCCTAGAGTATCGTCAGTAGGTCTTCATCTGCACAGAGCCTGGAGTGTCGTCAGTAGGTCTTCATCTGCACAGAGCCTGGAGTGTCGTCAGTAGGTCTTCATCTGCACAGAGCCAGGAGTGTCGTCAGTAGGTCTTCATCTGCACAGAGCCTGGAGTGTCGTCAGTAGGTCTTCATCTGCACAGAGCCTGGAGTGTCGTCAGTAGGTCTTCATCTGTACTGCACAGAGCCTGGAGTGTCGTCAGTAGGTCTTCATCTGTACAGAGCCTACAGTGTCGTCAGTAGGTCTTCATCTGCACAGAGCCTACAGTGTCGTCAGTAGGTCTTCATCTGCACAGAGCCTAGAGTATCGTCAGTAGGTCTTCATCTGTACAGAGCCTAGAGTGTCGTCAGTAGGTCTTCATCTGCACAGAGCCTACAGTGTCGTCAGTAGGTCTTCATCTGCACAGAGCCTGGAGTGTCGTCAGTAGGTCTTCATCTGTACAGCACAGAGCCTAGAGTGTCGTCAGTAGGTCTTCATCTGTACAGCACAGAGCCTAGAGTGTCGTCAGTAGGTCTTCATCTGTACAGCACAGAGCCTAGAGTGTCGTCAGTAGGTCTTCGGCTGCGTTTAACTGGAACCGGAAAATTTCAAACAGGTTCGGTAACTTGTTCCCAAGTTGAACTAATCACACGCCCATACCTCCAAACGAATGCTCTTACAACACCGAATCGCATAGCAGAAATGACAACACACAGCGCACAGAACAAATAAGGAAACCTAAAAAAAAAAATGTTTCAAGCTTGCTTACATACTATTTGAAAGCAGAAAAAGTATGAGACCGTCGGTCGGATGCTGAGTGACACCGACAAACAACTCAAATCGTATCTCACTATACCAGTGCACACTTCGTTGGCACTGAAACCCACCAAGGCTTACCCAATATGCTCGGTGACCTAGAACCGTACTGACTTTTGTCACAGAATGCATGTCTACACAGTTGACTGACTCGTCCTGGACAACATCGCCAAAGACTTCACCGGGCAAAACCAGTCAAGGCGCCACTTAGCAGCCTCGCTGAAAACAGTAACGATGAAGTCAAAGTATTTCAGCCGCTGCCTCACCAAATCAGCGTTTCTGACCATGAAAATCATTATGTACCTGTTGCCATCACCTGGTGTCATCAAAATCATGTGACCTATTCAGATAAGCTAAGATCAGCGTCTGCTCTCTGTAGAAGTCTTGTGGTAGGCGAGTCTTGCTGTCGCCCCTTAAGCACCTGTCACATCGGAGTCTGTGATCCCGGCACGCCCCAGAAATACATTCCCTGAAAGACGGCACCGGCTGAACACCACGTCTGCCATCTGAAACTTCTGCCTGCATAGCACAGGACTTTCCTCAGACACCCTGATTCCCCTGTCTGAGTCCACGTCTCTGCCTTAGGGGATTCAGGAGAATCTATCTTCCCTAAAACAGTCCTTTCCTGATTGCTTTGCTTTTTCACACTTAATGTTCGGAAATGTTTGTCAGATCAGGACAAACAAATTGCTTAAAAACCCCAACTGAAGCATGTTCATTATTTTTTATTCTGTTCTATGGGACCTATTTCGCAGCCACTTAAATACCATAATACACGGATATACCTGCACGTGCGACGCTCTTGTTTTATTGAAGACCAGACTCACCTCTTTCGCCCACTCTCCAACGTTTTCTACAAATCGCCGATTGAAACCGAGTGACAATTACGTCTGGTATCACAATATCATCGTTCTTTTCACACCAGCCTATGTCTGGCAAAACTCACCGCTACTTCTACAATGGTTTCAGTGCTTTTTATCATTGGCGATTTCCCATGAGACGGTCAGTGCGATCTCCTGACAAGTGGGTACAACAAGGCTTGGTATTTGAACATTGTGTGAAGGCCCGAGAGATGCAGACACATGCAGGGTTGGTCAAGAAATGTCAGCAGTACACACAAAGGCACTCACTAAGTGGACCAAACTCAACTATGAGGTTCCAGTTCTTCAGCTGGAGCCCGCACCATACTTAGGGTAGAAACCAGTTGCTAATGCCTCCGACCAATCCCTGTCTTAAGGATCAATGCATCTGAGTACGAAAAAAAACTTCGACTTCACACACACACACACACACACACACACACACACACACACACACACACACACACACACACACAGAAGAGAGAGAAGAGAGAGAGAGAGAGAGAGAGAGAGAGAGAGAGAGAGAGAGAGAGAGAGAGAGGAGAGAGAGAGAGAGAGAGAGAGAGAGAGAGAATACGGATCTTGCATTCATGCCAGACCACAGCCCCTAATGAAAAGGTATGCGAAAAGCCAACAGTGACTACAATTGAAGCACTGTAAACACACATTAACACTGGCCACAACAGATCCCCAGGTTGTTGCTACTGATGTAAATCTAAATACCTTATGCAAACACAAACAAGATGCAAAGCATATAAACGTACTCCCCAGTTTATCTTAAATACAAGTACTTTCTGAGATATTCCATACAGAAGAAAAACCGTTTGGGGCCGTTATAGCCGTTGGTAACGGTTATTCTGGTAAAATAAAACATCGGGCATCATCCGTGACCCATAGTGAACATACGTACAAATGTTCAGAGAGATCGGCCCAGAAATTTTGTCTGGAGCGAGTGGAACACATTTTGACCCCGGACAGACATATAGACAGACACACAGACAGCATTCCTTCGTTCCCATTGTAGAATACTCCCTGTTCTATGAGAACTGGGAGTACAAAAAAAAAATAAGAGAGAGAGAGAGAGAGAGAGAGAGAGAGAGAGAGAGAGAGAGAGAGAGAGAGAGAGAGAGAGAGAGAGAGAGCAATGAACAAAATTTAATCTATAGGCCACCAGCCCTTAGAAAGAGGTCATGTAACATGAGCAAATATGCACATACATACACACACAAATATATGGTCATGACTAGATAGAGGTACGTTTCAACGATACAAGTAATTATAGTAATTATAGGCTATGCATGGAAGAGTAAAATATAGCGTCGGTTATGATAAATTAAAGACATATGAATAGATTCCATGTCGGAAAACATTACACATCTGGACCATCTTCCATGTAAACTTGTCTTTGGCGAAGAGCGTGAAAAAGATATATCGCAAGTTTCCGAACGTATTCAATTGAACCATATTTCAGGATTTTTGCATACTGACTATACTGTTTGATAATGTCACCCAAATATTTATTTCTGATTTCTGCATATATAGGGCAAGTGAAAATCAAATGATTTTCATCTTCTATGGCATCGCACATAATGCATAAGCCAGTCGAATTTTCGCTGAATGTCCTTCTGAACGATGAACCATTTATTGGGAGGACACCAATCGAGAGAGAGAGAGAGAGAGAGAGAGAGAGAGAGAGAGAGAGAGAGAGAGAGAGAGAGAGAGATGCCATGAATTATGCACTCTATATGATACGTCCTCTAAAGGATCGTACGCCTACGCATTCCATGGCTTCTCCGACCATTCCCCATCATCGACAGTGGACATGTCAACACAAACGTCAATTTGGCGGTGCGACAAAGACGACACCTTGTATGTCTCGTTTGACTACGTCATCACACTAGTGAACAGTCATCTCCAAGTATTCAGGCCTTGCAGTGAGCGCAGCGGCAGAAGTTTTTACCACACAGACGGACGGTGGACTGCCGCCAACGTCACACTACCGCCGTGCCCCTCTGGTGGACCTTCTGGTGGACCCTCTGGTGGACCCTCTGGTGGCTCGACTGGCCAGGTAAGACCCCGTGTCACCGCCTACCCCCCGAGTGTTCAGAGAAAAGAGGATAAACAAGTGATGGAGAGTCTGTTGATGGCATTTAGTGACAATGAAGGGTCAGTGTGATGATGGGTCCTGTAACTTTGTTACCTTGCTCAACCCCCCCCCCCCCCCCCCAGTTTAACCCTTTACTGGCTAGTGTAAAAACTCACACTACAATGCAGTGTTTGCCATGGTGTGCTAGCGTTTACAGTCACTCTCTAAGAATGCCTCGACTTAATCTTTTTTTTAAACAAGTTTTTCTTTGGCTATTTTAGCAAAATGAAAGAAAACGAATGTTGCATGAATTTGCAACGTTTTCTTTTTTTCTGTTCTTTCAACATCTCCCAAAGTCTATTAATCCTACTGTAGCATGGCTTTAGGTTGGTGTAGAAATCGATCGTCACGAGCCTTGCTGCTTCTTGTATGGTTCATTGGCGTTCAAATGATCAGAGGGATTGATTTTATGCCATGGTGATTCTTGAAAGGGGTAATGGCGTAACTATTCACTAAACTGACTTTCGAAGGAGTTAAAGGGACAGAGACTATGTTACACTAGTTCTTGAAAGAATTAAAGGGACCAGTAATATGCTAAACTGAAAGGGTTAAACAGACAGATATTACGCTGCATTATTTCTTCAAAGGGTTAAAGGGACCGATATTATGTCATACGGATACTTGAAAAGATTACAGGGACCTACATTTTGCTATACTGACTCGTGAAAGAGTGAGGGGAATTGAGGTTATGTTCTATTGACTCTTGAAAGGGTTAAAAGGGCATTATGATACACAGACACTTGAAAAG
>CM031603.1:96401723-96414223 GCA_018398815.1 Conus ventricosus
GGCAGTGGACAACATCGTTCAGTCATGTAAGTATTTGATGACAGTCTTCTGTCGTTCATTCCAGGTAGTTTTCAGGGGTCTGTGACACACATCCCTAGTGTGGCAGTGGACAACATCGTTCAGTCATGTAAGTATTTGATGACAGTCTTCTGTCGTTCATTCCAGGTAGTTTTCAGGGGTCTGTGACACACATCCCTAGTGTGGCAGTGGACAACATCGTTCAGTCATGTAAGTATTTGATGACAGTCTTCTGTCGTTCATTCCAGGTAGTTTTCAGGGGTCTGTGACACACATCCCTAGTGTGGCAGTGGACAACATCGTTCAGTCATGTAAGTATTTGATGACAGTCTTCTGTCGTTCATTCCAGGTAGTTTTCAGGGGTCTGTGACACACATCCCTAGTGTGGCAGTGGACAACATCGTTCAGTCATGTAAGTATTTGATGACAGTCTTCTGTCGTTCATTCCAGGTAGTTTTCAGGGGTCTGTGACACACATCCCTAGTGTGGCAGTGGACAACATCGTTCAGTCATGTAAGTATTTGATGACAGTCTTCTGTCGTTCATTCCAGGTAGTTTTCAGGGGTCTGTGACACACATCCCTAGTGTGGCAGTGGACAACATCGTTCAGTCATGTAAGTATTTGATGACAGTCTTCTGTCGTTCATTCCAGGTAGTTTTCAGGGGTCTGTGACACACATCCCTAGTGTGGCAGTGGACAACATCGTTCAGTCATGTAAGTATTTGATGACAGTCTTCTGTCGTTCATTCCAGGTAGTTTTCAGGGGTCTGTGACACACATCCCTAGTGTGGCAGTGGACAACATCGTTCAGTCATGTAAGTATTTGATGACAGTCTTCTGTCGTTCATTCCAGGTAGTTTTCAGGGGTCTGTGACACACATCCCTAGTGTGGCAGTGGACAACATCGTTCAGTCATGTAAGTATTTGATGACAGTCTTCTGTCGTTCATTCCAGGTAGTTTTCAGGGGTCTGTGACACACATCCCTAGTGTGGCAGTGGACAACATCGTTCAGTCATGTAAGTATTTGATGACAGTCTTCTGTCGTTCATTCCAGGTAGTTTTCAGGGGTCTGTGACACACATCCCTAGTGTGGCAGTGGACAACATCGTTCAGTCATGTAAGTATTTGATGACAGTCTTCTGTCGTTCATTCCAGGTAGTTTTCAGGGGTCTGTGACACACATCCCTAGTGTGGCAGTGGACAACATCGTTCAGTCATGTAAGTATTTGATGACAGTCTTCTGTCGTTCATTCCAGGTAGTTTTCAGGGGTCTGTGACACACATCCTAGTGTGGCAGTGGACAACATCGTTCAGTCATGTAAGTATTTGATGACAGTCTTCTGTCGTTCATTCCAGGTAGTTTTCAGGGGGTCTGTGACACACATCCCTAGTGTGGCAGTGGACAACATCGTTCAGTCATGTAAGTATTTGATGACAGTCTTCTGTCGTTCATTCCAGGTAGTTTTCAGGGGTCTGTGACACACATCCTAGTGTGGCAGTGGACAACATCGTTCAGTCATGTAAGTATTTGATGACAGTCTTCTGTCGTTCATTCCAGGTAGTTTTCAGGGGTCTGTGACACACATCCCTAGTGTGGCAGTGGACAACATCGTTCAGTCATGTAAGTATTTGATGACAGTCTTCTGTCGTTCATTCCAGGTAGTTTTCAGGGGTCTGTGACACACATCCCTAGTGTGGCAGTGGACAACATCGTTCAGTCATGTAAGTATTTGATGACAGTCTTCTGTCGTTCATTCCAGGTAGTTTTCAGGGGTCTGTGACACACATCCCTAGTGTGGCAGTGGACAACATCGTTCAGTCATGTAAGTATTTGATGACAGTCTTCTGTCGTTCATTCCAGGTAGTTTTCAGGGGTCTGTGACACACATCCCTAGTGTGGCAGTGGACAACATCGTTCAGTCATGTAAGTATTTGATGACAGTCTTCTGTCGTTCATTCCAGGTAGTTTTCAGGGGTCTGTGACACACATCCCTAGTGTGGCAGTGGACAACATCGTTCAGTCATGTAAGTATTTGATGACAGTCTTCTGTCGTTCATTCCAGGTAGTTTTCAGGGGTCTGTGACACACATCCCTAGTGTGGCAGTGGACAACATCGTTCAGTCATGTAAGTATTTGATGACAGTCTTCTGTCGTTCATTCCAGGTAGTTTTCAGGGGTCTGTGACACACATCCCTAGTGTGGCAGTGGACAACATCGTTCAGTCATGTAAGTATTTGATGACAGTCTTCTGTCGTTCATTCCAGGTAGTTTTCAGGGGTCTGTGACACACATCCCTAGTGTGGCAGTGGACAACATCGTTCAGTCATGTAAGTATTTGATGACAGTCTTCTGTCGTTCATTCCAGGTAGTTTTCAGGGGTCTGTGACACACATCCCTAGTGTGGCAGTGGACAACATCGTTCAGTCATGTAAGTATTTGATGACAGTCTTCTGTCGTTCATTCCAGGTAGTTTTCAGGGGTCTGTGACACACATCCCTAGTGTGGCAGTGGACAACATCGTTCAGTCATGTAAGTATTTGATGACAGTCTTCTGTCGTTCATTCCAGGTAGTTTTCAGGGGTCTGTGACACACATCCCTAGTGTGGCAGTGGACAACATCGTTCAGTCATGTAAGTATTTGATGACAGTCTTCTGTCGTTCATTCCAGGTAGTTTTCAGGGGTCTGTGACACACATCCCTAGTGTGGCAGTGGACAACATCGTTCAGTCATGTAAGTATTTGATGACAGTCTTCTGTCGTTCATTCCAGGTAGTTTTCAGGGTCTGTGACACACATCCCTAGTGTGGCAGTGGACAACATCGTTCAGTCATGTAAGTATTTGATGACAGTCTTCTGTCGTTCATTCCAGGTAGTTTTCAGGGGTCTGTGACACACATCCCTAGTGTGGCAGTGGACAACATCGTTCAGTCATGTAAGTATTTGATGACAGTCTTCTGTCGTTCATTCCAGGTAGTTTTCAGGGGTCTGTGACACACATCCCTAGTGTGGCAGTGGACAACATCGTTCAGTCATGTAAGTATTTGATGACAGTCTTCTGTCGTTCATTCCAGGTAGTTTTCAGGGGTCTGTGACACACATCCCTAGTGTGGCAGTGGACAACATCGTTCAGTCATGTAAGTATTTGATGACAGTCTTCTGTCGTTCATTCCAGGTAGTTTTCAGGGGTCTGTGACACACATCCCTAGTGTGGCAGTGGACAACATCGTTCAGTCATGTAAGTATTTGATGACAGTCTTCTGTCGTTCATTCCAGGTAGTTTTCAGGGGTCTGTGACACACATCCCTAGTGTGGCAGTGGACAACATCGTTCAGTCATGTAAGTATTTGATGACAGTCTTCTGTCGTTCATTCCAGGTAGTTTTCAGGGGTCTGTGACACACATCCCTAGTGTGGCAGTGGACAACATCGTTCAGTCATGTAAGTATTTGATGACAGTCTTCTGTCGTTCATTCCAGGTAGTTTTCAGGGGTCTGTGACACACATCCCTAGTGTGGCAGTGGACAACATCGTTCAGTCATGTAAGTATTTGATGACATTCTTCTGTCGTTCATTCCAGGTAGTTTTCAGGGGTCTGTGACACACATCCTAGTGTGGCAGTGGACAACATCGTTCAGTCATGTAAGTATTTGATGACAGTCTTCTGTCGTTCATTCCAGGTAGTTTTCAGGGGTCTGTGACACACATCCCTAGTGTGGCAGTGGACAACATCGTTCAGTCATGTAAGTATTTGATGACAGTCTTCTGTCGTTCATTCCAGGTAGTTTTCAGGGGTCTGTGACACACATCCCTAGTGTGGCAGTGGACAACATCGTTCAGTCATGTAAGTATTTGATGACAGTCTTCTGTCGTTCATTCCAGGTAGTTTTCAGGGGTCTGTGACACACATCCCTAGTGTGGCAGTGGACAACATCGTTCAGTCATGTAAGTATTTGATGACAGTCTTCTGTCGTTCATTTCCAGGTAGTTTTCAGGGGTCTGTGACACACATCCCTAGTGTGGCAGTGGACAACATCGTTCAGTCATGTAAGTATTTGATGACAGTCTTCTGTCGTTCATTCCAGGTAGTTTTCAGGGGTCTGTGACACACATCCCTAGTGTGGCAGTGGACAACATCGTTCAGTCATGTAAGTATTTGATGACAGTCTTCTGTCGTTCATTCCAGGTAGTTTTCAGGGGTCTGTGACACACATCCCTAGTGTGGCAGTGGACAACATCGTTCAGTCATGTAAGTATTTGATGACAGTCTTCTGTCGTTCATTCCAGGTAGTTTTCAGGGGTCTGTGACACACATCCCTAGTGTGGCAGTGGACAACATCGTTCAGTCATGTAAGTATTTGATGACAGTCTTCTGTCGTTCATTCCAGGTAGTTTTCAGGGGTCTGTGACACACATCCCTAGTGTGGCAGTGGACAACATCGTTCAGTCATGTAAGTATTTGATGACAGTCTTCTGTCGTTCATTCCAGGTAGTTTTCAGGGGTCTGTGACACACATCCCTAGTGTGGCAGTGGACAACATCGTTCAGTCATGTAAGTATTTGATGACAGTCTTCTGTCGTTCATTCCAGGTAGTTTTCAGGGGTCTGTGACACACATCCCTAGTGTGGCAGTGGACAACATCGTTCAGTCATGTAAGTATTTGATGACAGTCTTCTGTCGTTCATTCCAGGTAGTTTTCAGGGGTCTGTGACACACATCCCTAGTGTGGCAGTGGACAACATCGTTCAGTCATGTAAGTATTTGATGACAGTCTTCTGTCGTTCATTCCAGGTAGTTTTCAGGGGTCTGTGACACACATCCCTAGTGTGGCAGTGGACAACATCGTTCAGTCATGTAAGTATTTGATGACAGTCTTCTGTCGTTCATTCCAGGTAGTTTTCAGGGGTCTGTGACACACATCCCTAGTGTGGCAGTGGACAACATCGTTCAGTCATGTAAGTATTTGATGACAGTCTTCTGTCGTTCATTCCAGGTAGTTTTCAGGGGTCTGTGACACACATCCCTAGTGTGGCAGTGGACAACATCGTTCAGTCATGTAAGTATTTGATGACAGTCTTCTGTCGTTCATTCCAGGTAGTTTTCAGGGGTCTGTGACACACATCCCTAGTGTGGCAGTGGACAACATCGTTCAGTCATGTAAGTATTTGATGACAGTCTTCTGTCGTTCATTCCAGGTAGTTTTCAGGGGGTCTGTGACACACATCCCTAGTGTGGCAGTGGACAACATCGTTCAGTCATGTAAGTATTTGATGACAGTCTTCTGTCGTTCATTCCAGGTAGTTTTCAGGGGTCTGTGACACACATCCCTAGTGTGGCAGTGGACAACATCGTTCAGTCATGTAAGTATTTGATGACAGTCTTCTGTCGTTCATTCCAGGTAGTTTTCAGGGGTCTGTGACACACATCCCTAGTGTGGCAGTGGACAACATCGTTCAGTCATGTAAGTATTTGATGACAGTCTTCTGTCGTTCATTCCAGGTAGTTTTCAGGGGTCTGTGACACACATCCCTAGTGTGGCAGTGGACAACATCGTTCAGTCATGTAAGTATTTGATGACAGTCTTCTGTCGTTCATTCCAGGTAGTTTTCAGGGGTCTGTGACACACATCCTTAGTGTGGCAGTGGACAACATCGTTCAGTCATGTAAGTATTTGATGACAGTCTTCTGTCGTTCATTCCAGGTAGTTTTCAGGGGTCTGTGACACACATCCCTAGTGTGGCAGTGGACAACATCGTTCAGTCATGTAAGTATTTGATGACAGTCTTCTGTCGTTCATTCCAGGTAGTTTTCAGGGGTCTGTGACACACATCCCTAGTGTGGCAGTGGACAACATCGTTCAGTCATGTAAGTATTTGATGACAGTCTTCTGTCGTTCATTCCAGGTAGTTTTCAGGGGTCTGTGACACACATCCCTAGTGTGGCAGTGGACAACATCGTTCAGTCATGTAAGTATTTGATGACAGTCTTCTGTCGTTCATTCCAGGTAGTTTTCAGGGGTCTGTGACACACATCCTAGTGTGGCAGTGGACAACATCGTTCAGTCATGTAAGTATTTGATGACAGTCTTCTGTCGTTCATTCCAGGTAGTTTTCAGGGGTCTGTGACACACATCCCTAGTGTGGCAGTGGACAACATCGTTCAGTCATGTAAGTATTTGATGACAGTCTTCTGTCGTTCATTCCAGGTAGTTTTCAGGGGTCTGTGACACACATCCCTAGTGTGGCAGTGGACAACATCGTTCAGTCATGTAAGTATTTGATGACAGTCTTCTGTCGTTCATTCCAGGTAGTTTTCAGGGGTCTGTGACACACATCCCTAGTGTGGCAGTGGACAACATCGTTCAGTCATGTAAGTATTTGATGACAGTCTTCTGTCGTTCATTCCAGGTAGTTTTCAGGGGTCTGTGACACACATCCCTAGTGTGGCAGTGGACAACATCGTTCAGTCATGTAAGTATTTGATGACAGTCTTCTGTCGTTCATTCCAGGTAGTTTTCAGGGTCTGTGACACACATCCCTAGTGTGGCAGTGGACAACATCGTTCAGTCATGTAAGTATTTGATGACAGTCTTCTGTCGTTCATTCCAGGTAGTTTTCAGGGGTCTGTGACACACATCCCTAGTGTGGCAGTGGACAACATCGTTCAGTCATGTAAGTATTTGATGACAGTCTTCTGTCGTTCATTCCAGGTAGTTTTCAGGGGGTCTGTGACACACATCCCTAGTGTGGCAGTGGACAACATCGTTCAGTCATGTAAGTATTTGATGACAGTCTTCTGTCGTTCATTCCAGGTAGTTTTCAGGGGTCTGTGACACACATCCCTAGTGTGGCAGTGGACAACATCGTTCAGTCATGTAAGTATTTGATGACAGTCTTCTGTCGTTCATTCCAGGTAGTTTTCAGGGGTCTGTGACACACATCCCTAGTGTGGCAGTGGACAACATCGTTCAGTCATGTAAGTATTTGATGACAGTCTTCTGTCGTTCATTCCAGGTAGTTTTCAGGGGTCTGTGACACACATCCCTAGTGTGGCAGTGGACAACATCGTTCAGTCATGTAAGTATTTGATGACAGTCTTCTGTCGTTCATTCCAGGTAGTTTTCAGGGGTCTGTGACACACATCCCTAGTGTGGCAGTGGACAACATCGTTCAGTCATGTAAGTATTTGATGACAGTCTTCTGTCGTTCATTCCAGGTAGTTTTCAGGGGTCTGTGACACACATCCCTAGTGTGGCAGTGGACAACATCGTTCAGTCATGTAAGTATTTGATGACAGTCTTCTGTCGTTCATTCCAGGTAGTTTTCAGGGGTCTGTGACACACATCCCTAGTGTGGCAGTGGACAACATCGTTCAGTCATGTAAGTATTTGATGACAGTCTTCTGTCGTTCATTCCAGGTAGTTTTCAGGGGTCTGTGACACACATCCCTAGTGTGGCAGTGGACAACATCGTTCAGTCATGTAAGTATTTGATGACAGTCTTCTGTCGTTCATTCCAGGTAGTTTTCAGGGGTCTGTGACACACATCCCTAGTGTGGCAGTGGACAACATCGTTCAGTCATGTAAGTATTTGATGACAGTCTTCTGTCGTTCATTCCAGGTAGTTTTCAGGGGTCTGTGACACACATCCCTAGTGTGGCAGTGGACAACATCGTTCAGTCATGTAAGTATTTGATGACAGTCTTCTGTCGTTCATTCCAGGTAGTTTTCAGGGGTCTGTGACACACATCCCTAGTGTGGCAGTGGACAACATCGTTCAGTCATGTAAGTATTTGATGACAGTCTTCTGTCGTTCATTCCAGGTAGTTTTCAGGGGTCTGTGACACACATCCCTAGTGTGGCAGTGGACAACATCGTTCAGTCATGTAAGTATTTGATGACAGTCTTCTGTCGTTCATTCCAGGTAGTTTTCAGGGGTCTGTGACACACATCCCTAGTGTGGCAGTGGACAACATCGTTCAGTCATGTAAGTATTTGATGACAGTCTTCTGTCGTTCATTCCAGGTAGTTTTCAGGGGTCTGTGACACACATCCCTAGTGTGGCAGTGGACAACATCGTTCAGTCATGTAAGTATTTGATGACAGTCTTCTGTCGTTCATTCCAGGTAGTTTTCAGGGGTCTGTGACACACATCCCTAGTGTGGCAGTGGACAACATCGTTCAGTCATGTAAGTATTTGATGACAGTCTTCTGTCGTTCATTCCAGGTAGTTTTCAGGGGTCTGTGACACACATCCCTAGTGTGGCAGTGGACAACATCGTTCAGTCATGTAAGTATTTGATGACAGTCTTCTGTCGTTCATTCCAGGTAGTTTTCAGGGGTCTGTGACACACATCCCTAGTGTGGCAGTGGACAACATCGTTCAGTCATGTAAGTATTTGATGACAGTCTTCTGTCGTTCATTCCAGGTAGTTTTCAGGGGTCTGTGACACACATCCTAGTGTGGCAGTGGACAACATCGTTCAGTCATGTAAGTATTTGATGACAGTCTTCTGTCGTTCATTCCAGGTAGTTTTCAGGGGTCTGTGACACACATCCCTAGTGTGGCAGTGGACAACATCGTTCAGTCATGTAAGTATTTGATGACAGTCTTCTGTCGTTCATTCCAGGTAGTTTTCAGGGGTCTGTGACACACATCCCTAGTGTGGCAGTGGACAACATCGTTCAGTCATGTAAGTATTTGATGACAGTCTTCTGTCGTCATTCCAGGTAGTTTTCAGGGGTCTGTGACACACATCCCTAGTGTGGCAGTGGACAACATCGTTCAGTCATGTAAGTATTTGATGACAGTCTTCTGTCGTTCATTCCAGGTAGTTTTCAGGGGGTCTGTGACACACATCCCTAGTGTGGCAGTGGACAACATCGTTCAGTCATGTAAGTATTTGATGACAGTCTTCTGTCGTTCATTCCAGGTAGTTTTCAGGGGTCTGTGACACACATCCCTAGTGTGGCAGTGGACAACATCGTTCAGTCATGTAAGTATTTGATGACAGTCTTCTGTCGTTCATTCCAGGTAGTTTTCAGGGGTCTGTGACACACATCCCTAGTGTGGCAGTGGACAACATCGTTCAGTCATGTAAGTATTTGATGACAGTCTTCTGTCGTTCATTCCAGGTAGTTTTCAGGGGTCTGTGACACACATCCCTAGTGTGGCAGTGGACAACATCGTTCAGTCATGTAAGTATTTGATGACAGTCTTCTGTCGTTCATTCCAGGTAGTTTTCAGGGGTCTGTGACACACATCCCTAGTGTGGCAGTGGACAACATCGTTCAGTCATGTAAGTATTTGATGACAGTCTTCTGTCGTTCATTCCAGGTAGTTTTCAGGGGTCTGTGACACACATCCCTAGTGTGGCAGTGGACAACATCGTTCAGTCATGTAAGTATTTGATGACAGTCTTCTGTCGTTCATTCCAGGTAGTTTTCAGGGGTCTGTGACACACATCCCTAGTGTGGCAGTGGACAACATCGTTCAGTCATGTAAGTATTTGATGACAGTCTTCTGTCGTTCATTCCAGGTAGTTTTCAGGGGTCTGTGACACACATCCCTAGTGTGGCAGTGGACAACATCGTTCAGTCATGTAAGTATTTGATGACAGTCTTCTGTCGTTCATTCCAGGTAGTTTTCAGGGGGTCTGTGACACACATCCCTAGTGTGGCAGTGGACAACATCGTTCAGTCATGTAAGTATTTGATGACAGTCTTCTGTCGGTCATTCCAGGTAGTTTTCAGGGGTCTGTGACACACATCCCTAGTGTGGCAGTGGACAACATCGTTCAGTCATGTAAGTATTTGATGACAGTCTTCTGTCGTTCATTCCAGGTAGTTTTCAGGGGTCTGTGACACACATCCCTAGTGTGGCAGTGGACAACATCGTTCAGTCATGTAAGTATTTGATGACAGTCTTCTGTCGTTCATTCCAGGTAGTTTTCAGGGGTCTGTGACACACATCCCTAGTGTGGCAGTGGACAACATCGTTCAGTCATGTAAGTATTTGATGACAGTCTTCTGTCGTTCATTCCAGGTAGTTTTCAGGGGTCTGTGACACACATCCCTAGTGTGGCAGTGGACAACATCGTTCAGTCATGTAAGTATTTGATGACAGTCTTCTGTCGTTCATTCCAGGTAGTTTTCAGGGGTCTGTGACACACATCCCTAGTGTGGCAGTGGACAACATCGTTCAGTCATGTAAGTATTTGATGACAGTCTTCTGTCGTTCATTCCAGGTAGTTTTCAGGGGTCTGTGACACACATCCCTAGTGTGGCAGTGGACAACATCGTTCAGTCATGTAAGTATTTGATGACAGTCTTCTGTCGTTCATTCCAGGTAGTTTTCAGGGGTCTGTGACACACATCCCTAGTGTGGCAGTGGACAACATCGTTCAGTCATGTAAGTATTTGATGACAGTCTTCTGTCGTTCATTCCAGGTAGTTTTCAGGGGTCTGTGACACACATCCCTAGTGTGGCAGTGGACAACATCGTTCAGTCATGTAAGTATTTGATGACAGTCTTCTGTCGTTCATTCCAGGTAGTTTTCAGGGGGTCTGTGACACGCATCCCTAGTGTAGCAGTGGACAACATCGTAATTCAGTCATGTAAGTATTTGATGACAGTCTTCTGTCGTTCATTCCAGGTAGTTTTCAGGGGGTCTGTGACACGCATCCCTAGTGTAGCAGTGGACAACATCGTAATTCAGTCATGTAAGTATTTGATGACAGTCTTCTGGGAACTCTCTCTCTCCCCTCCCCGTCTCTCTCTCAATTCAAACATGCAAGTATTGACGAATTTCTTCTGGGAAATCTCTCTCTCTCTCTCTCTCTCTCTCTCTCTCTCTCTCTCTCTCTCTCTCTCTCTCTCTCTCAATTTAAACATGCACGTATTCACGGATTTCTTCTGGGAAATCTCTCTCTCTCTCTCTCTCTCTCTCTCTCTCTCTCTCTCTCTCTCTCTCTCTCTCTCTCTCTCTCTATTCTTTCTCTCTCCTTTCCTCCCTCTTTCTCTCTAACCTTCTCTCTCCACCCCTTCACCTTCATTCTCTCCTTCCGTCCCTCCAACTCTCTCGATCCGTGTGTGCCCTACCCCTGCCCCCTTCCTGTCCACCCCCACTTCCATTCATCTCCCCGTTTCCCTCTCCCCCTCTCTCATGACACCAATTTTGACCCTTGTACTGCAAATAATGCTCATTATCTTAGAATCAAGCCATTCGAGACAAAACATTTAACAATCTATGAAATGTACTCTCTGCCAAAGACTTCAGGAACGTATGTTTAAAAATCACTGGTACGTTTACACACACACACACACACACACACACACACACACACACACACACACAGGCGCGTGCGCGCGCGCGCACGCACACACACACACACACACACACACACACACACACACACACACACACACACACACACACACACACACAGGTAGATAGATAGATAGATAAATAGATAGATAGATAGATAGATAGATAGATAGATAGATAGAGAGATAGACAGACAGATAGATAGACAGACAGACAGATAGATAGCTAGATAGACAGACAGACAGACAGACAGATAGATAGATAGATAGATAGAAAATGTCCAGATTCTCCGATATATTGTCATGAATCTATCAGCAGTTCTGTTTGCCAGCGAGTGACGCATTTTTAACATACAAGAGCTGCATAAGAGAATTAAACCTGTGAAATATGATTGAATTCTATGAGTATATGTACGGGTCAATTATCCGATCCGATAACTCACCTTATTCAAAGATTTGTCGACAATTACATGTTGATTTTTTCAGGTCCAACTTCAACAATGACGACGACAACAACAATGACGACGACAACAACAATGACGATGACAACAACAATGACGACGACAACAACAATGACGACGACAACAACAATCACGACGACAACAACAATCACGACGACAACAACAATGACGACGACAACAACAATGATGACGACAGCAACAACAGGGACGACGACGATGAGATCCACAAGAAAAACAACAACGGCAGCAGCAGCAGCAGATATAACATCATCAGCAACGACTACGACGACGATGACGCTGAGGACACCAACGACTTCTCCGCCCAAGACTTCACCTTCCCTGACATCATCAGAAAGTTCTTCGGAGTCTGCGACCACCTCGTCGTCCGCGGTGCCAGAGACCATCCCTGAGGCCATGGCCAGTAAGTCAGAGCTCTCCCTCATCGCTGAGGCCATGGCCAGTATGTCAAAGCTCTCCCTCATCCCTGAGGCCATGGCCAGTAAGTCAAAGCTCTCCCTCATCCCTGAGGCCACGACCAGTAAGTCAGAGCTCTCCCTCATCCCTGAGGCCATGGCCAGTAAGTCAGAGCTCTCCCTCATCCCTGAGGCCACGGCCAGTAAGTCAGAGCTCTCCCTCATCCCTGAGGCCACGGCCAGTACGTCAGAGCTCTCCCTCATCCCTGAGGCCACGGCCAGTA
>CM031603.1:96416723-96424223 GCA_018398815.1 Conus ventricosus
CACGGAGGATCAAAGTATCTTTACCGCCATGACGTCCACAGCCAGGGTCACCCCTCCAACAGAAGACACGAAGACACTGCAGGACCGAGGGGAGACGACCACGGCCACTTCAACGAAGCGGACCGCACAGAAATCCAGGACCAGAGTTCCACTTCCCCGGTGAAGGTTGCTCCAAGAGGGGAGGTCTCTGCGGTCCAACACGCCGGTCCACAGCCAGTGTCCAACATGCCCCAGCCACTGCCACGAGTTGACTGACACCTCCATCTTCCTCTCCACGGGTGGAGCCTGTGCTGTAGGTTGACAACATGCCCCAGCCACTGCCACGAGTTGACTGACACCTCCATCTTCCTCTCCACGGGTGGAGCCTGTGCTGTAGGTTGACAACATGCCCCAGCCACTGCCACGAGTTGACTGACACCTCCATCTTCCTCTCCACGGGTGGAGCCTGTGCTGTAGGTTGACAACATGCCCTTGACCCGTGACAGGACGACCCTGAGTTGGCTCGGTGAGTTGGGGAGTGAGGATAAGCAGCGAGGGAGTCACTACACTGAGATGACACTGCAGATGAGGCAACAACAGCACGTTACCTGTGGTGAACACCTCGTCCTCTTGGACGCACAGTATACTACTTTCTCTGACAATATGTTTGACATGGTTTTACTGCTAGACAGGATGTTTGTATAGAAATGCAGATTCTACAATGCTGTTTCTGTTCTGTAAGGTTTTCCACATGTTTTAAAGCAGATTTCAAACGAAGACTTCGCTCCTTATCGGAACAATGCGGTTTTAATATATGGTTGTATAATTTCCCTTTTCTGAATGTCAGAATGTGTTTGAAATATCAGTGTGTTTGGCCTGTTTTATAACTGTCTGATGTCTGCACGTGATTTTCGTCCTGTGTACTCTTCCTTGCCACACACACCGATACACCTACACACATGCATACACACACGCGCGCGCGCGCGCACACACACACGCATACACCACACACACACCACTCATACACATGCATACACTTATGCTCACACACATGCATGCGCTCAAGCAAACGCACACAAAGATTGTCGAACCATCGAGCAGATTCATGCAGCATAGTGTTATCATCCCTCGTCAACGAGATACGATAGTGTTAAAAAACGTTATGTTACACTTAGAATAATACCCGGTCGACTCAATTTACAATTTCTAACTTTGTGAGCTTCTGCAACGTATGTTGCTAAATATGCAACAGTGACCTCCTCTGTTTGAGGACAGGATGCTCACTAAGTCTTTTCTTGCTGCTACATGCATAGAGAACAAGGCACAATTATTTCTAATCTTAGCATACGCTGTGCAGTGGAACACAGAATGAACCTCATCTTTACGTGCATTTGCATCCAAACAAACCGGGCAAGCGTCTGGAACTCTTCCAATATCAAATCATCTCTTATATTTATGCAAGCCAAGACTTCTCTCTCTCTCTCTCTCTCTCTTCTCTCTCTCTCTCTCTCTCTCTCTCTCTCTCTCTCTCCCCGCTGCTGATTTATCAAATCTGATTGCAGCTTTAGACAAGCGCAGAACCCCATCGCATACCCAATCACAACATTTATTGTGCAACTTCAGACGACCTTTCCTAAGTTGACCCTTGTCACCAGCTACAGGGAAGGGCTGTATCGTCCCCCGTGCCCACACTCAAATCTACTCCGGTCACGAGCGAAGGCTGTTCGTATTCTTTTCAGAAACAAATATCAACAAATGATTAACTTCATTAATCAGGCACAGTGTAAACTCCTGCTATCAGTGTTTCCTACACTCGCAGTATGTTTGCAGAAATCAAGGGTTTGTGTGGGAAGATAAAGGCTGGACCCGTTCACATTGCATATTGTGTTCACTGTTATCCCATGCTCTCCTGTCAAACCCCGACCCCAAAGCCCTTGCCCTAGATATTCACACATCCTCAGGGTTTGGAAGAGAGAGAGAGAGAGAGAGAGAGAGAGAGAGAGAGAGAGAGAGAGAGAGAGAGAGAGAGAGAGAGAGAGAGAGTGTGTGTGTGTGTGTGTGTGTGTGTGTGTGTGTGTGTGTGTGTGTGTGTGTGTGTGTGTGTGTGAGCGCATGCCGTTCTTGCGTGACTACATGCCTGCGCGCTAGCGAGCGTGCTAACGTGCGTGCGTGCGTCTATGTGTGAGTCACTTGCATTCGTAATCTGTTAAGAATAATTTACAATGTAAACCATTCTCATTCCAAATCAATGCTAAAAATTGATTATTCTTCTTTATTTTCTTTAAGTGAAATGGTTGCACAGCTATTTTCACCTTTAATATCTAAAAGAACAAATTTGGCTGTCCACATGCTTTTTTTTTAATTTGCTCCATATTTCGTCTTGGCTTCGTGGCTTTGTCTCCCATGTCATTCTGGCGAAGACATAGGCTGCTACACTCAAGAGTTTCTACCAAAGTCCTACCTACTTTTAGTATTTGCTGAGAGCTGTAAATAGCAATATCGTTCACGCTTTGCATGCCCCCTACATAACGAATCAACACAAACTATGATATCTTCCAAGCTCCACCTTTGCATCCCACATTTCGACATTACGCACTCTACACCTTTTCCTAAAGTAGTAAAATACCATAACACATTTTGACACACTACTCTCTACACCTGTCCCCAGAGCAGTGAACGTTTGGCAGATTATACTCTACACCTTTCCCCCTAAAACGTATACTGTAACAACACACTTTATCGTCCTCTGGTTTACACTTTTCTAACAAAAATTGTGAACTGTAATCACATATTGTTTACGTCTTCAAGTCTACACATTTCTCTCAGAATAGTGAACTGTATTCACACACTTTAACACCCGAAGTCTACACCTTTCTCCCAAAATAGTGAATTTAATCACACACTTTGACATTCTGCATTATACACTTTTCCCTGGTGACCTATAAACACATACTATGACATGCTGTACTCTACACCTTTCCCCAAACAGTGAACTATAAACACACACTTTGACACCCTCCATCCTACACCTTTCCCCAGTAAACTATAAACACACACTTTGACATCCTGCATTTTACACCTTTCCCCTGTAAACTATAAACACACACTTTGACATCCTCCATTCTACACCTTTCCCCAGTGAACTATAAACACACACTTTGACATCCTGCATTTTACACCTTTCCCTAGTGAACTATAAACACACACTTTGACATCCTGCATTCTACACCTTTCCCCAAACAGTGAACTATAAACACACACTTTGACATCCTGCATTCTACACCTTTCCCCAGTGAACTATAAACACACACTTTGACATCCTGCATTTTACACCTTTCCCCAGTGAACTAGAAACACGCACTGTGACATCCTGCATTCTACACCTTTCCCCAGTGAACTATAAACACACACTTTGACATCCTGCATTTTACACCTTTCCCTAGTGAACTATAAACACACACTTTGACATCCTGCATTTTACACCTTTCCCCAGTGAACTATGAACACACACTTTGACATCCTGCATTCTACACCTTTCCCCAAACAGTGAACTATAAACACACACTTTGACATCCTGCATTCTACACCTTTCCCCAGTGAACTATAAACACACACTTTGACATCCTGCATTCTACACCTTTCCCCAAACAGTGATCTATAAGCACACACTTTGACATCCTGCATTCTACACCTTTCCCGTGAACTATAAACACACACTTTGACATCCTGCATTCTACACCTTTCCCCAAACAGTGATCTGTAAGCACACACTTTGACATCCTGCATTCTACACCTTTCCCCAGTGAACTATAAACACACACTCTGACATCCTTCATCCTGCACCTTTCCCCACACAGCGTTGCATCATCACGCTTTGATGAGAACGCTTCTGAAAATGATGATGAAGTCTTTCTTCTGAACAACCAAAATATTTTGGAACAGCATGTCTTCTCACAGATCCTCTTAAAAAGAAGTTTGCCTCAAACAGCAAAGCTTCTTTAAACAGCATGTTTCTACAAACAATGCGTTGTGCAACCAATACGCCATCTTCAGACATTTTTCGAACTACATGTGTTCTTCAAACAACGTGTCTGCCAGTGACAGTAATTCTTGTCCCCTAAGGATTTGGTCAGATGACCAGCCTTCAGTGAGTAACTTTCACACGTCAGTGTTTCACAGATCATGACAACAGTACATACACAACACCATTTAAAAAGTACACATAAAACACCGTTTAAAAAAGTAATCCATTTCCACACTTTTACTTACAGAAAGTGCCTATCCGTTTCCATCTACAACGCACGGAGTGTACAGTCCAAATTCGACCTCTGTTGATTTTGTTTATTTGACCTATACGTCCCCGGTATTAAGTGTTAGTTTATTCGATTATTGATATAGTTTTATCTATGTTTTGATCCAGGACATAGGGTGAAGATCAGACGAACAGCAGTGTTTGCTTGAAGAGACAGACACCTCAAAGCATTGACTAAAAGCACAAACAACTGGTGTCTGCAAAATGGCATTTTACAAATCTGTGTGCTCGCACTGTCTCTGTATCATCCTCTCTCTCTCTCTTTTTCTCTCTCTCCCTCCCTCCCTCCCTCCGCACGCACATAAACATAGATATAGAGATAGACGTGAGAGACAGACAGACAGACCAACACACACACACACACACACACACACACACACACACACACACACACACACACACACACACACATATATATATATATATATATATATATATATATATATATATATATATATATATATATATATAGAGAGAGAGAGAGAGAGAGAGAGAGAGAGAGAGAGAGAGAGAGAGAGAGAGACAGAGAGAGAGAGAGAGAGAGATAGACAGGCAGACAGATAGATAGATTGAAAGATAGACAGACAGATAGATATGTGTGTGTGTTGTGTGTGTGTGCGTGTGTGCGTGCGTGCGTGCGTGCGTGTGTGTGTGTGTGTGTGTGTGTGTGTGTGTGTGTGTGTGTGTGCGCGCGCGCGCGCGGACGCGCGTGCGCGTATGTTTACCAACGATCCACAGAAAGAGAGAGCTCGAGAGAGAGCTCGAGAGAGAGCTCGAGAGAGAGCTCGAGAGAGAGAGAGAGGAGAGAGAGAGAGAGAGAGAGAGAGAGAGAGAGAGAGAGAGAGAGAGAGAGAGAGAGAGAGAAAGAGAGAGAGAGAGACAGAGACAGAGACAGAGGCAGAGACAGACAGAGAGAAAGATAACGGAAAATAGGTTATTTTACAAGAATGATACATAGGTACGTGTAGGTGCATTTCATATATTCTTTCCTCGCCCTCATCAATGAGTACATGAAAGATAACCTCAACACAACACATTCTAGAAATTACGTCATCAGCTGCTTAAACCAGTGCGAGATGCTCAGATGGAAGGCAAACTAAGCAACATCATGTCAAAACACACACACACACACACACACACACACACACACACACACACAGAGAGAGAGAGAGAGAGAGAGAGAGAGAGAGAGAGAGAGAGAGAGAGAGAGAGAGAGAGAGAGAGAGAGAGAGAGAGAGAGAGAGAAGAGAGAGAGAGAGAGCACTCTGCCTTAAGATGACTGAGCTGTCTAAGTGTCTTTATAATCCACAACAGACTCACCCTAGTTACCATCTACCAATAGCATATTCCCTATTGAGTGAATTCACTCTCCTTTTAGACAATCGAAGCGGACACATGTAACAAACACCACTCTTCTTTTACACAACCAAAGCCAAGACCTATTAAAAGAAAATGCAAAAGGAAATTTAAGTAAAGTAACTTATCGATCAATTTATCAGTCCTACAAACAACACCAAAAAAAATCAATACGAAGAGACATAACTTCGAAAATGATTATACGGTTGGCTTGTTTGAAAGCTGAATTTCCTAGATGACAAAGCTTTGTTTTGCCTGGATGTTTTTTCCTTGTCTGATATTGATTGTTTCGTTATTTTACTGTTTCTTTCCTTTACAGCAGTTTCTTTTGGATTCGTACTCAGGTGCTTTCTAATACATCACATTATCTAAAACAAAAAGACCACCAGATTTGTATTCATGTGCCTGTTGCGAGGAAAAGTTGAATCGGTAAAGGAAGGGGGTGATAACCTGGCGTGATTGTGATTTACCGGATCAATGCTGAGGTCTGTACCACTAAGGATGGAGAATTACCGCATGGTGTGCGAAGTGATCTTCCTCTTGTTGGGAGCACGTGAGAATCTTTTTTAATGTTTATCTCACTTTAGTTGTATGTGATTAGAATTGTGTATCTTAAATCAGTTGCATGAGCACTTACGACAGAAGCTCTGTTTACCAATAGGAAACATCTTAAATGATATTACATTAAAAAAAATTCAACTAAGAATTGAACTCAGTCTAAACAAGATCGCACTACCGTACACAGTTTCTACAAAACAGAACAGCGAACAGAAATATCATGCAAACTATAAAGCACATTTGAATGAAAATTTCAAATAAAATGAAACCGCAAATGTGTAATAATGGCCGTTTTCAACCTACAGTTAAGTCTTTGGTGCATTGGAGTGAGTCTAACGCTACAACTTTACAACCTCTGTTCTTTTTCCCCCCTCATCCAATCAATTTGTACACATGCAATGCTTCAATGTGCAATGCTTCAATATGCAATGCTTCAATGTACAATGCTTCAATGTGCAATGGTTCAACGTGCAATGCTTCAATGTGCAATGCTTCAATGTGCAATGGTTCAACGTGCAATGGTTCAACGTGCAATGGTTCAACGTGCAATGGTTCAATGTGCAATGGTTCAATGTGCAATGCTTCAATGTGCAATGCTTCAACGTGGAATGCTTGAATGTGCAATGCTTCAATGTGCAATGCTTCATAATGCTGTTATAAAAACTGAACACGGCTTGTTGAAGAAGAAAGATGACGTAAAGCCTGCACTATAAATGTGATAGGTAATGAATTTAATTTGGTTTGAACGCCCTTAATTACAGTCTTACGTCATCAGTTTCTCAAAGAAACAACACCCCCCCCCCCCCTCGAAAGGTCGTTCAATTTTTAGTCTGTGTAATTCAAGTGGTTCTTCGAAAATCTGTAAGCTGAATTATCCAAGTTAATTAAACTGCGCAAGATATTTTGCTTATCCATTCTTGTAGATGAAATATTCTCTTGATTGGTACACACAGAATTGCCTTTAACTTTTTAGCAATGCCTTTTGTGAAAATGTCCTTTTTTGTGTCCTTTTAAAACATTGGCATGACCGTTTCGCAGTTGTTGTTATCCTTCCTATCCCAAACGATATATTCAGATTAAACACTTTTGGAGAGGAAGACTGAAAAAAAATCCACACACACGAAGAAAGAATGGTCACATGCACAAGAAATTCAGTCTTATAGCTACAAATTACAACACAAAAATAGAAATTCAAGAAAAAAAAAGAACAGCAAACAAACAACAACAAAAATGTTTTTGCTGCTTATGTTACACAACTACGTTCATTACGAATGTTTTTTTTTTAATGCGGACAC
>CM031603.1:96426723-96466723 GCA_018398815.1 Conus ventricosus
AGAGAGGGGGAGAACGAACAGAGAGAGGGCGAGAGAGCTCTGACGAGAGAAGAGCAGGGAGATGAGAGGAGAGAAGAGAACCAAGTTGAGAGATTAGCACGAGATAGTCTGCAGAGGAAGGACTAAAGAGAGATGTGGAGAGAGAGAGTTGCTAACTAATGAAGAGAAAAAGAAAGAAAAGAAAAGGAAAAGAAAAGCAACCATGTCCATTTGATAGGGCAGACTAGAAAGAGAGAGAGAGAGTGCAATGCGTTAATGCAAGAAGAAAGAAAGAACAGATCGATGTTGATAGTCACTGTTCCATCTTAACCGGGGTTCGACCTCATACCTGGCAGCGTCACTTCGTCAAGCAGAACCACAGACCAACGCCAGTGCCAGCAGACCAATACCAGTGCCAGCAGTTGTGTCGTGCTTGTGAAAGTGACAGTGAAAAGAAAAAAAAAAGAGAAAAGAAAAAGACAGTGATTCGTGAATAGTTAAGATCACCTGGCCAGGTAAAGTAGAAATCTATTTATACCCGGGTTAGTTAATGATGTTTTAGATAAATGATTTTGTGAAGTTCAGGAAAGAGAGAATGTTTTATTTTGTTTGATTCCATATGCATTGATGTTTCTTTCTGTGATCATGTGTAGTAAAGTTATAGACTTTACTAGTGGTTTGATGTGACGAATGCATGATATATGAATGAGATTGTAAGCAAGCTGTGAGTGTGTTTGGGCTGTGCGCTAGTCCTTCCTCCACTGACATACCCCGAGGTTGACAATTTATTGGCGAGCCTGCCAGGATATTCTGGCCCATTTATTATAATTGTTCAACTTCTCAGAGAGGAAGCTGGGTGGGATTCAAGTATTGTAATCCTAAGACAAGGGGTTGTCTTACTGTATGTTCCCAAGATAGTTAAATACTAGGCTTGGCATTGCTTCCAAGATAGTTAATACTAGGCTTGGCATTTCAGCCCCAGAGTACTTATTTCGCACAGATTTCCTATAATTCGCTCTCATAGTTGGGTCAGGCGCTGGGCGTCTTATAAAAACTAATTACGTTGTCCCAAGCTAATATTATCATTCATAGGATTGTGCTATTACGTCACTCGTGTCGGTAACCACCAGTTCGGCTGTCATAGTTGTAAAATCCTGTTCAAAAAAAAAAAAAAAAAAAAAAAAGACATAATGGCGGAAGAAAAGAACACCCCTATTGAACAACTTGTGAGCGTCGCTCGTGACTTAGGCTATTCGGGAGAAGAGTTGCGAGCATTCGTTGAAAACCAGCAAAAGATGGAAAGGGATGAGAGAGCAGAAAGACGCCGTGTCGCGGTAGAAAAGGAAGAAACAGAAAGATTAAGGATTCAGGCTAATCAGGAAACACAGGAAACAGAAAGATTAAAAGCTAGGGAAACGCAGGAAACAGAACGATTAAGGATTCAGACTAGCGAAACGCAGGAAACAGAAAGATTAAAGCAGGAAACAGAAAGATTAAGGATTCAATTAGAGTTAGAAAAGGTGAGAATACAAAGGGAGACCACCGATGATGGGAGTTCAGTTTCCAGTGACTCTGTGCGCAGTTATGCCCCCCGACCAAAGTTACCAAAATTCTCGGAAGGGTCAGATTCGATTGATGCATACATCAGTCGTTTTGAAACGTTCGCGACTAGTCAAGGCTGGCCATGCAGAAGAGTGGGCAGTCATTTTGTCAGCGTTATTGACGGGTAAGGCATTACAGATTTTCACTGCATTGCCAGCAGACACCCAATCTGATTTTGGTGCTGTGAAGGAATCATTGATGAAGGGATTTGACCTCACAGAGGAAGGATTCAGAAAGAAATTTCGTTCAGCTAGATTGCAAGCAGGTAAAACGTACACTCAGTTTGTGCACGTTTAGATCACTATTTTGATAAATGGTTAGAGTTGAGCGGTACGAAGAAGGAGTTCGCTGAATTGAAAGAGCTGGTTATGAAGGAACAGATTTTGTCAGTTGCGGCCCTGAGTAACCATACATTTGAAAGAGAGACAGCCAGAGACAGCAGGAGAGTTGCTGAAGTTAGCAGAGGTGTATAGAGAGGCACGTTTGGGCACTAAGGTGCAGGAGAAACAGATGCTAGGCCACAGGTGAGAAAAGTGCAAGGAGACTAGGGGAGTTTCCTGCAAAGTCTGCAAACCCAGTGGTGGGGCAGAACGGAGGACAAAGGGACAATAGGTGTTTCATTTGTCACAAGAAGGGACATGTGGCGAGGGGATTGTCGCATGAGGTTCCAGAAGGCAGCAGCCTTGCAAGAGGTGGATAAGGGTCGTCAAGGGAAACGACCTGCAGTGGAACCAACAGGGATCCAATCTGAAGAGGGTGGAGTGCAGCCTATGGCTAGCACTGACAGCAGTCAGTGTCAGGGATGGAGGGCACTAGGCTGAGTGGTTCGTTACCAGTGGAAGAAGGGTGGATTGGCCAGCAGAGGGTGAAAGTGTTACGAGACACTGGTTGTTCATTGCGGTGTGGTGAGAACAACGCTGGTCGATAAAGGGGATTTGACAGGGCAAATCCAGACCTGTACTCTAATCGATGGCACTGTGAGGGAGTTTCCAGTTGCTAAGATAGAAGTACGTACCCCTTACTTCTCAGGCGAGTTGTCTGCGCTGGTGATGGAGAAACCCCTTCATGATTTGATCATTGGAAATATTCCAGGGAAGGGATCCAGGGGATCCTGAGTTGTTGACTGCTACAGGGGCAGCAGTTCAAACACGGAGCAAGAAGGAGGAAAAGGTTGACAAACCGTTAGTCGTTCCAGCAAGGAAGTCAGCATAGATGTGTCGCCTGATGAGTTTAGGGCAGCGCAGGAACAAGACCCTTCGCTCGTGAAGTCTTGGGAGTTGGCAAGAGGTGGAGAGAAACAGGTGGTTAGAGGAGGTGAGACAGAATTTCTTGTGAAAGGCGGGTTGTTGTACCGAGTGTTCACCAAGGGAAGAACAGGTAAGGTGACAACTCAGTTAGAGGTACCAGCATGTATCGTGACACTGTCATGTGAGTGGGTCACGAGTCGCTCATGGCGGGTCATCTCGGCACCAGCAAAACAGCTGACCGAATCTTTGATGACTTTCATTGGCCAGGAGCAATGGCAGACATAAAGCGGTTCTGCATGTCATGTGACGTGTGTCAAAGGTCAGCCACAAGAGGGGTGAAGAGGAAGGCGCCTCTTAAACATCCCCCTTTAATTGACACACCGTTCAGGAGAGTGGTGTTGATCTGATTGGCCCAATCTCGCCCTGTTCCAAAGGTGGGCACAGGTATGAGACATGTAAGGTTGCAAAGGAAAGTTTGCGGAAGGCTAGGGTCGTTCAGAAGAAGCAATATGACAGAAAGGTGAGGAAGCAATCCCTCAAGTGGGAGATCAAGTCCTGTTACTGCTTCCCACGGATCACAACAAGCTGCTGATGCATTGGAAAGGACCATTCACCATCATTGAAAAGGTAGATCAGGACTACCGAATTGATGTGGATGGGAAACCAAAACTTTTCCATGCGAATTTTCTCCGCAAATATATCAGCGTGAGACTCAGCACATAGGCGCAGCAGCAATCATTGATGAGGTGAAAGAGACCCAGCAGAGAAGGGGAGATTTTGTTGCCTAAGTTTCCAGAAGAGTCATACAGGGATGTGTCACTGTATGAAGGGCTAGACAGTAATGAGTTCCTAGGTTTTGTTGTTGGAGGCGACACAAAGCAGCCAGAAAAGGGAAAGGTGGAGAAGATGATGAATTCAGAGAGACCAAAGACCAAAACAGAAGTCAGGAGTCTGCTAGGTTTTATCGGTTTCTATAGGGAGTTTGTTCCAAATTTCGCTGCGATCACGAGTCTCTCAGTGATTTGGTCAAGGCAGGGAAACCGGCAGTGGTCGAATGGTCAGACGCTGCAGAGCAAGCACTGCAGACAGTGCTGAAAGACTAGGTTCCCGTCCCATCTTGAAGCTACCAGATATGTCCAAACCATTTTTGTTGCGGACAGATGCATCAGGGGTGGAGTAGGTGCAGTATTGTTGCAGAGCACGAAGGGGTCGAGTTTCCTGTGAAGTATGCCAGTGGTAGATAATTCTGCCTAACAGTATGTGCTTGAGGGGGTGAATGGGGGAAAGAAAATGCTTCTCAAAATGAGCCTTCAGCAAGCTTATAGTCTCCAAGGGGGAGACAATCTCCAATGGGGAGGAAACTCACTAACATGTATCTCCTGGTCAGATACCGATATTTCGAAACCTGATGTTTCTCCTCAGTGACCGCGGAAAGTGGTCATTTGACTCCTCTGCCTTTTCGGTTTTAATTCTTCCCAGAAAAAGGCTGGTGTGCAATACCGTAGTATGTTGTTGGGTTTTCAAAAAACCAACCAAAGGTGCCACCTAAGAAGCAAAAGAAAATCATGAAATAGCAAAACAAGCCACATTTTCTTGTGAAAAGTAGAAAATATAAAAAGATATCCTCTTAAGACACAAGTTCTGAGGGCCAGTTCCTGGAATGAATCCGCAAGGGACTAAATTACAATAAACTAATAAATTCCAAGGATAAGTACCGAGCACCATTCCAGCAACTTACAGAGCAGCTTGGTGTTGCAATGACTGCAAGAAATAGTCAATTATAAACAAAGCTTTATATATATGTAATGTAATGTAATGTAATGTAATGCAATGTAAAAGGATATTTATAGAGCGCTTTACCTCGCAAGAGCCCAAAGCGCATATTGCAGAAAAAACATGATAAAAATTCTAATTCTAATTCAAAGCGCGCGCATACACACACACACACACACACACACACACACACACACACACACACACACACACACACACACACACACACACACACACCGCCGGGAAAAAAAGAAACCCCCCCCCCAAAAAAACAAAACAACAGACTCTCATACGCAGACAGACACAGGAGCGCGTTCAACACCAGCAAACACGCGCACAGTGGTAACTGTATATCGTAAATCAGTCCGAGGGAAAATATGTGTCTTTAGGGAGGCTTTAAAAGTCTCTAAAGAGTCCGTGTTACGCAAAGAAGAAGGGAGACTATTCCACAGAGCAGGTGCCTGGTAAGAGAAAGATCGTTGGCCTGAAGTTTTCAGGCGAGCGGAGGGAAGCCGAAGCAGACGAGAATCGGTGGATGAGCGTAAGTTGCGAGACGGAACAGGAGATGGAGGAGGTCAGAGAGGTAGGAGGGAGCCAGATTATTCAGTGATTTGAAAACCAGGAGGAACTTTAAAGTCAATGCGAGACTGAATTGGGAGCCAGTGTAAGGAAGACAGAATTAATGATATGTGATCAGATCTAGAGGAGCGGGAGATCAGACGGGCGGCATTGTTCTGAACTTTTTGAAGTTTAGAGATGAGCGTTAAGGGACAACCGGCAAGGAGGGAGTTACAATAGTCGAGCCGAGACAGGACAAAAGCACAGATTAGAGTCTTCAGAGCATTTTGAGTAAGGAAGCGGCGAACTGAGCTGATTCTACGAAGTTCAATGTAGCAGGACTTGCACACATTAGAGATATGTTGTTTGAAAGAGAGAGTTTGGTCGAGTGCAACGCCGAGGTTACGAACAGACACTGATAGATTTATTTCGTTTCCATCAACATTGTACTGTACTGTATGGCATTACATTGTAATGCATAGTACTGTACTGTATGGCATTACATTGTATTGCATAGTACTGTACTGTATGGCATTACATTGTAATGCATAGTACTGTACTGTATGGAATTACATTGTATTGCATAGTACTGTACTGTATGGCATTACATTGTATTGCATAGTACTGTACTGTATGGCATTACATTGTATTGCATAGTACTGTACTGTATGGCATTACATTGTAATGCATAGTACTGTACTGTATGGAATTACCGTGTATTGCATAGTACTGTTCTGTATGGCATTACATTGTATTGCATTGCACTGTACTGTATGGAATCACATTGTATGGTATTACATTGTCTCGCATAGTACTGTACTGTATGGCATTACATTGTATGGTATTACATTGTATTGCATTGCACTGTACTGTATGGAATTACTTGTATGGTATTACATTGTCTTGCATAGTACTGTACTGTTTAGCATGGATGGTTTAGTACTGCACTGTATTGCATTGCATTGGACTGTACAGTACCGCCCCTCTACTGCTTTGAACTGTAATGTATTGTAAATAATAATAATAATAATAATGAATACTTATATAGCGCCTATTCTCGGCTAGAGACCAAGCTCTAAGCGCTTTACAATCCACGCTAGTTTACACAACGGGCTGCCTACCTGGGTAGTGCCGACTGAAGAGCTGCCAGCTGGCGCTTCATTCAGTCGTTTCCCATGTCATCCAGTCAGTATCGTTCAATATTGATCACTCATTTCTAATAGCGAGAGATTTGTAAAGAGATAGATATTGTTCGCAGACTCGACAAAGTACGCCTATGTCCACCAATCAAGTGGGGACAAGACTGGATCGAAAATGGCAAACATGACAACATGGGACTGGTGTTCCTTCGACAGACATTCTCCTGTCCACGTGTCCTTTGACTACGTCATCAACAGATACAACGGTCAGCTGTTGGTGTTCAGGCCATGCAGTCCGGACAAGAAGAGATTAACCCACACAGGGAGTCAGTGGAGGAAGGCCAGTTTCACGCTCCAGGCATGTGACTCTGATGACAGCACAGCTAAGGTGAATTGTCTCTCCCCTCTCTCTCTCTCTCTCTCTCTCTCTCTCTCTCTCTCTCTCTCTCTCTCTCTCTCTCTCTCTCTCTCCACATACGCACAAGCACAAACACTCACAAACAGAGAGTGTGAAGGGAGAAGGGAGAGAAACTACAAACATCCTAGCATCATACTTGCGTTCATGTCAAATACGTGCAGGTATCTCGTTCTAAAAAAAATCGTTTTGTAAAATCTCAACAGCTGTAAAACGTCGTTTTCGATTCCAGTACCCTTATCCACACTCCCTCTCTTTAATTGATGTTACTAACTTTACCATCACATTTGTCTATTCTGTATTGTGATAAAAAAAAACTGCGCTTAAGAGCGTAAATGTGGGAGAGCGAAGCCTTTTAGAACATACGGGTTTGGTGGTTGATTTTCATTGAGCCAGACGGTTGGTATGTTTGTATTGGTGCAGTTGTTTTTCAGCTGTAATCAGCACTAGAACTACACTGATAAATGTCGGGACTAACTGTGTGGTTTGCTAACAGGGAAGTGCTGACTGACCCTGATCGATGTTGTTATGGACTACTGAGCAGACTTACAAGGATAATGCTCCTTTACACTTTCGATATTAAAACACAACATCCTTTCCCAATTCAGATGAAGAGTTTAACATTAACACAAACCGATGTAGTTATAGTCTCAACAGAAATCATCTCGTAATGAATGTAAAAGAACCACAGAAATGCCAGCTGTCCACTTTGTAATTAAACAAGTCAGTCATTCAATATAACTTGAATACATATTTACTTCTTTGCATTCCATTAAACGGCAGTCCATTTCTTCATTTGGTATCAATGACCTTTGAGGTATAACAAATCATTTTGAAATTCATGTTTCTTTAGTCCATGACAATCAACAAGATGCGATGCTCGGCATGGGCCGCTTTTCTGTCTAGTTTCTTCCACCACGTTGTCTTTACCTGGGAGCCACACCTTTCCCTGATGAGCTGTTTGGTTTTGACTGTCCCTTGATGCTTGTGATGAGCAATGTGAACAACGTTTTGCTGAGGGAAAAAATAATGGTCACAGAGAATAACTCCATCTGAAATTGACAGTTCATCTTTGAAACGAAAACAAGACAATTCAGGGTTTCGCCATCTGTTTCGCTGCACGATGGTTAATGATTTTTCAAACTGAGGGTCTTCCTTTGTGGCAGTCTGGACTTCATCAAGTGTCCTTGCCTTTGGACCGCGATTTCGTTCACATAAAAGATGCAGTCTTTAACCTCATTACCTCTCTGGGTGAGAGTTTGGGTGTCGATTAATAGATTTTGCTCATTCTTTCCATTACGTTACTGAAGACTGAATTCATTTGTTGTCAGGTGAAAATGTCAACGTTCTGCTCTTGCTGCTGCCGCCTTCCGACTTTTCAAAATTCCAAAATGTGGTCCGTCGCAACTGTAAATGCTGATCCAAAAAGGTACAGATGAAAATGTTCTACACTACTGATATAGCAAGCATGTGCCGATCTGTCTGGGAACACAGTTGTTCAACCTCTGTCAAAGTATGACTTGCAAAAGGATAATCTTGCCACCCTGAGTAAAACTCGCCAAAAGACCGACAGGATCCACGATGATTGCTGTTGATCTCCAGGGTTAGCTTCCTGAAGGCTGTTACTTGTTCAACTTCAGCGCACTGCCATGAGACATCTTGTCTTGTCTGTCTGTATAATGGTTCTGTCAAGGCTGCTGAGTGAGGATGAAGCGAGAAACGCACTGAGTCATTCCCTGAAATGATCCAGTGACTCCATCTTCCTTGGCTGGGTCAGTGTCACTGATGGACTTTATTTCGGGGTGATCCATAGAAATCCCTTCGTCACTGAACACAGGGAAGTGAGTTTGCTCACTGAGAATTTGCTTTTTTTTCTAGTTCACTTGAACTCCTCTTTATTGAAGGTTCTTCAGTGTCTTCCTCAGTTTCTTGTCATGTTCCGCTGGAGTTTCCCCGTACACTACGATGTCATCAGATAGATTTCTGGCACCTGTGGTGTCCCTCAGAAGATCAGAAACAGCTTTCTGAAAAACATCTGGGGTCTCATTGACACGAAGCAAGAGTGTTTTGTCCTGATGGAGACCTGCGTGTGAAGAAAGCGCGTACCTGTGGTGGCAGAGGAGAACGTGATTAAGGAAATGAGTGAATCAATAGAAAAACAGAAGTAACTGATCATCAACGTGTCACTCTGATGTTTCAGTTCTGTGTTAACTGCCTTGCATTTTTTTTTACATGTGCTGCAAGGGCCAGACTGGTCTGAATATATATAAGATCAGCCATATTAATAGCGGAGTTTTAAGAAATCATTTTGTTTGTATGTTTGTTCTTCATCATCCATAAGGAAGGTTCGTTTCTTCAGCAGCTTGATGTTCTCCATACAGGCATGGAATAGGTCATCAGCCTTCATGTGGGAGCTTTGGGATACTGAGGAGGATGGGAAGGGACGGAAGAGCATCATCACGAGTTATATGACTTCATTGTAAACACGGCCCACTTTGTCACATTGCCTTCTCGTGCCTTAGGTGTTACAGCGTTAAGAGTGGCACACTGCATTTTAACAACTGAGATGAGAATATTCAAAATCGTTCAATAGGGAAATGACTGGCTTGATCACAAGCAGATGAAAATGTGTCTGCCTGGTTGAGGCTAGATTCGGCAGACACGATCTGCGTGGCTATGTCACTACCCATTAGTCCAACAATCCCTTAACCTTAGTTATGTAGCTTTTCTCTACATATGTGAGTCATATTGGCGACTGCCTCCTTGTTCACTGTGTGCCTCATTTGTTTTATTCCTTGCGTGTAGTTCAATAAAGGCAAACACGACTAGTATTTGATAGATATTAATCCTTTGAAAAGTTTAATGGCATGGAGGATAAACAACAGCAACACTCAGAAGCAGAGTCAGATTTAAATCATCAAACAATGGGTGATTTCACAAGAAACAAAATGCATTTACACTGAGTGTAGTGCAGACATTTCGTGACAACACGAACAAACAAATGGAACATCACAAGTTCCCCTTTTGTCTATCTTTTGTCCCGAACAAAACCACACATCACATCCTGCTGAGCGCGTTCCAACTCATAAAACCAAATTCTAGTTTCAAACACTTCTTTTCATTTCAACAATATTTACTATAAAATTCATTGACCATTACACACACCCACTTCCACACGACAGAAACACACACACACACACACGCACAACACGCGCGCGCACACACACACACACACACACCACTGCTGTTGAGTGGACTACCAACGTTCCACGTTTAACCAGCACTGTGATCTTGCAATGTTCCAGGTGGTCTTCAGTGGGACTGTATCAGAATTCCCCAGCGTTGCAGTGGATAATCTTTTCATTCAGTCATGTAAGTGTTGTCTGACAAGTCCATGCATCAATTTCTCTATCTCTGTCTGACTATCCACACACACACACATAGATAGAGGAACATATATATATATATATATATATATATATATATATATATATATATATATATATATATATATATATATATATATATATATTCAATTATAAACAAAGCTTGCTCTTATGTCTTAGATTGAAGAAATAGGGGGAGATAAGCATTCATATCTGCAGTGGTAGATAATTCTGCCTAACAGTATGTGCTTGAGGGGGTGAATGGGGGAAAGAAAATGCTTCTCAAAATGAGCCTTCAGCAAGCTTATAGTCTCCAAGGGGGAGACAATCTCCAATGGGGAGGAAACTCACTAACATGTATCTCCTGGTCAGATACCGATATTTCGAAACCTGATTGTTTCTCCTCAGTGACCGCGGAAAGTGGTCATTTGACTCCTCTGCCTTTTCGGTTTTAATTCTTCCCAGAAAAAGGCTGGTGTGCAATACCGTAGTATGTTGTTGGGTTTTCAAAACACCAACCAAAGGTGCCACCTAAGAAGCAAAAGAAAATCATGAAATAGCAAAACAAGCCACATTTTCTTGTGAAAAGTAGAAAATATAAAAAGATATCCTCTTAAGACACAAGTTCTGAGGGCCAGTTCCTGGAATGAATCCGCAAGGGACTAAATTACAATAAACTAATAAATTCCAAGGATAAGTACCGAGCACCATTCCAGCAACTTACAGAGCAGCTTGGTGTTGCAATGACTGCAAGAAATAGTCAATTATAAACAAAGCTTTATATATATGTAATGTAATGTAATGTAATGTAATGTAATGCAATGTAAAAGGATATTTATAGAGCGCTTTACCTCGCAAGAGCCCAAAGCGCATATTGCAGAAAAAACATGATAAAAATTCTAATTCTAATTCAAAGCGCGCGCATACACACACACACACACACACACACACACACACACACACACACACACACACACACACACACACACACACCGCCGGGAAAAAAAGAAACACCCCCCCCCCCAAAAAAAAAAAAAACAGACTCTCATACGCAGACAGACACAGGAGCGCGTTCAACACCAGCAAACACGCGCACAGTGGTAACTGTATATCGTAAATCAGTCCGAGGGAAAAGATGTGTCTTTAGGGAGGCTTTAAAAGTCTCTAAAGAGTCCGTGTTACGCAAAGAAGAAGGGAGACTATTCCACAGAGCAGGTGCCTGGTAAGAGAAAGATCGTTGGCCTGAAGTTTTCAGGCGAGCGGAGGGAAGCCGAAGCAGACGAGAATCGGTGGATGAGCGTAAGTTGCGAGACGGAACAGGAGATGGAGGAGGTCAGAGAGGTAGGTGGGAGCCAGATTATTCAGTGATTTGAAAACCAGGAGGAGAACTTTAAAGTCAATGCGAGACTGAATTGGGAGCCAGTGTAAGGAAGACAGAATTAATGATATGTGATCAGATCTAGAGGAGCGGGAGATCAGACGGGCGGCATTGTTCTGAACTTTTTGAAGTTTAGAGATGAGCGTTAAGGGACAACCGGCAAGGAGGGAGTTACAATAGTCGAGCCGAGACAGGACAAAAGCACAGATTAGAGTCTTCAGAGCATTTTGAGTAAGGAAGCGGCGAACTGAGCTGATTCTACGAAGTTCAATGTAGCAGGACTTGCACACATTAGAGATATGTTGTTTGAAAGAGAGAGTTTGGTCGAGTGCAACGCCGAGGTTACGAACAGACACTGATAGATTTATTTCGTTTCCATCAACATTTATAGAACTAGGGAGAGAATGAGTTCTAATGGTGTGTTTCGAAGCAAGGAGGATTATTTCAGTTTTGTCTGCGTTAAGTTGTAGTTTGTTATTGTGTATCCATGATTTAACATCGGTAATGCATGTTTGAGAAGAGGAGATTATTTCATGAAGCTGACTGATATGGGCAGAGATATACAGCTGGTTGTCATCTGAAAAGCTATGGTGAAGGAGAGAGTGTCGGCTGATAATGGCCGAGAGAGGCTGGGTGTACAGCACAAACAAAACCGGTCCCAGGACAGATCCCTGAGGAACACCAAACTGAAGTGCTCTTGCTGGAGACTTAACACCTTTCACTGAAACAGTTTGCGTGCGATCAGAGAGATATGAAGAAAACCAGGAAAGGAAAGAACCAGAAAGACCAAAAGAAGTGTTGAGTCTTGAGAGAAGAATGGAGTGATCTATTGCATCAAAAGCAGCAGACAAATCTAAGAGAGAGAAAAGAGAAACTTTGTTTCCATCAACAACTGTGAGGAGATCGTTCGGTATCTTGAGGAGCGCTGTCTCGGTGCTATGGCCAGCCCGGTAGGCTGACTGGTTATATATATATATATGTATATATATATATATATATATATATATATACATATATATATATATATATATATATATATATATATATATATATATATATATATATATATATATACATACAATAAACTAATAACTCCAAGGATCTGTAACTGAGCACCATTCCTGCAATTTTCAGAGCAGCGTGGTGCTGCAATGGCTACTTTATAAAATCTAAGACATTTCTTTTCAATCTAAGACATAAGAGCAAGCTTTGAGTATAATTCAATCTCTCTCTCTCTCTCTCTCTCTCTCTCTCTCTCTCTCTCTGTATATATATATATATAATATATATATATATATATATATATATATATATATATATATCCTGATGACAGCGCAACACGCTTGAAACAAATTTGTAGATAGTTTTAAGATTCCTCTTTTAACTTGTTTTAACTAATGTTGCTCCCCAAGGGGTTGAGCACTTAAAAAATTGTTTTAGGCATTTTAAATATACTGATCTATATATATATATATATATATATATATATATATATATATGTGTGTGTGTGTGTGTGTGTGTGTGTGTGTGTGTGTGTGTGTGTGTGTGTGTGTGTGTGTATGTGTGTGTGTGCGCGCGCGCGCGTAGGTGGGAGGACACAGAGAGAGAGAGAGAGAGAGAGAGAGAGAGAGAGAGAGAGAGAGAGAGAGAGAGGAGAGAGAGAGAGAGAGAGAGAGAGGGAGGGAGGGGGAGCGGGGCATATTTTCAGACTGTTCACCCCTATTATCGTCTGATTGTATTTTCCGTTGTCAACACCGGCAGCAGATAACCGGCAGCGGGTTTGACACTGTGGGTTAAAGGATCACTACAGACTGTCAGACAACAGGCAAAGCAGCTATGGCAGAAGCCAGTGTTCTTACAGGAGACCCACCGCCACATCGGCAGTCTGTGTCTGTCATGAGTGGGCGGTGCTGTGTTCTGTCGTGTTTTGCTGTACTGTGCTGTGCTGGGCTTCGCTATACTGCACCGTGGTGTGTAGCTTTGTATGGGATTTTCATTCAATCGCACTGAATTGCACGGTACTGCATTGAATTGCATAGTACTGTACTGTATGGCATTACATTGTAATGCATTGTACTGTACTGTATGGCATTACATTGTAATGCATAGTACTGTACTGTATGGCATTACATTGTATTGCATAGTACTGTACTGTATGGCATTACATTGTAATGCATAGTACTGTACTGTATGGAATTACATTGTATTGCATAGTACTGTACTGTATGGCATTACATTGTATTGCATAGTACTGTACTGTATGGCATTACATTGTATTGCATAGTACTGTACTGTATGGCATTACATTGTAATGCATAGTACTGTACTGTATGGAATTACATTGTATTGCATAGTACTGTACTGTATGGCATTACATTGTATTGCATTGCACTGTACTGTATGGAATCACATTGTATGGTATTACATTGTCTCGCATAGTACTGTACTGTATGGCATTACATTGTATGGTATTACATTGTATTGCATTGCACTGTACTGTATGGAATTACTTGTATGGTATTACATTGTCTTGCATAGTACTGTACTGTTTTGCATGGATGGTTTAGTACTGCACTGTATTGCATTGCATTGGACTGTACAGTACCGCCCCTCTACTGCTTTGAACTGTAATGTATTGTAAATAATAATAATAATAATAATAATGAATACTTATATAGCGCCTATTCTCGGCTAGAGACCAAGCTCTAAGCGCTTTACAATCCACGCTAGTTTACACAACGGGCTGCCTACCTGGGTAGTGCCGACTGAAGAGCTGCCAGCTGGCGCTTCATTCAGTCGTTTCCCGTGTCATCCAGTCAGTATCGTTCAATATTGATCACTCATTTTCCTTACTTCCTTCATTCTTTCCATTTCTCACGCAGGGTGCATGCTATGTGTAACGTGTCATCCATACCAACGGCCAAACTGGCCTACTCTTCCGAAAGTTGGCGATGGGATTTTACGTGTGTGCAAGATGATATGCGTGCGTTCACACACGGAACCTCGGTTTATAGTCTCATTCGAAGGACTGTATGGGAATTGGAGTCAGAACCAATGTTAACTCCGAGGGAAAAATCCCCCTGTACCGAAACGCCCCGGCGGAGGTTCGAACCCGCAGCCCCAGGATCACCAAGATTACGAGTCCGGCGCTCTACCAACTGAGCTCCCGGCTTGCATTGCAGTGTATCATGCTGTTTTGCTCTGTGTTCCATCCTCTTATACTGTGCCCTACTGTACTGTATTGTACTATATTGCAAAGCATTGCACTGTATTGTATTATATCACACTGCACCGCATTGTAACAAACTGTATAATTTTCCATACTGATTTGTGTTGTAATGAATTTCTTTCTGATCACACCAACTTTTCTGTGTTAAATTAATTAGGCAGTTCTCTGTAAAGAGAGCGTGTCACCATGGTGTAAGAGCACCCATGTTTTGTCGGTATGCATAAATCAATTTTCACCTCTTAAACTGATTTGGTTTTCGTTGTTCTCTACAGGGCTATCGCTCATAATTCAATCTGTGTTTGTCGATCTGCACAAGGCTGATTTTAATCACTCACACCCATTTTGGGTCGATCTGATGTGGATTAGATTTTACCATCCCAACTGACCTTTTGTCCGTCTGCATAGGGTTCATTTTCACCATTCATATTTTCCCCCTTACAGTCTTGCCATGTCGTGGGTTCCTTAACGTGCATAACTAACGGGCAGCACATAAGGCACCTTACTGTATGGTCCCATGTAAAAGACCGACACTCAGATCCCACTGTCGGTGCACTAGAGAGGGTAAGGGTGGGGTAGAAAGGGACGATGTGAGGGTGAATGGGGAGGGGGTTTTGAGGCGGTGAATTTTCCCACGTCCTTGGACTTGAATCACACTTTGGAGACTGCTGTTATTCCATCCTCCTCCATACAACTAGGCTGTCTCCTCCATCTCCCTCCCCCAACACACACTCACATCAACACACACACACACACACACACACACACACACACACACACACACACACACACACACACACACACACTCACACACACACACACACACACACACACACACACACACACACACACACACACACACACACACACACACAAGCACACATATGTCCTCCCTATCGCTCTTCGAGCCACAATCGTACGCACAAGCACTAACACGCTCATCTGATCTTCATGCACTTACATAAACATACATATTTTGGTGTTAACTTCATTCATTCACCGTTTCCAGATCCTTCTACTATGGCAACTGATTCTTCAAGTTTCACCACGTATTCCAGCAAGTTCTCTACCCTGACCCCAACGTCTCGGAGGACAGACACCATCAAGGAACTGTCCACTACAGAAATTTCAACAGACTATTCCACCAAGTTTTCTACCTTGACCCTAACGTCCCCGAGGAAAGACACCAACAAGGAACTGTCTACTATAGAAACTGATGCTGGTAGCTCAACCCTGGCAACTTCCTCAACATTTTCCCAGCACGCTTCCTCACAATCGTCCTCTGCACACAGCAGTCAATACAACATCATCATCGGCAGCAGCATCGGGGCTTCCATCGTTCTCATCCTCATCGCTGTAGCCACCGCCATCATCTGCGCCAAAGTGTACGGCAGAGACAGAGACACCTCGTTGTCCAGAGACAGCTTGTTGAACAGCGACTTGCCCTGCCCCTCCCCAGCACCCAGTCAGGATCAAACCAGCATACAAATGTCTTCCCTCTATGAACATTCTGCAGCTCAGGACCAAGACCGGAAGGAAACGCTTGAAACGTCGCACATGAAACAGAAGGAACGCCGTCTCCCAGGGGTAAGTGAAGAAAGCCCACAGCACCACGGAGGATCAAAGTATCTTTACCGCCATGACGTCCACAGCCAGGATCATCACTCCAACAGAAGACACGAAGACACTGCAGGACCGAGGGGAGATGACCACGGCCACTTCAACGAAGCGGACCGCACAGAAATCCAGGACCAGAGTTCCACTTCCCCGGTGAAGGTTGCTCCAAGAGGGGAGGTCTCTGCAGTCCAACACGCCGGTCCACAGCCAGTGTCCAACATGCCCCAGCCACTGCCACGAGTTGACTGACACCTCCATCTTCCCCTCCACGGGTGGAGCCTGTGCTGTAGGTTGACAACGTGCCCCTGACCCGTGACAGGACGACCTTGAGTTGGCTAGGTGAGTTGGGGAGTGAGGATAAGCAGCGAGGGAGTGACTACACTGAGATGACACTGCAGATGAGGCAACAACAGCACAGTACCTGTGGTGAACACCTCTTCCTCTTGGACGCACAGTATACTACTTTCTCTGACAATATGTTTGACATGGTTTTACTGCTAGACTACAGAAATGCGGATTCCACAATGCTGTTTCTGTTCTGTAAGGTTTTCCACATGTTTTAAAGCAGAATATTGCGATTGATGATATTCATCGTGTAACAAACTACCCCCAATTCACGGCGCAGTGGACAGTTCTGTGATTCTTTTTACATGATTTGTAGTATTAACAACATACTTTCACACAGATATGAAGGTGCTTCCATCAATAGCGACACCTTGAAGACACCATGTATGTATTTTCCAGTCTTCCGCACTCTGACCCACCTCTAGCTCTGTGTTCTTTCTCTTTCCCTCGTCCATTCTCTAACCGTGGAGTTCCATGTAAAGTGACCCGCACTGGGATATGTGAATGGATTTTCATCAGGTTAAGTGTTTCTATGTAGGCTAGACATCCAGCACACCTGACATGCTCATCGTTGACCACCTGGCCCACACCCGCCACCAGTGACCCCAACCAGTCACCTTACATTCCAAACTCCCCCCAATCAACATCAATCATGTCAAAGTCTTGTCCGTTTGGCAAGTTGCACGGCGACAACTTTGAATGCACCACAAAGGAATCCCTTCACATCGCCAGACGGACATTCCTACGCACATGAAAAAAAAAAGATGAATGATTCTACGTCTGTGAGTTTCAGTGTTGTTTGTTCTGCCTGAACAATAAAACCGATAGGGCGAAACGCGTTGTGTCTGTTTAGTAACTTGTTAGTACCATTCGCGTGGCGGTCCAGTAATCTCCCTTTGCTCTCCTGTGTTCTGATGAGTTCAGCACAGGAGTCAGACCGTGAGTGAGAGAGTTCTTTACAAACAGCCTCCGCCACGGGCAGTACGCTTTCATCTGCGTTTGTTGGTCTGTTTGTTTGTCTCTCAGTAAGAAAACGTGGAAGGGGGGGGGGGGGGGGGGGGGGGGGGGGGGGGGGGGGGGGGGGGGGGGGGGGGGGGGGAGAGGGGGGGTAACCCGACCAAACCAATTTCTAATGCTGCTCGGTGGAAACATAAAATGAAGTCTACAAACGAACCCATGACATTTTCATTCAGATCAATAACGCGGATTTAGATCGTAGAGCAGATCCAAAGATCCGTCGACCTCGGCTCAGGTTCACGCTCCCCACTGAAAACTGTGAATAGAATCATCTCCCTTTGAACTGCAGTCCATGAAAATAATTTGGTCAATTGTTCGTCATTTCTATTGTAATTCTGTATCACGAAAACCGTTATAGGCCTGACAAAAAAAGGGGAAAAAAAGAAGAAAAGGAAAAAATAAAAACAGAAAAAAGAAAAATGAAGAAAAAAAGAACGGAACAGATCAGAGTTTCCAATAATTAGACACACAAGCTTTAAGGCGTGTACAATCAGGAACAAAACAAGAGTAGATTTCTTTCTCCCCCTGTAGACTAACGAGGAAAAAGAAAGGAAAACCAGAAAGCTGGCAGTCAATAACATTCATTCTAACACGCAGAAAGTCACATTGTCGATAGCAAGGTTATGAGGCCGATGAAACGTTGACCGGAGTGGTACATGTAAACACCGATCGAACTGGGCATGCCTACCATTCGTCCCCGCCTCTCTCTCTCTCTTTCTCTGTCTGTCTGTCTGTCTCTCTCTCTCTCTCTCTCTCTCTCTCTCTCTCTCTCTCTGTGTCTCTTTTTCTCCTCTCTGTCTGTCTCTGTCTGTCTGTCTGTCTGTCTGTCTGTCTGTCTGTCTGTCTCTCTCTTTCTCTGTCTGTCTCTCTCTGTGTGTCTGTCTGTCTGTCTCTCTCTCTCTCGCGTGAGCGCACGCGTGCTGTATATGAATTTCATGTTCATTTTAAGGCACTGGGCGTTGTCTAGATCCCTTGTACCATCATTGTATTGATTTCATTTCTCGTTTTGAGTTTTATTGTTACTGCAAGATGGACTGGATGTGGATGTCAAAGATCCTATAGTTTCTGAACCTCTGAGATGGGTCAATTGCGTATTGATCACTTGTCCTCTCCCTTACCCTTTCTGTCTGTCTGTCTGTCTGTCTGTCTCTCTCTGTATGTGTGTGTGTGTGTGTGTGTGTGTGTGTGTGTGTGTGTGTGTGTGTGTGTCCCCCTCCATGCCTTCCCCTCTCTCTCCCTCCGTCTGTCTCTCTCCCTCTTTCTCTATCGCTCTCCCCCCTCTCTCTCTCTCTTCCCACCCACCTACCGCTTTGTTATCTGGGTCCATCCTGTGACAAGCCCTGACCCCTACCCCAGTCACACTCTCCACCCGGCCACATGCCGAGGACAGAGCACCCCTGCCACGGCCTCCACCCGGCCACACGCCGAGGACAGAGCACCCCTGTAACCCCTCCACCCCGCCACATGCTGAGGACAGAGCACCCCTGTAACCCCCTCCACCCCGCCACATACTGAGGACAGAGCACCCCTGCCACGCCGTCACCCCGCCTCCACGACCTGATGTCAGAACACTAGGAACAGCCCCACCTTGTCAGCGTGTATCAGTCATCATTGTCACGCTGACCCCTGGGGGTTAAGGCCGTGACAGCTATCGAGTAATCACCGGCTTGTCAACAACACTCGGCAAAACATACTGTAGATAAGAGAAAGAGGAAGATGAAAGAGAAAGCCTCTTTCTGTCCATGATCCATACAATCTTAGTTACGTCCCTCATAGAGATGCCACAGAATCCTTGACACAAACTATATCTCCGCTTTCTAAAGTTCTGTGCTAACAGCTCCCTCTTGTTTTTTACCACTCTCTTTCTAGGTTCTCCATGCTTTACTGTTGTTCACCGTTTCTCTGCGTGTGTGGCTCATTCTCCCATCGTAGTTGTCTGTTTTGGCTGTCCCATTTTCTGAGCAGCCTCAGTGGCATTGCATCCACGCAGCTCATTCTGACCCCAAACCTACCCCCTCTCCGCATCCATAGCCTGACCTGGCCCGGCCCGCCGCAGACCTGGCACCTGCAATCTACAGGAAACAGTTAATATCAAGTCAGTGTCAAGAGAAAACCCACCGAAGGAGACACTGCACTGCTGCATCTTCACTTCGGTGGTGTTCAGTGGTGCTGTTCTGATTCAACATACGCAGGACACCACCTACTAAGCCCCCTACTGACGACAAAATTTGCATTGTCCCGGAGCTGGCGTGAGTGAGCTCTCCCTCCAGAGGGCGCCATTACGTCCGTCCAACGACAGCCCCCGTGTATTTGCCGATACCGGTGACCCTGATGGAATCAAACCAAGGCCATAAACGTGGAGAGGACATCGAAACCGAGGTCAGCCTGAGAGCACGGCATGAAGGGCCACAGAATTTGAGACTTTTTTTATGCTGTTCGATGAGATGAGGATGATGAAGATGATGCTACGGATTTCCATGTTGGTCCGAGTCTGCGTGACAGGACTGTTCGCTATGCTTACTTTCATAATATCTGCCAGGGTCAGCCAGGGCCGAGAGATACAGACACCTGCAGTGTTGGTAAAAGATAATCTGAGCAACACTCTCAGAGACGCATCCATTAAGTGGATGAAACTCGACTGTGTGGCCCCTGTCGTCCCAATTGAGCCCGTCTCAAATTCGGCTGTGGGTAAGTGCCGGTCGGTGCAGGAAAATCTCACGTGGCTCTGACGGGAATCACACCCAAGACCTCCCAGTCGGAAGTTCGCCATGCTAACCACTTCGCCACAGCGGCTGGTATCTGTGTGTGTGTTCGATTTGTCATGAAGTTCTATCATCAATAAGCTACCATCTTATTAATCGCTATATGTTTGTAATCATTAGTTTGCTTTTTATTTTCATTTTTCATGATGGGACTCCCCATTAATCGTTGTAGATATGTAAATATTATTTTGCTGCTTTTTTTCATTTTTCATGATGAGATCCCCCCCCCTCTCCCCTACGTGTTCACAGCCCTGAAAAGTCCCAATGTGGTCGGCTGAGATGTAAACCTAAGAACTTAATAAATTCTTGGTGCAAACAATATACACGTGGGTTTTTAAGGACATAAGTCGGAAAGAACCATGTTTCTCAAGTCTATTCTGCTTTGTTTTTGTAACGAAAACATGAGTATAAAGCATGCACTTACAGGTTGACAGAAAGACTGAAAACACTGCAGAATGAACAGGGAACACATCTGGTAGAAAACCGTTCTTTGCCACTTTGGAAGAATGTGATGAGCAGGTCGTCAGAGTGCCACACCACTGACAGCTGACGGAGTGAAAGAAAGAAAGAAAGAAAGAAAGAAAGAAAGAAAGAAAGAAAGGAAGAAGAAGAAGAAGAAGAAGAAGAAGAAGAAGAAGAAGAAGAAGAAGAAGAAGAAGTGAAAGAACAAGAACAAAAACAAGAAGAAAACAAAAAAAGACAAAGAAGAAGAAGACGAAGACGAGGAGAAGAAGAAGGAGAAGAAGAAGAAGAAGAAGAAGACGAACAAAAACAAGAAGAAAACAAAGAAAAAGAAGACAAAGAAGAAGAAGACGAAGACGAGTAGAAGAAGAAGAAGAAGGAAAAGGAGAAGGAGAAGGAGGAGGAGGTGGTGGAGAAAGAGGTAAATTTGCTTCGCCAAACCCTGTAATACCCTACATGGATGCTGGTTATCTTTTTCCCTATGAGGAAGAAGGAAAAAAAGCTCAATGACTGATTAGCTTCAGTCATCAGGCGACGAGTGCAGAGTGAAGGTAGAGTCTGTCTGATCAGGACATGGAGTCCCCACAATGATTGACATGGGTGTAGCTGAACAGTTAGAACTCCCCACAATGAGCGACACGGGTGTAGCTGAACAGTTAGAACTCCCCACAATGAGCGACATGGGCGTAGCTGAACAGTTAGAATCCCCACAATGAGCGACATGGGCGTAGCTGAACAGTTAGAACTCTCCACAATCAGCGACATGGGCGTAGCTGAACAGTTAGAACTCCCCACAATGAGCGACACGGGTGTATCTGAACAGAACTCCCCACAATGAGTGACACGGGTGTAGCTGAACAGTTAGAACTCCCCACAATGAGCGACACGGGTGTAGCTGAATAGTTAGAACTCCCCACAATGATCGACATGGATGTAGCTGAACAGTTAGAACTAAGGATCTTCATTACGGAATTGGTGTTGACAAAGACTGCACTTGTCCCAGTACCTTTCATTGTTATATCCTAATCTCTCCCTCTTCTCTCTCTCCTCTCTCTCTCTCTCTCTCTCTCTCTCCTCTCTCTCTCTCTCTCTGTGTGTGTGTGTGTGTGTGTGTGTGTGTGTGTGTGTGTGTGTGTGTGTGCGCGCGCGCGCTTTCATGAAAACACACATCCGATCTGTGCAAGTTATTAATCTTGCGAAGAGCTTTTTTCTTAAAATGCTGAACACTATTTTTATGTCTCACATTGCATAGTTTTTGGAATAGCAGAACGTCATTTGAATTCAACGTAGTGAACACAGTTGTACTTCCATGCATTAGACCTATTCGTTGACAGAATGATTTAAAATCACTTGGATTCAAAATACTGAACAAACACAATAGGAAGATGAAAGGTCATTTGTCTCCATAATCTTCGGACAAAACTAAAGCGATAGCATATCTGAAGAGGACTGGTTGGCTGATACGGTTACACAGGTTAACTTCTTTGCCGTGACGTTGCTCAGATTGTGTGTGAGACGACCAAGTCCAGGTATGGTCACCTCTTTGCGTCAAGATAACACGTCGTTAATCAACAGCTAACCGGTAGTACTAGTTCTTCCCTAGTGAGTGCAAATAGCAGAATTCGGCACGTTACATAGCGCAATACGTTATACCTTAATCTCTGTCTGATTTAGCTTTACTTCCTCTTAAAACTCGCTTCATCTTCGATGCAAACAAGGCGAACGTTGTCTGTCATGACCATGGTTCAGAAAAAGGAAATCTCAACTATCTTCAGCCATCTCCTGCTCCCGCCCCCAATTCACCATTCCTATACAATCAACTATTCACAGACAACCATTCTGCCTCCCCCCCTCTCCTCCCTGCTAAAGCCCTATCTCCATGTCCAGTAACGAGGCTCTCTATATTCGCAAGGCAGCTAACTCCTGACGTCCTTTTCTGTTGGCTTTAGGAGAGGACCCCGCACACCCGTCTCTCCATGTTGGACTCAAATGTGCAACAAACGAAATAAATATGATCGCAATTTCCATGTGTGTGTGTGTGTGTGTGTGTGTGTGTGTGTGTGTGTGTGTGTGTGTGTGGTGTGTGTGTGCATGCGTGCGTGTGCGCGCGTGTGTGTGTTAAACGTTCATGTTGACATTTCCTTGGCAGTCATCAGGCGAAGCATGAAAAACCTTACAAGGAACAGTGTGTAGTTATGAACCCTGTTCAGTGTTCACCTGTAGCTTTCACCAAAGTGATTGAGGCGGTACACCTATGAACGACTTCAGCGGGACAAAATTAAATGTTAGTAATTGCGCACAAAAAAACCCTAGACAAACGAATCACAGACAAAACACAACGCGTTTCGACCTCTTAGGTCTTCTTCAGGCAAGATACAAACACACTGAGAAGAACGAAAATGAACGAGGAATCACTTCTCTTCATCCACTTCAGCGCACGATGGGCGTTGAATCGTGTAAATGTTGCAGTGATGCTGTTCATCAAGTTCAAATCCCTAAACATCATTTCCGCCGACCAGAGGAGAAATAATAATAATGACTAAGTATGCTATTTATAAGGCGCAAAATCTTTGATGAAATCAACTCTAAGCGCACGACAGACATACAGATAACGCGTTACAGGATGTATTTACAAAACTACTGGACCTCATTAGTCTCCATTTGTAGCGAACGCAAAAACTAGTTTGCATAAAACCACCAAATTAAACAGATTTATTTTTACCGCAATAATGGTATTTAACTCAATCAAGTCACAGCCAAAATGGACCGGTTTGTCCCTCAGATCGCACAACTTTTGACAATTTAAAAAAAAATTCGTAAAAAATCAACCACTTCACCCAGGGGCATAAAACATACACCATTGGATAGAAGAAACAACATGTTCATCAAAAAGGTTCACCTTGAGTGAGGAATCCACACAGTTCACATGAAGTAAGTAATCCAAAATGATACACATTTGCAGAAAAACAAAAACGTTTTGTGCACACTGTAATCTACTTCTCCATGTTCTCTATACTCCCATACAAGTTCAGTTACACTTCTGAGCACTTGGTATGACCTACAGAGATAGTATATTTATGACAACTGCATAAAAACACGAGAATTTGACCACAAAATGCTTAATCCACTCTCGTGTTCCGCACGAACCTACTTCACCTGTGCGCCGCCATGTTCAAAATCGTGTGATCGCGGGAGCTGAGAGTAGGACAATTCAGATCCGTATAAAACCCTTTCACATAAGGCGGTATGATTTAAAAATCGTCAAACTCTGTCGGAAGTATGCGTCCGACACGCCTTCAAGCGATGTGAACAGTGTCGGAAACCCGCTTCCGACAAGACTCGACTGAGTTAAAACTGTACGGTTGCATAATGAACTCGCCGTTGTGGCTAAAATGAAACAAACAGGGTGATGATGTGGGAAAATTCGAGACAGATGCAATATTGCACGGCCGACTTGTAAGGTCAAAGACTTAGCATGCGACAACATGATTCATACCTTCATCCCCTTTCCCCTCACACCGCGATTATAAAATCAAATATCCATGTGTTTTCTGTATATATTTGTACATTCAGCCTAAAACAATTGATATCAAGTCAAATTCAATCGCGTTATTTGCCATTAACCTTCCGAGTGTTTCTCGAGTTGCTTCAGTGGCGCAAGTTTCTCTGTCAAATTGAGGATTGAGCGACTATGTATTATTTAATATTTTGCAATTCAAAACTCATTAATTTTCGTCAGTTTCAAAGTGAGGTAGCTGCAGGCGGAAATTGAAACAAATTATTTTAAGAATCATTAATTAGTCCGCCAGACAACAGGGGCATTACAAAACAAAACAGGACGCGTTTCGACCTTGCAGGCCTTCTTCAGGCAAGATAAACAATATTCAGGACAATGGATTTGAGAAGATAAAAGACTGCTCGTCCTTCGTTTTCACTGTCCTGAAGTTGTTTATCTTGCCTGAAGAAGACCTGAGCGCGTCGTGGTTTGTCTTGTAATTTGTTTGTCCCGGTTGTTTCGCAGACTCAATAATAATTCTTTTAAAAATTCAATTCTGCACCATGACATCCCGTGTTTTCACACCTTTAGGCTATACGCACAATGTGTTTTTACGCATCATACGGATGGACATTTAAAACAAGATGGTCAAAGATGTTGGCTCCCTTCACCAGGATGCCAAAATGAGGCACAAACCCCTGTCGTTCCAGTCTGCGGTTGACCACATAAGGCGCACAAGTATTGCACATTCCCTGTTATGCTCCAACTTGGACTCCAAACTGCGTGTAATATTTACCCGACCCCACTCCCCCCTCACTCCCCTTCACAGCTTTCCATTGCTCCACATTCAAACTCACCCCCTCACCCATCCACCCTAAAATTCTGGCAGTCCAACTTCTTCAGACGCAGTGTACTTTGACTGAAGCTGATTGAATGCACTATATTCCATGCAAACAAAACCGACACGCCCCTCCCCCATCTTCCTCTAGTACCCCCCCCCCCCGTCCCTTCTCATTTGTTCTACCCACCTTTCACCCTTCATCTCTCCTTTTCCTGCCTCCTGGGGTTTGCATATCTATACACGCATGAAAGGAAAAGTTACTGGTCTCTTCTAACATTTATTCATTTATCTTACACACACACACACACACACACACACACACACACACACACACACACACACACACACACACACACACAAACACACACACACATATTACATACGCCACGCAGGAAAAGGTGATTTACCCTATGGTATAACCCTCTCTCTCTCTCTCTCTCTCTCTCTCTCTCTCTCCTCTCTCTTCTCTCTCTCTCTCTCTCTCTCTCTCTCTCTCTCTCTCTCTCTCTCTCCTCCAGTTCTGTTGGTTGTGTCCCAAGGTTTGGATCTCTGGAAATGGTTTCCCTGTCCATTGGGCGATGTTGTGAGTCAGTCGTTTACTTATTTTAAATTTGTCATTTATTTAGTCAATCATTTAACTATTTCCTTACGTTTCTCATCTTTCCCAACATTTTCTGTCTTCAACAGCTGCCTGGAGGACTGTTTTAACAAGGCCACTAGATTTCTTTCGTCGTCATACCAACATACCTTTCTTAATTGATGTCGTCAAATATTCGTGTGGCTGTTTGATGGTTTGACGCGTTTGTTTACCGGCGAAACGATCGGCACAGTAACCTGCAATAACATCCCACTTCTGCGGCTTGGATTCTTCCTTCCAGATGTGCATGAAGGCCTGTGTGTCTGGCCTTCAGGAAGATGGAATGTACCACTGCGGGCAGGGGCATGATTGAGTGTTTTGTGGAGACGTCGTTGTCCTTCCAGACGTGCATGTGGGCCCGTGTGTCTGGCATGTCTTCCGGAAGATAGAATGTACCACTGCCGGCAGGGGCATGATCGAGTCTTTAGAGGAGACGTCGTTGTCCTTCCAGACGTGCATGTGGGCCTGTGTGTCTGGCATGTCTTCGGGAAGATGGAATGTACCACTGCGGGCAGGGGCATGAACGAGTCTTTAGAGGAGACGTCGCTGTCCTTCCCTACGGGTGTGGATGGCGCCGATGCTGTCTTTGCTCTCCATGAGAGGGTTTCTGGTTGGGATCCCTCACTGGTGGCCATGGATCACAGGTCGGTGAACTGTGCCGCTGTCCATCCGTGTGTGATGCTGGTGCTGTGAATGATCATCAACGTGGTCTTCCTGGTGCTGATGTCCATGCCATGTCTCGTCCATATTTCATCTGGACATGTTCCAAGAACAATTCTTAGTGAGTCCGCTAAAAACAAGGAGAAACAAGTCACAAGACAAATACGACGCGTTTCGACCTCTTAGGTCTTCTTCAGGTCAGATAACGTTCAGGACCGTGAAAACGGAGAACGAACAATCCCTTAACTTCTGATACCCGCCGCAGGATGGGTCTTCAGTGCCTGAACAAGACTAGGAGTGACCGCTGGTTCTTCGTTTTCATTGTCCTGACCGTTGTTTGTCTTGCCTGAACAAGACTAGGAGTGACCGCTGGTTCTTTGTTTTCATTGTCCTGACCGTTGTTTTTCTTGCCTGGAGAAGACCTAAGAGGTCGAAACGCGTCGTGTTTAGTCTTGTAACGAGTTTTTCCTTGTTTTTTTTCGGCGGACTGACAAAGAAATATTCTTAAACCTTGTTTCAATGTCCACCTACAGTCACCTCACTTTGAAGCTAACTTTCGTCTAGACTTTTGACAACCCGAGCAAGTTCTTGCCCACGGCCCGCCAGGCTGTCCATGACGGTCTGTGAAGCGGAGATTCGTCATGGTTCCACTTGCAATGCTGTCTGTGCTGACGTGATCCCCAAGGGCATCAGTCATGGTGCGTTCAAGGAATGTGTTGAAAAGTGTGGGGGGATGCAAGGCAGCCCTGACGAACTCCAGCTGAAGTAGGGCCTCTGCTATAACACCCGTGCGAGTACCGCATTGATCGCTTTGGAATATAGTTTTACGTTACTAAATGTCGTTATCATACATCTATGGGATCCAAATGTACCTACAACAGAACTGCTGAATTACAATAACTGTAGCGTCTGTCTGCCGGTTGAAATGATATCTTACAAAGTTTTTTTTGTAAGTGTGCTAGGTTATATTTTGAGCCAAGGCCTACTGTAAAGGCCAGTGGAACAGCAGTGATAACATGATGGGATTCGCCACGACACAAACGGAGACATCAAACCAGAGAAGCACTCTCAAAGTGTCTTCAGTGATTAACGTATCAGCTTCTCCTCAACAACAACTGAGAAAAGGGCCAACAGGCACAGGTATCAAAAGAGTGAAATATTCTTGGAAAGTTCCTGTCGATGTGTCCATCTTCAAAATCTCTCTCTCTCTCTCTCTCTCTCTCTCTCTCTCTCTCTCTCTCTCTCTCTCTCTCTCTCCTCTCTCTCTCTCTCTCTCTCATCATGCACTTATACAAAGCATCCAATCCTAAATCAAAATTACTAAACAAGAAATAATTCAAAGGATGGATTCAACTGCTTATAAGCTACCTGAATGTGTGTGTGTGTGTGGTGTGTGTGTGTGTGTGTGTGTGTGTGTGTGTGTGTGTGTGTGTGTGTGTGTGTGTGTGTGTGTGTGTGTGTGTGTGTGTGTGTGTGTGAGTGTGTGTGTGTGTGTGTGTGTGTGTGTGTGTGTGTGTGTGTGTGTGCGCGCGCGCGTGCTGGTGTGTGCTTGCGTGCGTGCGCATGTGCATGCGTGCCTGTGTGTGCGAGTATGTGTGAATTTATTTGTCTTTTCCCCCCTTTACTCTTTACACCAATAAATTCTTTACTGTGCGTGTACAATCCCATCGACACGATTACTTCAGCACTGTTAAGTCAACAAACACGGCATAGTCGCTAAGTAGCTACAATCTTTTTTCAGACGCCTGTAGCTAGAAAACAAATATTGGGAGGGGAAGAAGGAGGCGGTCATTTTACAATACCGTGGAGTGTTATCTTTCAAACCAGTCCATTCGCTGTATACGATGCCTACCTCTCAAGATGCTGAATCGCCGCACAGAGTGCAAAGTGATCTTCCTTTTCTTTTCTTCTTGTGAGAAACGTTTACATTCATAAACGTCGGATATAATCATCATGTGTGCGTCCAGAAATGAAACTTTTTTTTATTTCAATAAATGTGCAACGCCAGGATGTTAAGGAGTGACCGGTTCCGTGTGTTAACCTCCTATTCCGTGTGTTAACCTCCTATTCCGTGTGTTAACCTCCTATTTTCTGTGTTTACTTTGTTCTGTTATTTTTTCCTCATTTACCATTTTTCTTCCTAATAATCCGCTAAACTACGACTACTGCCATACCAGTTATTACTTGCTGACTAATTATCAATTCTTTGTACCTGCAACATTGTCAGTGTTTTCCTTCCAGACCAAGTGACACCGAAAGCATTTTACACTTTGCATTTTTAACATAAATTTTCCAATCCACGATCACTTCAGAGCTTACATAAAAGCCTGCATATTTAGCAGCCTATGCCTCCGTTTTCAAAATAACGCACTCCATAAATTCCCTTACTTATTTTCTCTCAAACACATCTCGATTTTTCTCTCAAACGAATTCAAACACATATTCTGGACATGTTTTTACACCTTTGTCGGCTACGTTTGGAAGCAATGACGACAAGTACACAGGTTTCGACGATACTGATGAGAGATTGTAATATCAAGACATTACCTGGAGGAATAAGTGACCGGCTTGATCAAATTGGAGACAGGCTCCTGGTCTCCACAAACTTATCTCCCTTACCGGCTTCGGTCATAGTGAATAAATCATTTGTGAACTGGAGTCCCTGTGTTTTATTTCTTAGGGTCCATCTCAACATGCTTTCTGCTGGGTATCCGGTATTTCAAGATCAGTTATAAGATTATTTTCTTCAAAATAAATATTTCTTTTAACAAAATAAGATAATTTTCTTTAACATTTAGAGTTCGGCCAGGATTGTTCTTGACAAAAACATTCGTTAAATGCGTCAAAAACTTTTGCTATGTTTTGTTTTTGTCCTAAAGAATATTTGTCTCCTTCCAGCACAACGATGTTTCGACTGCAAACAATTTCATCTAAAAATTCCATATTATCACGCTTTCAATTTCTCTATCTTCTCTTATGTTGAATGATACTACTTCCACGTACAGTCCGGAAAAAAATTGCTCATCTTGCTGACATCCTCTATTCATCAAAAAACGCAAAGAAATGTGTCCATTAATAAACAAACGTGACCTTATACTATCATAATCTGAACGAACCTATTTGCATGTATATTCATCCAAACCAAAACATTAGTGGACGTGATCCATGTCATTCTAATTCACGAAATTAAAAGCCTTCTCAAAACAACAGAAATTAGTAGTCCAGGTTCATCTTTGTTTTCAAAATTGCGTATCACGTCACACAAAATGCAGATGATCTGGCAGCTATTCATTCTGCCTGGTCTTCGCATTCTTTTAACTAGGTAAGTCTGGATTCTACTGGCCATGCAAGTAACCCCAATTTTATAGGTTGTATTCGAATGTGAGTTAAGCCTCTCAAGGTGTGTGTGTGTGTGTGTGTGTGTGTGGGGTGTGTGTGTGTGGTGTGTGTGTGTGTGTGTGTGTGTGTGTGTGTGTGTGTGTGCTTTACGTATCACCTACGTTTTTCTCCCATGGGTAAACATGCTAACATGCCTTCTCTTCGTTGAATTGACTTATGCTTCATGGAAACCTCCGCTGAATCACAAAGTCCACATAATGTTAGCGGGATTTAAAACAAAGCACCTAACATCATGTCATCCGTGCTGGACTCGGTTATTTTGCATGTTCTTTAGCGCTTCTTGGAACTTCTCATTTTAAATCGTCTGAGTTTTTGATTGTCTAATGCTGGCACTGAATTCTGAAATATGATATTATTGATATCCTGTCCTGCTCATCCTGTATACAAATCTCGGATATAAAGAGCAGAGTCTTTTACCATTTCTCTACAGTTTGACAGTACATGACGTGTGACTATTCGTTTGTCAACATTCGTCAGCTCACGAAATGCTTTTGATGCTGCTTTTCTTTTTCTTTTCTTGGAGAGCAGATGTACTTATTTATATTTCTCCTTGACATGTACTTCTTGTCTTTGACTTGATAACCCCTCCAATCTGTGTTTCCTGAATTCTCTCCACTGGATCATTTTGCTCTCTACGAACTCTTGTGTCTCTTTGGTTCACAGTTGTTTGGCTCTCTTGCCCTCGTTTTAAGTCAGACTTTTTTTTTGCTTTTCCCCTGAGTTTATCAGCAACGCATCCAGAAAGAGTCAACTGGATATAACAATTAATTTCGCTGGTTATGCGCTCTATCACATAAACATGAACAGCCCACTGAAGTGTTATATTTTTTATTGTGTTACTTATCAGTTGCGTTACATTACACTGCTGTTTTTTTTACGCGTGAGTATGTGTGTGTGTGTGTGTGTGTGTGTGTGTGTGTGTGTGTGTGTGTGTGTGTGTGTGTGTGTGTGTGTGTGTGTGTGTGTGTGTGTGTGTGTGCGTGCGTGTTCGCGCGCACGCGCGCGGGGTTGTGTGTGTGTTGGTGTGTGTGTGCGTGTGTGTGTGTGTGTGCGTGCGTATATGTGTGTCAGTCTGTCTGTCCGCGTGTGTGTATGTGTGTGTGTCTGTCTTGGGCGTGTGTATGTCTGTCTGTCTGCCTCTCTGTCTGTCTATCTGTGCATGCTCAGTTATATGTGTTTCCTATGTCTATGCATGCATGCACGAAACTATCCGTGTTATGTGTCTGCACTTGCAGCGAGTGCGCCCACACTCGAACATATGTACGAATCAGGTATGGTCCCCCCCCCCCCCCCCCCCTCAGTTGTGTGCAGATGCGAAAAAGCCTGCACATCAGGCCAAGTCAGCTGTGACTTTGAAGAATCGCTCTGCATGAAGCCTATCAATAACAATCTGCACGGCAGCTGGATGCGAGGAAAGAATGCTTCCCTGTCAGAAGGTAAGAATCAAACAACTCACTTCATAACACCTCTTTAAAAAACATCTTCAACACGTTCAGAACATCTTTCACTGCATGTTCACTTCCCATTGTCAATGTGCTGATAACCCTCATATACTGCGTGTTGACCTCCCTTTTCACGCTTCAGCCTCACAGTGCTAGCTTTCATCCTTCACTGTGTAAAGCGTTTACTGATTCACAATGTGTAAACACCCTTCCTTTACAGTACTCCGACTTCTCTCTCCCACCGTGCGCTAACCTCCCACCTGCACAGTGTGTTCATTTCTCTCTTCCACAGTGTGTTGATTTCTCTCTTCCACAGTGTGTTCATTTCTCTCTTCCACAGTGTGTTGATTTCTCTCTTCCACAGTGTGTTGATTTCTCTCTTCCACAGTGTGTTGATTTCTCTCTTCCACAGTGTTGATTTCTCTCTTCCACAGCGTGTTGATTTCTCTCTTCCACAGCGTGTTGATTTCTCTCTTCCACAGTGTGTTGATTTCTCTCTTCCACAGTGTGTTGAGGTCTTTCTTCCACAGTGTGTTGATTTCTCTCTTCCACAGTGTGTTCATTTCTCTCTTCCAGAGTGTGTTGAGGTCTCTCTTCCACAGTGTGTTGATTTCTCTCTTCCACAGTGTGTTGATTTCTCTCTTCCACAGTGTGTTGACTTCCCCCTTCCACAGCGTGTTGAGGTCTCTCTTCCACAGTGTGTTGATTTCTCTCTTCCACAGTGTGTTGATTTCTCTCTTCCACAGTGTGTTGACTTCTCTCTTCCACAGTGTGTTCATTTCTCTCTTCCACAGTGTGTTGATTTTTCTCTTCCACAGTGTGTTGACTTCTCTCTTCCACAGTGTGTTGATTTCTCTCTTCCACAGTGTGTTGACTTCTCTCTTCCACAGTGTGTTGATTTCTCTCTTCCACAGTGTGTTGATTTCTCTCTTCCACAGTGTGTTGATTTCTCTCTTCCACAGTGTGTTGATTTCTCTCTTCCACAGTGTGTTGATTTCTCTCTTCCACAGTGTGTTGATTTCTCTCTTCCACAGTGTGTTGATTTCTCTCTTCCACAGTGCGTTGATTTCTCTCTTCCACAGTGTGTTGATTTTTCTCTTCCACAGCGTGTTGATTTCTCTCTTCCACAGTGTGTTTCAATTCAATTCAATTCAAGACACTTTATTTTCTTTCATATGGACTTTGTGTTGTGGCGGGAGCACATAAACACATGACATATGAGTACACAACATTGAATAATATAAAATGTGCAAATGCACTCACACCTGCACATGCCCACAAATTTAAAAACAATATAAATAAAGTAAGGCTTATTTTCACATAAAACTGATCAATAACTCTACCCAACATACACTCCTTTTTACATCCAGCCAATTTAATAAAAAAACAGCTGTACGCTAAAATAAACCGTAAAAAGTGGCACACACACACACACACACACACACACACACACACACACACACACACACACACACACACACACACACACACACAACACAATCTACACGGGATGAGAACTGAGGTAATTTTAAAATCATTGTCACTTGAATATCATCCCCCTCCCTAAAACATCTATACTCTCATTCTCTCCCCCCCCCTCCCCCCCCCCATCCCCACCCCTCTCTTTCTCTATCCAAGTCTCGCCCTCACCCTCTCCTCTATCTTTATAACGACAGCATCAAACATTTACTCAGGATGGTCAGGTCAGTGATTATTCAATGAACGGATTGAAATAGGCAAGAAACTACGATTCAGTCTGTTGGTTTCACATTTCAATTGCCGGAATCGTCTATCTGAAGGCATCTTTTCATAAAAGGGGAACAGAGGATGTGTTTCATCACATAACAATCTTCTGAGCTTTCTTAGGCACTCTTATTTCAAACATTTCTCCTAAACTTTGTTGCTTAACACCAATAATCTTACCACACCGTTTTACGATCTTTTCCAGCAAGCATTTGTTTTTCACATTTAATCCACCATACCACACTAAAAATGAGAAAGTGATCACAGATTCAATATTGCTTCTGTAGAATGCTTTTAAAACGTTACAGTTCACTCCAAGGTATCTCAATTTCTGTAAGCAATACACTCTTGACTGACATTTTTTATACACAGAGAGAGAATTAGAAGTGAATGTAAGTTGTCATCGATAACAGAACCTAAGTACTTATATTCAGTCACCCTTTCAACCTTGCTACCCGAGATCAGTAAATCTGGAATAGGATCAGCATTTCTTCGGAAGTCAATGATCAGCTCCTTTGTTTTCTGGACATTAAGATCAAGGAAATTGGTGTCACACCACTGTGTAAAACTGTTCACAATTTCATTAAAAGCTCTATCTGAGTTAGAGAGATCTGTGACTGCAGTATCATCAGAGTGTTGATTTCTCTCTTCCACAGTGTGTTGATTTCTCTCTTCCACAGTGTGTTGATTTCTCTCTTCCACAGTGTGTTGATTTCTCTCTTCCACAGTGTGTTGATTTCTCTCTTCCACAGTGTGTTGATTTCTCTCTTCCACAGTGTGTTGATTTCTCTCTTCCACAGTGTGTTGATTTCTCTCTTCCACAGTGTGTTGAGGTCTCTCTTCCACAGTGTGTTGAGGTCTCTCTTCCACAGTGTGTTGATTTCTCTCTTTCACAGTGTGTTGATTTCTCTCTTCCATAGTGTGTTGATTTCTCTCTTCCACAGTGTGTTGATTTCTCTCTTCCACAGTGTGTTGATTTCTCTCTTCCACAGTGCGTTGATTTCTCTCTTCCACAGTGTGTTGATTTCTCTCTTCCACAGTGTGTTGATTTCTCTCTTCCACAGTGTGTTGATTTCTCTCTTCCACAGTGTGTTGATTTCTATATTCCACAGTGTGTTGAGGTCTCTCATCCACAGTGTGTTGATTTCTCTCTTCCACAGTGTGTTGATTTCTCTCTTCCACAGTGTGCTGAGGTCTCTCTTCCACAGTGTGTTGATTTCTCTCTTCCACAGTGTGTTGATTTCTCTCTTCCACAGTGTGTTGAGTTCTCTCTTCCACAGTGCGTTGAGGTCTCCCTTCCACAGTGTGTTCATTTCGCTCTTCCACAGTGCGTTCATTTCTCTCTTCCACAGTGTGTTGAGGTCTCCCTTCCACAGTGTGTTGATTTCTCTCTTACACAGTGTGTTGAGTTCTCTCTTCCACAGTGTGTTGAGGTCTCTCTTCCACAGTGTGTTGATTTCTTTCTTCCACAGTGTGTTCATTTCTCTCTTCCACAGTGTGTTGATTTCTCTCTTCCACAGTGTGTTGATTTCTCTCTTTCACAGTGTGTTGAGGTCTCTCTTCCACATTGTGTTCATTTCTCTCTTCTACATTGTGTTCATTTCTCTCTTCCACAGTGTGTTGATTTCTCTCTTCCACAGTGTGTTCATTTCTCTCTTCCACAGTGTGTTGATTTCTCTCTTCCACAGTGTGTTCATTTCTCTCTTCCACAGTTTGTTGAGGTCTCTCTTCCACAGTGTGTTGAGGTCTAACTTCCACAGTGTGTTGATTTCTCTCTTCCACAGTGTGTTGATTTCTCTCTTCCACATTGTGTTCATTTCTCTCTTCCACAGTGTGTTCATTTCTCTCTTTCACAGTGTGTTGATTTCTCTCTTCCACAGTGTGTTGAGGTCTCTCTTCCACAGTGTGTTCAGGTCTCTCTTCCACAGTGTGTTGAGGTCTCTCTTCCACAGTATGTTGAGGTCTCTCTTCCACATTGTGTTCATTTCTCTCTTCCACATTGTGTTCATTTCTCTCTTCCACACTGTGTTGATTTCTGGCTTCCACAGTGTGTTGATTTCTGTCTTCCACAGTGTGTTGATTTCTCTCTTCCACAGTGTGTTCATTTCTCTCTTCCACAGTGTGTTGATTTCTCTCTTCCACAGTGTGTTGACTTCTCTCTTCCACAGTGTGTTGATTTCTCTCTTCCACAGTGTGTTGATTTCTCTCTTCCACAGTGTGTTGATTTCTCTCTTTCACAGTGTGTTGACTTCTCCCTTCCACAGTGTGTTGATTTCTCTCTTCCACAGCGTGCCGATTTCTCTCTTCCACAGTGCGTTGATTTCTCTCTTCCACAGTGTGTTGATTTCTCTCTTCCACAGCGTGCTGATTTCTCTCTTCCACAGTGTGTTGATTTCTCTCTTTCACAGTGTGTTGACTTCTCTCTTCCACAGTGTGTTGATTTTTGGCTTCCACAGTGTGTTGATTTCTCTCTTCCACAGTGTGTTGATTTCTCTCTTCCACAGTGTGTTGATTTCTCTCTTACACAGTGTGTTGAGTTCTCTCTTCCACATTGTGTTGATTTCTCTCTTCCACAGTGTGTTCATTTCTCTCTTCCACAGCGTGCTGATTTCTCTCTTCCACAGTGTGTTGATTTCTCTCTTCCACAGTGTGTTGACTTCTCTCTTCCACAGTGTGTTGATTTCTCTCTTCCACAGTGTGTTGATTTCTCTCTTCCACAGTGTGTTGATTTCTCTCTTTCCACATTGTGTTCATTTCTTTCTTCCACAGTGTGTTGATTTCTGGCTTCCACAGTGTGTTGATTTCTCTCTTCCACAGTGTGTTGATTTCTCTCTTCCACAGTGTGTTCATTTCTCTCTTCCACAGTGTGTTGATTTCTCTCTTCCACAGTGTGTTCATTTCTCTCTTCCACAGTGTGTTGATTTCTCTCTTCCACAGTGTGTTGATTTCTCTCTTCCACAGTGTGTTGATTTTTCTCTTCCACAGTGTGTTGATTTCTCTCTTCCACAGTGTGTTGATTTCTCTCTTCCATCGTGTGTAGACGCCCCTCTTCCTCAATGTGCTGACATCTAGTTTCCACTGTGTACTGACTTCCTTCTTCGACACTGAGTTGGCTTTCCTCTTCCACAACGTGTTGACTGTACTATTTCACAGTGTGTTGACTTTACTATTTCCCAGTGTGTTGACTTTCCTCTTTCACAACGTGTTGACTGTACTATTTTCCAGTGTGTTGACTTTACTATTTCCCAGGGTGTTGACTTTCCTCTTTCACAACGTGTTGACTTTACTCTTTCCCAGTGTGTTGACTTTACTGTTTCCCAGTGTGTTAACTTTACTGGTTCCCAGGGTGTTGACTTTACTGTTTCCCAGTGTGTTGACTGTACTATTTCCCAGTGTGTTGACTTTACTGTTTCCCAGGGTGTTGACTTACCTCTTCCACAACGTGTTGACTTTACTGTTTCCCAGGGTGTTGACTTACCTCTTCCACAACGTGTTGACTTTACTGCTTCCCAGGGTGTTGACTTTCCTCTTCCACAACGTGTTGACTGTACTATTTCCCAGTGTGTTGACTTAACTGTTTCCCAGGGTGTTGACTTACCTTTTCCACAACGTGTTGACTTTACTTACTATTTCCCAGGGTGTTGATTTTCCTCTTCCACAACGTGTTGACTTTACTTACTATTTCCCAGGGTGTTGATTTTCCTCTTCCACAACGTGTTGACTGTACTATTTCCCAGTGTGTTGACTTTCCTCTTCCACAACGTGTTGACTTTACTCACTATTTCCCAGTGTGTTGACTTTCCTCTTCCACAACGTGTTCACTTTACTTACTGTTTCCCAGTGTGTTGACTTTCCTCTTCCACAACGTGTTGACTTTACTTACTATTTCCCAGTGTGTTGACTTTCCTCTTCCACAAGGTGTTGACTTTACTTACTATTACCCAGTGTGTTGACTTTCCTTTTCCACAACGTGTTGACTTTACTTACTATTTCCCAGTGTGTTGATTTTCCTCTTCCACAACGTGTTGACTTCAATTACTATTTCCTAGTGTGTTGACTTTCCTCTTCCACAACGTGTTGACTTTTCTTACTATTTCCCAGTGTGTTGATTTTCCTATTCCACAACGTGTTGACTTTACTTACTATTTCCCAGTGTGTTGGTTTTCCTCTTCCACAACGTGTTGACATTCCTATTCCACAATGTGGTGCTTTTCCTCTTCCACACTGTGTTGACTTTCCTCTTCCACAACGCGTTGACATTCCTCTTCCACAACGTGTTGTGTTTCCTCTTCCACACTGTGTTGTCTTTCCTCTACCAGAACGTGTTGTCTTTCCTATTCCACAATATGTTTTCTTTCGTTTTCCACACTGTGTTGACTTTCCTCTTCCACACCGTGTTGTCTTTCCTGTTTCACAATGTGATGTCTTTCCTTTTCCACACTGTGTTGACTTTCCTCTTCCACAACGTATTGCCTTTCCTCTTCCACAATGTGTTGTCTTTCCTCTTCCACAATGTGTTGCCCTTTCTCTTCCACAATGTGTTGCCCTTCCTCTTCCATAATGTGTTGTCTTTCCTCTTCCACAATGTGTTGCCCTTCCTCTTCCACAATGTGTTGCTCTTCCTCTTCCACAATGTGCTGTCTTTCCTCTTCCACAATGTGTTGTCTTTCCTCTTCCACAATGTGTTGCCCTTCCTCTTCCACAATGTGTTTCCCTTCCTCTTCCACAATGTGTTGCCCTTCCTCTTTCACAATGTGTTGTCTTTCCTCTTTCACAACGTAGTGCCTTTCCTCTTCCACAATGTGTTGTTCTTCCTCTTCCACAATGTATTGCCCTTCCTCTTCCACAATGTGTTGCCCTTCCTCTTCCACAATGTGCTGTCTTTCCTCATCCACAACGTATTGCCTTTCCTCTTCCACAATGTGTTGCCCTTCCTCTTCCACAATGTGTTGTCTTTCCTCTTCCACAATGTGTTGCCCTTCCTCTTCCACAATGTGTTGTTCTTCCTCTTCCACAATGTATTGCCCTTCCTCTTCCACAATGTGTTGCCCTTCCTCTTCCACAATGTGCTGTCTTTCCTCATCCACAACGTATTGCCTTTCCTCTTCCACAATGTGTTGCCCTTCCTCTTCCACAATGTGTTGTCTTTCCTCTTCCACAATGTGTTGCCCTTCCTCTTCCACAATGTGTTGTCTTTCATCTTCCACAATGTGTTGCCCTTCCTCTTCCACAATGTGTTGCCCTTCCTCTTCCATAATGTGTTGTCTTTCCTCTTCCACAATGTGTTGCCCTTCCTCTTCGACATGTGTTGCCCTTCCTCTTCCACAATGTGTTGTCTTTCCTCTTCCACAATGTGTTGCCCTTCCTCTTTCAGAATGTGTTGCCCTTCCTCTTTCACAATGTGATGTCTTTCCTCTTCCACAACGTAGTGCCTTTCCTCTTCCACAATGTGTTGTTTTTCCTCTTCCACAATGTCTTGCCCTTCCTCTTCCACAATGTGCTGCCATTCCTCTTCCACAATGTGCTGTCTTTCCTCTTCCACAATGTGCTGTCTTTCCTCTTCCACAATGTGTTGCCCTTCTTCTTCCACAATGTGTTGCCCTTCCTCTTTCACAATGTGTTGTCTTTCCTCTTTCACAACGTAGTGCCTTTCCTCCTCCACAATGTGTTGTTCTTCCTCTTCCACAATGTATTGCCCTTCCTCTTCCACAATGTGTTCCCTTCCTCTTCCACAATGTGCTGTCTTTCCTCTTCCACAACGTATTGCCTTTCCTCTTCCACAATGTGTTGCCCTTCCTCTTCCACAATGTGTTGTCTTTCCTCTTCCACAATGTGTTGCCCTTCCTCTTCCACAACGTACTGTCTTTCCTCTTCCACAACGTATTGCCTTTCCTCTTCCACAATGTGTTGCCTTTCCTCTTCCACAATGTGTTGTCTTTCCTCTTCCACAATGTGCTGTCTTTCTTCTTCCACAATGTGTTGCCCTTCCTCTTCCACAATGTGTTGCCCTTCCTCTTCCACAATGTGCTGTCTTTCCTCTTCCACAATGTGTTGTCTTTCCTCTTCCACAATGTGTTGCCCTTCCTCTTCCACATTGTGTTGCCCTTTCTCTTCCACAATGTGTTGCCCTTCCTCTTCCACAATGTGTTGCCCTTCCTCTTCCACAATGTGCTGTTTTTCCTCTTCCATAATGTATTGCCCTTCCTCTTCCACAATGTGTTGCCCTTCCTCTTCCACAATGTGCTGCCTTTCCTCTTCCACAATGTGTTGTTATTCCTCTTCCACAATGTATTGCCCTTCCTCTTCCACAATGTGTTGCCCTTCCTCTTCCACAATGTGCTGTCTTTCCTCTTCCACAACGTATTGCCTTTCCTCTTCCACAATGTGTTGCCTTTCCTCTTCCACAATGTGTTGTCTTTCATCTTCCACAGTGTGTTGTCCTTCCTCTTCCACAATGTGTTGTCTTTCCTCTTCCACAATGTGTTGCCCTTCCTCTTCCACAATGTGTTGCCCTTCCTCTTCCACAATGTGTTGCCCTTCCTCTTCCACAATGTGTTGCCCTTCCTCTTCCACAATGTGTTGCCCTTCCTCTTTCACAATGTGTTGTCTTTCCTCTTCCACAATGTATTGCCCTACCTCTTCCACAATGTGTTGCCCTTCCTCTTTCACAATGTGTTGTCTTTCCTCTTCCACAACGTAGTGCGTTTCCTCTTCCACAATGTGTTGTTTTTCCTCTTCCACAATGTCTTGACCTTCCTCTTTCACAATGTGTTGCCCTTCCTCTTCCACAATGTGGTGTCTTTCCTCTTCCACAATGTGGTGTCTTTCCTCTTCCACAATGTGTTGCCCTTCCTCTTCCACAATGTGTTGCCTGCC
>CM031603.1:96471723-96472968 GCA_018398815.1 Conus ventricosus
CTTCTTTGTTTTTCTTCTTCTTTGTCAACTGAAAGTTTGGTGACGCCTCCCCCACCCGATCTCTCTCTCTCTCTCTCTCTCTCTCTCTCTCTCTCTCTCTCTCTCTCTCTCTCTCTCTCTCTCTCTCTCTCATACTTTTACATTGCTTGCGTGTGCAACAGTTTCTCCTTCAATAGCTTGAGTTTCTTTATCCCTGCATAATCTCTATAATATGATTTAATCAGATGTAAAAGTGCCAGCTTGTGCTTAGTCACACCCCCCTCCCCATCCCATAAGAAGGATTCGTTTGTTCTCTCTTTCTCTATCTGTCTCTGTCTTTCTCTCTGTCTGTCTGTCTGTCTCTCTCTGTGTATGCGCGCGCGCGCGGTGTGTGTGTATGTGTGTGTGTGTGTATGTGTGTGTGTGTGTGTGTGTGTGTGTGTGTGTGTGTGTGTGTTGTGTGTGTGTGTGTGTGTGTGTGTGTGTGTGTGTGTCTCTCTCTCTCAATCTCTCTCTCTCTCTCATAATACAATGTCCTGACATATTGCAGGTGATATCCTTATCTCTCGGATATAAGAACTACACACAGATAAAAGAGCTCAAGTACAGAACTAAATGTGTTCCACAAATGCTTTAGGAGATTCTGCACATTTTACAAAACATAGGATTGCATCGGTTAGCACGTCAACTTGCGCACTGGCAAACGACGAACGTTTCGGGCAATTCTGATAACGGCATGAATCTATTCATGACGCACTGTCCTAGACCACGGGGCACACTGGAGGGTGGACATGTATCTCGCTGTGGCTTCCTGTCTAAGACCATTCTACAGGTAGCAGCGGAGGAGAGGGGCCATACATCTCGCGACGGAATCGTCCAGGACCCTTTCACAGGGAACAATGGAGAGTTGACGCTATGTCGCTGTCACCGATCGGCGGGTACTAAATCAGCCGTCCGTGTGGTTGGAGTAATGGTAGTTCAGAAATAGAGGCGTGTGCGCGTGTGCATATGTGTATATGTGTGTGTGCGAGTGTGCGTGTGTAAGATTGGGGTTTTGGTTAAGGTGGAAGGTTAGGCTAGGTAGGGTGCTGGGGAAATAAGATACACAATATTCTCGAGTTCCAATCTTGACTTGTTGAAGGGATGGAACGGGTTGTTTATTCCGATTGTTACTTTTGTTACTGGGTTTAACATCGAAGGCGGGGCAGATATCGGGTGTTGTGTTTCAAGTCTGTGAGTGTTGTGGTAATTGTCGTTTATTGCACT
>CM031603.1:96473968-96486115 GCA_018398815.1 Conus ventricosus
TTTGCATATGTAAAGAAAATATTTCTTGCCCCTCAAGTTTTATAGAAATTTTCTTAACGATTGTCCGCCCCAAATTCTGTACAACTGTCCTGTTGGGGTCTGTTGTTGAAGCGAGTTCTATTTTGAAATAAGTCGCGCAGAGCCTGGCACAATCACTTCATCCGCTCCTAGGTCTGGAAATTTGACAGTAAGAATTTGATCCGCATCAATAGTAGACGGATTATTTGGAACAGTAATATTCCACTTATTTCCCTTCACGACAAAGGGCTCTTTCAATCTTCTATGCGGGTCAAGAATCGAGCCATATGTTTGTGACATTTTTTTATAAAACAAAATAAAAAGTTTATTATTAAAGAAACATGGCAGGCATTGAAGGTGAAGAAGATTATGATGTTTTTGATCCTGGAGACGACATGAGTGAAACGGCCCCTTTGATACAGCATCGCTCAATGCTCTCATTGCGGCGTGAATTAACAGAAAGTACGGTTGGAGCATTTTACAAAAGTTTACGCTTAAAACCCCCGAATTTATAGACCCTAATGATTTTGAAGTAAAAGATGAGGGCCATTTGTATGTGAAAAACGATCAAGGAGAACCTGTTCAGCTTACAACTAAACGAGACCCATCAAAGTTTTATGCCATAGGTACAATTAGACAAAGACTCCCTGCGAGCGTACAAAATCGCCTTGGCATTGCTAAACCAAAATTAGATAGGGAGGCAGTTGCTAAACTTCAAAACACACTACAGAACTCCCAACAAATATTCAAATGCAAAACATAGAACTTCAAGATTTAAGTCAAACAGCAGGGAAATAAATCAAGCAATAGAAACCAGTTTTTCCGAAGAAACAGTACCAAAAACATTTGATGTTTCTTCATTGCCTATAAGAGAACTAGCGGCCCTTAATCGCACTTTACCAACCTTCAGAGGCGAATTAATAAACAATTTAGCAAAACTGAGTGAAATAGATAAGCGTATAGAAAGAAAAAAGAAAAACTCGTTGAGGCTGATGACGCCAACTTAGGGCTTAAGGTTAAAGAAATAATAACCCAAAGAATAAAAGATCTTGAACAGAAAGATCATTAAGACTAGCAGCGCGTCTACTAACGGAGAAGAATTACGAACTCAAGTGAGCAGAATAAGAGAAACTACCCAAAGAATTTTATATGAAAACACAACGCTAGCAGAAAGAATAAAAACGCTGTTTAGAGTGCAAGGAGTCACATTAGCAAGCGTTATAACGGCCTTAGGATTTGCAATAAGTACACTGGTGATGGCTATTACGGTGGTGGTGGTGCTGGGCTAGTGCCTCCGCCGCCAACGCCTCCATCGCCGCCTGATAAATCATGGGTAAAAAAACAGCTTGATCATCTTGCGGGTTTATTACAAAAATTAGCCGGTAAAGCCGTGGATGCTTTACCAGGTATATTAGGGGGTGTTGTTAGCTGGCTTTTGTCTACTGCAGGCAAAGTAGTTGGCTTTATGGCTGAGCACTTATGGACATTAGTTCTCTTAATAGTTGGGTTAATATTTAGTAAAATAAAGACCAAGTAATCCTAGGCCAGTTAATCCAAGAACAAGCGCTGTCTTTTCATATTCATGGTCATTATTTTTTTTGACTTCTTCAACAGCCTTCAGGCTTTGGGCCGCGGGGATTGGATGACTTATTCTTGGGGGTCATCTTGTTTGTTTACTGCTTGCAATATTACTGGCTCAAAATTTATTTCGTTTTTTTCCGATGTTCTGTTCATTGCCTGCCACAAGAATTTCATTATTGTAGTTTATTATTGTTCCTATCTGGAGTCTGAGGTCAGAAGGCAGCATGTATAAACCAGTGCCAACAGCAAAGTCTACTTTCGATCTTGCGTATTGTAAAACATGTTGGTACCTTTTAATACTTGAAGGCAAATCAACTGTAGAATCAATGGCGTCCTCTAAATTTGCCAAGTACTGTTTTTGTGAATCAAAGCCAGTAGAAGGATCATTTATGCTCGATCTCGTTTGTGCTTGCGAACCTAGCAAACACCAAACGTAAGTACGAATAGAGTCGTTTATTCGTTCTATTCCCGCTCTAGTTAGGCCCTTAGAAGTGTCTAAAATAAATGTTGTCCATGCTGTTTTATGCTCTTGCTCTATGGACCCGAGGTGAACAGTTGTGTCTGAAGAGAAAGATGTATAAGGGGGATTCCAGTCATAGTTATACTTTCTGTGCACGCCCCCAAAAATAAAGGGGACCTAGACCATGATTAAGATCCGACTTTTGTCTAAAGTCTGTCTTAGCCTTAATATTAAATTCGTTACAGATCCTCTCAAAAGCCTTCATGTCTATTCTGTTGCTGAATGGATTAAACGGTGTGTCATTTGGTAATGGAGCTTGCAGTTCAGTCAAAATACGTCTGAAGGTGTAATAGAAATGAAATCTGTACACTGACCTCACCAAAGGATCAGATGATTTAAATGATCAGCATACGACACTCCACACCCAGTTGATCGCAAAACACAGCAAAGTTAACTGGTTCTGATAAAACTGCATCGGATGACTGAACCACACTTTTGGGATGCGGTCGTTTTTAATAGGAGGGTTAAGATAGCTCTTCAATGGAGTACTAACCTTTACTTGAAAGGCGTCAGACTGAGTCACAGAAATGTTAAGAGTATCAGTTGTTATATTTTTAAGATTGTAGTGCGGCCCAACAGAATATTTTGCATTAGTATATTTGAATGCACTCATTTTTATTTCGTTTAAAAAATGTTTGTAACAATAACAAACTCAAGACCGTCCTTCGTTTTTAGAACATGCTATTGATAACAATTGCGGAGCCAAAATGGTTGCACTTCATGAAATTTTTTACAAAGTCGTATGGTTTAATATAACCGAATCCAAGGAGAATAATAAGATTAAAAAAGTTAATAATAATAGAGGACAGTTAGTTAGCCAGTTAACCATACCTGATGGTTATTACGGTTTTGCTCACTAAAAGAAGCAATGCGTAACTTTGACATTACTCTCAAACTTAACAATGCGAATCTGAAAACAATGTTGACCTTTAAGCCTGAAGAAGAAGAAGTTAGGGTACTATTTGATGAAGAGCTAGCTAAAATGTTAGGCTTTACAACTGCCGATCGGTCCGTTCATAGTTTTAGAGTTACGTCAAACAAAACTACTTATGAGGGAGAAAATCCGCTCGATCTTGCATTGCATTCATTACTCTATGTTCATTTGGACGAGCTGAGCACTGATGAAAACTTATATGATGGAAGGCCCTCAACTGTTTTAAGAGCTCTTCCGTCAGGGAAAGCTGCATATTGCGATTATGAAATTATACAATTCCCTAATTTACAGTTTAAAAGATTAGTTTGTGGGAGGGTCGGATCATTTAATTTCAAAATCGCAGACAAAACAGGGAAAGTCGTGAAATGTGATAACCTGCACATTGTTTTGGAAATAAAATAATAAGCTGTACTAAAAAATGTCGCGTGGGCCAGAAGAACCAGGAGTTACATTAGCGCCTGTGAGGTGTATAACTTTAGAATTAAAAGACCTTGCAGACGTTGCGGACTTTGAACAGAACGGTGAGATAGTCGCTTTGTATGGGTTTGAGTACACTAAAGATGGTGATTATAAACGCAAAGAGGTTGGCGACAACAAAAAGTTTCCTAAACTAGAGCAACTGCGCAATGTAGAAGCAAATAATGCTGGGCCAGTATGAATATAAAATAGTTCGAAAACCTGACAGCAAATGGCACTTAGAACCATATTTAGAATGGGAAATAAAATTTGAATTCATAAGCCCATTTACATTTTTTAGACGTCAAAAAAGTTTTAGAAAAGCACTCAACTCTGGCCCTTTACATATAAGTCTTATGCCAGAGGACAATAGTCGGAAAGAGATTGAAATAACGCCGTATGGGAAAAAACAGTACATCCTCCACAGAAGAGAAACGGTTTTAAAGGAAGCTTCTACAAAATTACAGTTCTTTCCGCACAGGAAATTAGGAGACACGTTCACAATGATATTTGAAATGTATGTCTTTAAAGATGTGGAGAGGGATGGGTCGTGGGCGTTAGTGACGTCCTTTTAAAAGGAATTCTAATTAGCTGGCAAAACTTAGACGTTGAAAAACTTAAAGTTACTGTTGTCGTTCTTAACACCGGTGAGGATATTAAGACCATAACAACAAGCAACAAAATCAGTGTTGACTTAAATAGAAACAATCTTACAGAACTGAATTGGATTAATCTTACACATTTATGCCTATAGGGTTTTATTACACTGCACAAGTTTTGACAGAGAGTATGATAAACATAATAACTGGATTAGATTAAATTCTGTTATAAAACTATGGAGCAGTTAAACTTTATGACAAAAGAGCCTCATTGTTCCTTTATTTGTGGGCAGACTGGTTGTGGAAAAACAATATTTGTCCTAGACTTATTACAAACAGTTTATCGCTATAATTTTGATCATATTGTGATTTTCTGTCCAACACTTAAATGGAACAAAACATATCATGATAGAAGGTTTATATGGACAGATGATGACATATATTTAGTTGATCCCAGCAATAAACTGAGTGAGTGTTTAGAACAGTTTTATAAACTGTTTGAAGGAACGCAGACACTATTTATTATAGATGACTGTTCGGCAGAAAGAGACATAGTTAAAAAGAGAAACACTTTATCAAAACTAGCTTTTAGTGGAAGACATGCTGGGATAAGTGTGTGGATTTTATGTCAAAAATATAACTCAGTTTTAAAAGACTTTAGAGAACAGTTAAAGACTGTAGTTTTATTTCACATGAAAGACAGAGACTCATTTGATGAATGTCTGCGCGAAAATGATGTTATTGAAAATGATCAGGAAAAACATAGGATTAAGCAAAAACTAAAATCTGAAAAGTTTAGTAAATTAGTATTGAAAACGGATAATCCTACACAGTATGTTTGTTTGTAGGATCGTTATTTTTTGTTTATTGAAAAAATTGTGATGGATTATCATTTTTAATTCATTGTTGAAGTCTTACTTGGCAGAGAACTAATAAATGTCTGGTTCTGGCTCAGCAGCTCGAAACTTGTTGAGAGCTGCTGAGCCAGAACAGACATTTATTAGTTTCTCTCCCCATGACTCAAGGGAATCGAACCCACGACCGAGTGTCCGCTACGCTAACCACTTTGCCGGTAAGTTATGTAACAATTTTTTCATTAGATGCACCACGTGCACAATTCCCCGCTATTTTTGGATTTCCAACGACTCAAATGGACATTTGCGGTCTCGGTGCTTCTATTTATTGTGCGTGCTTTCTTTCCTAGTGACATCAGCGTTTTTCTTAATTTTTCAATTCTTGTTTTTAAAACGTTTCTGTCAATGGATCGCCAGTTGCGGAAGGCCACTTGGTAGGTGGGTTAGTTGGTTGCTTAGTTTGCTGGCTTGTCGGTCGGCTACTGTTTCGACGTTTGGTCAGCTATTGGTCGGTAAGCTATTTTTTTCGGTGTTTGGCTGGACGCTGGTCAGTAGGCTATTGGTCGGCTGGAGGGTCGGTCATTGGTTGACTGATTGATTGGTTGGTTGGTCATTGGTGGGCTAATGGAGGGTGGGGATGGGGGAGTGGGGGGTACAATGTACTCGCAAGAAACATATTCTAATGATAAACACGCTTGATAGTAAACCCAAGGATATGTCATTCATTTGAAAATCATAGTGCACGGGAATAGGAAAAACATTCTGAAAAAAAAAGAGAATGAGGATATGGTAGTATTACAGATGTCTTGAGGTGTGTGTGTGTGTGTGTGTGTGTGTGTGTGTGTGTGTGTGTGTGTGTGTGTGTGTGTGTGTGTGTGTGTGTTTCTCTCTGTGTGTGTGTGTGTGTGTGTGTGTGTGTGTGTGTGTGTGTGTGTGTGTGTGTGCGCGTGTGTGTGTGTGTGTATGTGTGCGTGCATGTGTGTGTGCGTGCGTGTGTGTGTGCGTGCGTGTGTGTGTGCGTGCGTGTGTGTGTATGTGTGTGTGTGTGTGTGTGTGTGTGTGTGTGTGTGTGTGTGTGTGTGTGTGTGTGTGTGTGTGTGTGTGCGAGCGCACGCGCGCGCGAGCTCACGTTCTTGTGAGTGTGTCCGCACGTGAGTGGAGGAACGCGTGTGTCTGTGTTTGCCTGTATACGTGTGTGCTTCTGTGTGGTTCATGAAAGTACGCGCGCGCGCTTGCTTGTAAGTGTGTGTGTGTGTGTGTGTGTGTGTGTGTGTGTGTGTGTGTGTGTGTGTGTGTGTGTGTGTGTGTGTGTGTGTGTGTGTGTTGCAGGCTTCTAAGAGAGAGAGAGAGAGAGAGAGAGAGAGAGGGGAGGGAGAGAGAGAGAGAGAGAGAGAGAGAGAGAGAGAGTATGCGCGCACGTCCGTGCATGAATGTGAATGTGTGCATTTGTACGCGTTGTTGTTCTGTTTTACGTCTTTCCACATTACGTGATATTAGACGAATTCAAAATTTAAAAAAAGGGGGGGGGGGGGGGGGTCGGGATAAAGAAAAGGTTAACACAGTGAGGTAAAAGAATTAACTCATCTACAGCTATAACACAAAAGTAGAAAATCCACCTAATCAAAGATTGAAAAAAAAGAAAAAAACAACAAAAAAAAGCACACACACAAAACCCCGAAACATGTAACTCCTCTGTCTCATCTCACCACTGACTGTTATATATTATAAATATTTGCCATTGGACTTTTAGCAAAGTGCAAAAAGAAAGGATACGTTTCACTTGCTGGCAGGGACAGGAAAACATTTTGACTAGGCTGTACAGACGTATTTGGAATGAATTTTTTCATTAAGTTACACAAAAGATTGTGATCAGTTGATATGCTATGACCACATAAACAATGTATATTTTTGACATACTTTGTTTTAAAACAATCCAATCTCCATCTACAGATCAAGGAACTTATCTGTCGTCTACGACAAATGTTTTGATCGTACTTACTTAACATTTCATTTGTACGTGTGCGCCTGAGTGTGTGTGTGTGTGCGTGTGTGTGTGTGTGTGTGTGTGTGTGTGTGTGTGTGTGTGTGTGTGTGTGTGTGTGTGTGTGTGTGTGTGTTTGGGTGTTTTTGTGTGTGCGTGTGTGTCTGTTTCTGTGTGCGCGTGCATTGTGTGCGTGTATGTGTGTTTGTATGTGTGTGTGCGTGTGTGTGTGTGTGTGTGTGTGTGGTGTGTGTGTGTGTGTGCGTGTGCGTGTATGTGTGTGTGTGTGTGTGTGTGTGTGTGTGTGTGTGTGTGTGTGTGTGTGTGTGTGTGTGTGTGTGTGTGTTTCCATGTGTGCGTACGAGGTCGCGCGCGTGTAAGTGTGTATGTTTGTGCGCGTGCCCGTGCGCGTGTGAATGCATACGTCTGTGTGTGTGTGTGTGTGTGTGTGTGTGTGTGTGTGTGTGTGTGTGTGTGTGTGTGTGTGTGTGTGTGTGTGTGTGTGTGTGCATGTGCATGCGAGTGTATGCGCGCATATTTATGCGTGCGTGTGTGTGTGTGTGTGTGTGTGTGTGTGTGTGTGTGTGTGTGTGTGTGTGTGTATGTGTGTGTGTGTGTGTGTGTGTGGTGTGTGTGTGTGTGTGTGTGTGTGTGTGTGTGTGTGTATGAGGCATCTAAGAGAGAGAGAGAGAGAGAGAGAGAGAGAGAGAGAGAGAGAGAGAGAGAGAGAGAGAGAGAGAGAGAGAGACAGACAGACAGAGAAAGACAGACAGAGAGAGACAGAAACAGAGACAGAGACAGAGAGAATGAGAGAGTGTGTGTATGCGCGCACGTCCGTGCATGAACGTGAATGTGTGTATATGTACGTGTGCGTGTGTGTGTGTGTGCGCGCGCGCGCGTGTGTGTGTGTGTGCATGTGTTTGTCCGCCCGCATGGTGTGTGTGTGTGTGTGTGTGTGTGTGTGTGTGTGTGTGTGTGTGTGTGTGTGTATGAGGCATCTAAGAGAGAGAGAGAGAGAGAGAGAGAGAGAGAGAGAGAGAGAGAGAGAGAGAGAGAGAGAGAGAGAGAGAGAGAGAGAGAGAGAGAGAGAGACAGACAGACAGACAGACAGAGAAAGACAGACAGAGAGAGACAGAAACAGAGACAGAGACAGAGAGAATGAGAGAGTGTGTGTATGCGCGCACGTCCGTGCATGAACGTGAATGTGTGTATATGTACGTGTGCGTGTGTGTGTGTGTGCGCGCGCGTGTGTGTGTGTGTGTGCATGTGTTTGTCCGCCCGCATGGTGTGTGTGTGTGTGTGGTGTGGTGTGTGTGTGTGTGTGTGTGTGTGTTGTGTGTGTGTGTGTGTGTGTGTGTGGGTGTGTGTGTGTGTGGTGTGTGTGTGTGTTGTGGCACGTGCGCACGTGTTTATGTGTATATGTGATAATAATATGTTAGTGAGTGAGTGAGTGAGTGAGTGAGTGAGTGAGTGTGTGTGTGTGTGTGGTGTGTGTGTGTGTGTGTGTGTGTGTGTGTGTGTGTGTGTGGTGAGTGTGTGTGTGTGTGTGTGTGTGTGTGTGTTGTGTGAGTGAGTGAGGGTTGGTGAGTGCGTAGCAGGGTTGCGATTTACTTACGCGCAGGGATGCTTCATGTTCTGTATATACATATGAATGGATTAGGCCATTCAAGACGCATATGTATACATTTTGTGTGTGTGCGTGTTTGTGTGTGTGTGGTGCGTGCGCATAATTTATGCGTGTGTGTGTTGTGTGTGTGTGTGTGTGTGTGTGGTGTGTGTTGTGTGTGTGTGTGTGTGTGTGTGTGTGTGTGAGTGTGCTGCGTGTGTGTGTGTATGTGTGTGTGTGTGTGTGTGTGTGTGGTGTTCACAGTTATGTCCATCTGCGAAAAGCCTTGCAGTTCAGACGGAATCAGCTGTGACTTCGAAAAGAAGTGTTTTGCATGGACGCTCCCCTTAACGACACTGTTGACACCTGGCTGAGGGGAGTCAATGACCATGTTATGCCAAATGTGTAAGAATTGAAAAAAAGAAAGGTATAACCATGGGAACGCTTCACTGGCTTGTGAGATCTCAACACGTCCAGACCATTTTCTGCACTGTGTCCACACAGCTGTCCATAGTTCTTGTTTCATTCCCTTCAATGTTAGATTCACTCTTACACAGTGTTGAGTGACACTTCAACAACATTCACTTCACTCTTCCTCAAAGAGCTGACTTCTCTTTGCACGGTGTCTTGACTTCGCTTTGCACCTGACGTTGACATTCCCTTTGCACGTGACGTTGACTTCCCTTTGCACGTGACGTTGATTTCCCTTGCACGGTATGTTGACTTCCCTTTGCACGTGACGTTGACTTCCCTTTGCACGTGACGTTGACTTCCCTTTGCACCTGACGTTGACTTCTCTTTGCACGGTGTGTTGACTTCGCTTGGCACCTGACGTGACTTCCCTTTGCACGTGACGTTGACTTCCCTTTGCACCTGACGTTGACTTCCCTTTGCACCTGACGTTGACTTCCCTTTGCACGTGACGTTGACTTCCCTTAGCACGTTACATCGACTTCCCTTTGCACATCACGTTGACTTCTCTTTGCACGGTGTGTTGACTTCCCTTTGCACCTTACGTTGACTTTCCTTTGCCACCTTACGTTGACTTTCCTTTGCACGTGACGTTGACTTTCCTGGCCTTGCACGTGACGTTGACTTCCTTTGCACATCATGTTGACTTCCCTTTACACAATGTGTTGACTTCCTTTTTCACAGTGTGTTGACATCACATTGCACAGTGGTTTGACTTCTCTCTTCCACAGTGTGTTGATTTCTCTCTTCCACAGTGTGTTGATTTCTCTCTTCCACAGTGTGTTGATTTCTCTCTTCCACAGTGTGTTGATTTCTCTCTTCCACATGTGTTGACGTATTGACTTCTCCCTTCCACAGTGTGTTGACGTCTCCCTTCCACAGTGTGTTGATTTCTCCCTTCCACAGTGTGTTGACGTATTGACTTCTCCTTCCACAGTGTGTCGACTTCTCTCTTCCACAGTGTGTTGATTTCTCTCTTCCACAGTGTGTTGAGGTCTCTCTTCCACAGCGTGTTGACTTCTTCCTTCCACAGTGTGTTGATTTCTCTCTTCCACAGTGTGTTGATTTCTCTCTTCCACAGTGTGTTGACTTCTCCCTTCCACAGTGTGTTGACTTCTCTCTTCCACATGTGTTGAGGTCTCTCTTCCACAGTGTGGTGAGGTCTCTCGTCCACAGTGTGTTGATTTCTCTCTTCCACAGTGTGTTGATTTCTCTCTTCCACAGTGTGTTGATTTCTCTCTTCCACAGTGTGCTGATTCTCTCTTCCACAGTGTGTTGACGTATTGACTTCTCCCTTCCACAGTGTTTTTGACGTCTCCCTTCCACAGTGTTTGATTTCTCTCTTCCACAGTGTGTTGACGTATTGACTTCTCCCTTCCACATGTGTCGACTTCTCTCTTCCACAGTGTGTTGATTTCTCTCTTCCACAGTTTGTTGATTTCTCTCTTTCCACAGTGTCTTGATTTCTCTCTTCCACAGTGTGCTGACTTCTCCCTTCCACAGTGTGTTGCTGTCTCTCTTCCACAGTGTGTTGATTTCTCTCTTCCACAGTGTGTTGATTTCTCTCTTCCACATGTGTTGACTTCTCCCTTCCACAGTGTGTTGACTTCTCTCTTCCACAGTGTGTTGAGGTCTCTCTTCCACAGTGTGGTGAGGTCTCTCTTCCACAGTGTGTTGATTTCTCTCTTCCACAGTGTGTTGATTTCTCTCTCCACAGTGTGTTGATTTCTCTCTTCCACAGTGTGTTGAGGTCTCCCTTCCACAGTGTGTTGAGGTCTCTCTTCCACAGTGTGTTGACTTCTCCCTTCCACAGTGTGTTAACGTCTATCTTCCACAGCATGTTGAGGTCTCTCTTCCACAATGTGTTGGTTTCCCTCCTGACCGTGACTGAAGTGGGAGAGAAGGTGGCAGAGCAATGAGACCAGGTCAGATAGAGCACAGCAACACCACTTTGCCGAATGTTTCTGTTCCTTTGGGCTAAACGTGTGTTGGCACACAGCAACACCACTTTGCCGAATGTTTCTGTTCCATTGGGCTAAACGTGTGTTGGCACACAGCAACACCACTATGCCGAATGTTTCTGTTCCTTTGGGTTGAACGTGTGTTGGCACACAGCAAGAACACTATGCCGAATGTTTCTGTTCCTTTGGGCTAAACGTGTGTTGGCACACAGCAACACCACTATGCCGAATGTTTCTGTTCCATTGGGCTAAACGTGTGTTGGCACACAGCAAGAACACTATGCCGAATGTTTCTGTTTCCATTGGGCTAAACGTGTGTTGGCACACAGCAACACCACTATGCCGAATGTTTCTGTTCCATTGGGCTGGGGGCTGGAGGGAACACGAAAAGGTGTGTACATTCGTTTGCTTCAATGACATGCATTTTGGTTTATAAATGATACTAAACGTTATTTGGGTATAGCTGGAACAGTGTACACATTATTACAAAATAAACAGTAAACGATGAGGGGTCACAAAAGCGATGTCAAATACGTCCATAGGTAGTCACATCTGTGGCTGTTTGTTTCACACAAAACACACACACACACACATACACACACACACACACACACACACACACACACACACACACACACACACACACACACATACACACACACACACACATACACACACTCACACACACACACACACACACACACACATACACACAGGAGAGAGAGAGAGAGAGAGAGAGAGAGAGAGAGAGAGAGAGAGAGAGAGAGAGAGAGAGAGAGAGAGAGAGAGAGAGACAGACAGACAGACAGACAGACAGACAGACAGACACAGACAGACACACAGAGACAGAGAGACACGAGACAGAGGCAAAGACAGACAGAAAAAGAGAAACAAACACAGAAGAGAGAGAGAGAGAGAGAGAGAAGAGAGAGAGAGAGAGAGAGAGAGAGAGAGAGAGAAGAGAGAGACAGAGAGAGGAGAGAGAGAGACAGAGAGAGAGAGAAGAGACGACAACAGCGACGACGACAGACAGACACACAGAACAGAGAGACACAGAGACAGAGGCAAAGACAGACAGAGAAAGAGAGAGAGACAGAAGAAGAGAGAGAGAGAGAGAGAGAGAGCAGAGACGAGAGAAAAGAAGAGAGAGAGAAAGAGGACAGTTT
>CM031603.1:96487115-96499615 GCA_018398815.1 Conus ventricosus
CAAAGGGTAAGACTTTATTTTTTTTTCTTTTCTTTAGTCTCAACGACACACAGCTCTTTACACGTAGATTCCTACTCTCACACAGGAGGCTGTATTGACTTTCAGGTAACAAGTCACACAAGTGCCTATTCTGACATCCTTGTCCAGTAACATTTCTCACGATGGTCAGTATCAAGACGGTCATTTTTGTGTTTATACAAAAGAGAGTTTGAGTACAAGTGCAACAGGGGTGATAACTAAGGGACAGAAAAACCGCAGGGGCAATAAGCGTCGTAGGTAAATCAGGGGATGTAATCAGGATTACTAGTGGGAGATAAACAGAGGACATACAGGAGCAACAACGAGGGCAAATAGATGAGGCAAACGTATTGGGGGTGGGTGGAAGAGGATCGGGGGGGGGGGAGGGGGAGGGGGAGGGAGGGAGATCTAGGAGGATCTGGGATTGTAAGCGGTGGGGGAGGTGGGGCATTGAAGAGAAGGCATTCAGGGACATGATTTAGCTTTTGCGAGCACCTCAAATTTATCACCGCATAGGGCTGGGCCAATTCTACGCTGCACACACACACACACACACACACACACACACACACACACACACACACACACACACACACACACACATACGCGCGCACATACGCGCACATGCGCGCACACACACACACACACACACACACACACACACACACACACACACACACACACACACACACACACACCACACACACACACACATACATACATACAGATGCTCTCGCACACGCACAAATATACACAGACAACATACACACACACACACACACACACACACACACACACACACACACACACACACACACACACACACACACACACACACATACACACACACACACGCATACGCAAACAAACAGGAAGAGAAAATGATAACGAATGCATGGTTTATTTTTGTTTTCTCAAAGGGTTTTACGCCTATATCCGCAGTGTAAGTGGGGAGGGCGGCTGGTCACAGACAGCGGACATGGGCACCCCGTGCTCTCTGGACACACGCTCCGCTCTGGCCGTGTCCTTGGACTACAACATCGACAGACAGGACAGCCAGCTCCTGGTGTTCCGCCAGTGCCGTGCGCAGGACGCACACACTCTTACGAACACAGGAGGTCAATGGAGTCATGTCAACACTTCACGCTCCTGCCGTGCGACTCCGGTTATATTGAAGATAAGGTAAATTTTTGCCACTATGTAAACTCTTCCTCTCTCTTTCTGTCTCTCTGTCTCTGTCTCTCTCTCTCTCTCTCACACACACACACACACACACACACACACACACACCACACACACACACACCACACACACACACACACACACACACACCGTAGGTAAAAAGAAATTATTCTCTCTCTCATCCTCGTAAACAAACATTTTCTCTCTCTCTCTTTCTCTCTCTCTCTCTCTCTCTCTCTCTCTCCTCCTCTCTCTCTCTCTCGCACACACACACCACACACACACACACCACACACACACACACACACACACAACACACACACACACACACAACACACACACACTCTCTCTCTCTCTCTCTCTCTCTCTCTTTCTCTCTCTCTCTCTCTCCTGCCTTAATTTCTACCAGCGCTTTGCAATATGTTCGCTTTGTTCAGGGGTGCTATTCTAAAGTAGAAACACTATTTATTGCTATTACAACAAAACTTTAACCAGTGAACGGAGTGGTCTGAATTCAACCACGTGAGTCTAACCCCCCTAAAAACTAAACACATGATCAGAAAAACATGACTACAGAAGAACAGCCCTCCCAGAACATCTGCCCCCTCTCTGTCAACGGCGCAATGGTTGAAGAAATAGCCTACCATCAAGTCTTATGAGGTGTCGTGGTAGCTAACATCTACCCCTCTCTGTCAACGGCGCAATCGTTGAAGAAATAGCCTACCATCAAGTCTTATGAGGTGTCGTGGTAGCTAACATCTACCCCCTCTCTGCCAACGGCGCAATGGTTGAAGAAATAGCCTACCATCAAGTCTTATGAGGTGTCGTGGTAGCTAACATCTACCCCCTCTCTGCCAACGGCGCAATGGTTGAAGAAATAGCCTACCATCAAGTCTTATGAGGTGTCGTGGTAGCTAACATCTACCCCCTCTCTGTCAACGGCGCAATGGTTGAAGAAATAGCCTACCATCAAGTCTTATGAGGTGTCGTGGTAGCTAACATCTACCCCCTCTCTGTCAACGGCGCAATGGTTGAAGAAATAGCCAACCATCAAGTCTTATGAGGTGTTGTGGTAGCTAACATCTACCCCCTCTCTGTCAACGGCGCAATCGTTGAAGAAATAGCCCACCATCAAGTCTTATGAGGTGTCGTGTTGGCTAACATCCACCCCTCTCTATCAACGGCGCAGGGGTTGAAAAAAATAGCCACACCATCAAGTCTCATGAGGCATCGTGGTAGCTAACAACCTGTCGTATCGGAACCCATGCGGACTTCATGTAAACCAGTTTCATATGGATATATCAGTCATCCACCCTCGTAATGTTTTTTTTTTAACGCTTATATCGAGTCCCGTGTGAATTACGCGTCCACATTTTTGAATTTGTCAAATAACCATGCTCTTAAATCATTGATGAGTTTGTACAGATGTTGAATTTATACAGAAGTTGCTTAAGATTAGTTTTGCTAATCTTCAACGCTATCGTATTCGGGCCAAGAAAATATGGACATTTTACCATTAAAGTGAGACTGAAACTGAAATGCAACAAAGAGTTTCCACGTTAGAATTCTCTCGTGCTATGCTCTCTCTTAAATTACAGATAAATTTGAATTCAGTGTGAACCGTCATGTTCATAAAACCATACCACCTCTTCCTAAATGAAAAGAAATATATTCAGTCTTTTCCTCCTTTGATAATTTCTGGTAAATTATAGTTTACATTCCTGATGTCCATGTCAGTCTGTGTATTTTTAAAAGAACGCATCATTTGCCAACAAAAGATGGATTTTCCAGTTCATCTACATGCTCTCTCTCTCTCTCTTGTCTCTCTCTCCTCTCTCTTCTCTCTCTCTCTCTCTCTCTCTGTCTCTCTCTCTCTCTCTGCTTTACGCCTCCCCTATCTTTTTCAATTACCACTACAAAGGTGCTGTTATGCGTACGGACTGAAAACCTTTATATATGCTTCATAATGACGTGTTTTATGCTTGCTGCCATTGAATACAACTGACGTTGTTGCTGGTTCTGTATGCTATACTTCAGTTTCTCTTTATCTGTCCCATCTTCTGAGCCATTTCAGTGCATTGCATCCACACCGTTCTTTTCCGAACACTCGTCCACAGCCTGCTACGTCCCGCCACAGCCCAAGCACCGGCAATTCCCAGGGAGTAACCAATCGCTAACTGCCAGGATACAACCCACCAGAGGAGACACTGCACAGCTGCAGAGTCAGTGGTGTCTGTTCTGTTCTGACCCAGCATACACAGGACACCACCTGTGAAGCCCCCTACTGACGCTAATCATTGTTTACACGCGTAGCCGACATGAACGAGCTCTCCGTCCGGAGAGAGCCACCACTTCCGTCCAACGATAGGCTCCATGAATTTGCCGATGTCAGAGACCCCGACAGAACCAAACCAAAGCCAAAGACTTGGAGAGGCAATCAAATCTGAGATCACCGCGAGAGCTTGGCGTGAAGGGGTGCGGAATTGGAGACATCTGTTTCAATGCTGATCGGTGAAAATGAGGATGATGAATACGAAGCCTTGTGGGTCAGGAAAGTTGAGCAATTTTCTCTGAGACGCATCATTTGAGCGGAAGGAAATTCGAGTGTACAGGTCCCAGTCTTCCTCGTTGAGCACACAGCAAACTCAACTCTGGATAGGAGCCCATCGAGACAGTAAAATCCGAGACAGACAGGGCTCTGATGAGAATTGAATTCTTGACCTCCAAGCCGGGAGTCTGAGACACTAACCACTTCGCCACGGCGGCCGATTCTCTTTTCCTTCTTTGTTTTTCTTCTTCTTTGTCAACTGAAAGTTTGGTGACGCCTCCCCCACCCCGATCCTCTCTCTCTCCTCTCTCTCTCCTCTCTCTCTCTCTCTCTCTCTCTCTCTCTCTCTCTCTCTCTCTCTCTCAATACTTTTACATTGCTTGCGTGTGCAACAGTTTCTCCTTCAATAGCTTGAGTTTCTTTATCCCTGCATAATCTCTATAATATGATTTAATCAGATGTAAAAGTGCCAGCTTGTGCTTAGTCACACCCCCCCTCCCCATCCCCATAAGAAGGATTCGTTTGTTCTCTCTTTCTCTATCTGTCTCTGTCTTTCTCTCTGTCTGTCTGTCTGTCTCTCTCTGTGTATGCGCGCGCGCGCGTGTGTGTGTATGTGTGTGTGTGTGTGTATGTGTGTGTGTGTGTGTGTGTGTGTGTGTGTGTGTGTGTGTGTGTGTGTGTGTGTGTGTGTGTGTGTGTGTGTGTGTGTGTCTCTCTCTCTCAATCTCTCTCTCTCTCTCATAATACAATGTCCTGACATATTGCAGGTGATATCCTTCCTCTCTCTGGATATAAGAACTACACACAGATAAAAGAGCTCAAGTACAGAACTAAAATGTTCCACAAATGCTTTAGGAGATTCTGCACATTTTACAAAACATAGGATTGCATCGGTTAGCACGTCAACTTGCGCACTGGCAAACGACGAACGTTTCGGGCAATTCTGATAACGGCATGAATCTAATCATGACGCACTGTCCTAGACCACGGGGCACACTGGAGGGTGGACATGTATCTCGCTGTGGCTTCCTGTCTAAGACCATTCTACAGGTAGCAGCGGAGAGGGGCCATACATCTCGCGACGGAATCGTCCAGGACCCTTTCACAGGGAACAATGGAGAGTTGACGCTATGTCGCTGTCACCGATCGGCGGTACTAAATCAGCCGTCCGTGTGGTTGGAGTAATGGTAGTTCAGAAATAGAGAGCGTGTGCGCGTGTGCATATGTGTATATGTGTGTGTGCGAGTGTGCGTGTGTAAGATTGGGGTTTTGGTTAAGGTGGAAGGTTAGGCTAGGTAGGGTGCTGGGGAAATAAGATACACAATATTCTCGAGTTCCAATCTTGACTTGTTGAAGGGATGAAGCGGGAGGTTGGTTTCATTCCCGATTGTTACCCTTTTGTTACTTGGGTTCTACACTATCGAAGGCGGGGCAGGATATCGGCTGTTGTTGGTGTTGTCAAGTCTGTGAGTTGTTGTGGTAAATTGTCGTGTTATTGCACGAGCAACAACTAGTCCGTTGGTCCGGCGTGTCAGCTCTGCGGAGGGATACGCTGCTCTGACCAATCGCTGTTTTGTGTTGTGAGTAGAGTTCGTTTAAATTTTCCGACCAGGTCGGAATGCGTTGGGGTAGCTTCACTTCGGTCCCTGGTGTTCGTCGGAGTGGACGCGCCTTGTAGTTGCGGCGGCAGCGCCGTTAGTTGAGCTGAGTGACTTCGAGTCATAGTTAGGGCCAGGTCCTCGTTGGGTCTGGTGTGCCCTTGGCCTGTGCCAGGTTCTTTTGTCGTCTATGTTGGCAGCCACTTCAGCCATTGCAGAACTGTGTGGTTGAACGTCTGTCAGCCTACAGTTGTGTTAGCAGGTATCCTGTTCCGTCCTGAGGCTGGGGCCAGATCACCGCAGTCTACTGCCGCGTGCCGGCAGGTGAGCGGCGGTTTCCCGTGCCTGCTGCTTTTCCCGGGGGAGGGAGACCATCCAGGCCGTCTGCCGTCTGTGAGGCAGCTCTCCTCCTGCTACCGGGGCTCTCTGGGAGTTCTCCAGCCACCCCGTTGCTCTTCCCTGTTCGGGCGTCCTTTGAGCCCGGACTCGTCGAGAGGGCACCGCACCAGACCTTCTCTCACCCTCAGTGTCCGGCGGGGCCTTCAGAGGAGGAGGCGTCCTTCGAGCCCCGGACTCGTCGAGAGGGCACTGCACCAGGCCTTCCCTCAACCGTTGTGTCCGGCGGGGCCTTCAGAGGTGTTGTGCCAGCGCGGGGGAGGAGTCAGACTGAGGAGCCACGGTCGCCACCGGGTGCAGAGTCTTCGGGGAGTCGGACTGTGGGAGGCCACGGTCAGCACCGGAGTGCAGTCGTCCGGGGAGGCGTCAGCCTGTGAGGGGCCGAGTACAGCGCCAAGGACTGGAGCTCTCCGGGCCGGGATGGGTTGTCCCATGGGTGTGGTAAAAAGGGTGTAGCGTTAGGGAGTAGGGTTAAGGGTGTTAGCTACTGCCTCCTTTTGGGACGTAGTGGCCAGCACAGTGTAGGATACTTGTCCTTGCCTCCGTTAGGGACGCAGCGACCAGTTCGGTAGGGGTCCCGGGTCAAAAGAGAAGGGTGGGTCCTGGGGAGAGGTGTGGGTGGTAGTAGTTTAGAGAATAGAGTCCCTTGGGGTTATTTTGGTCCTTAGTAGTTAGCCACCACGTGTGCGGGCTATCTCTGCGTCCCTAGGTCGCAGTGATATACCGCAACTGGTGCTTTAGCATAGGTTAGGGGTCTCAGGGTCGTAGCAGGGTAGTGTGGGTCAGGGAAGAAGTGAGATAATGGTGTATGGGCGTGGATGGACGTGAGTGGTGGCGCCATAGTGTGTGTGTGAAATAAAGAAGTGCGCATGATTGTAAAGCTGTGTTATTGTGCTGTATTGTCTGCTCTAGTGTGTAATAGGTGTGGGAAAGGGTGGTAGGGCCGTCCGGCTTAGCGACCGTGACATTTGGTGGAGATGCGGGTACTTAGGTGGTTCTGGGTAGGTGATAGGTAGCTAGAAGGGAGGTAGGGGGGTGTTGTGTCCGGTGTGTACGTCGTGTGAGTGGGTGGTTGGTGGGAGCGTACCAGTACCCTGGGAGGTGGTACGTAGTGTCCCTGTTCACTAAAGGCAGCTTTCCAGTGGCATTGGGCAGGGCACTTGTGTTGGTTGTGAATGGGTTGGCGCTACCGAGTGTGTGAAGTTTGAATGGTCAATAAACATTGAGAGGTTGTGGGAAGTGTGAGTGATTATATCGTACAGTGTACGTGCCGGAGGGTACCAGGTGTCCCTTGGGTCCCCTCATCTAGTATACCCCAGTGAGTAGGTAGAGTGGGTACCCAGCCCGTGACTGTGCACGCTGTGTGCTCGGATATCCTGTGGGGGTTAAGAGCAGTGTAAGCCAGGTGACTGTGTGTGGGAAGCTCGAGGGTGCGCAGGGTTGTGGCATATGGTATGTTGTGAGTGCACCTGGACTTGAGGGGTGCAAGTGCACTGTGATCGTGTGGGGTGCGGCCTACCAGAGACAGTGAGGCCTGTGACTGTGGGTAACTGGTGCGCATGCACAGTGGACGGTGGAGACACGGTGTCACGTGATTCAGTCGGTGACTAGACAGTGCATTGGAAATATTGTATGAGTTGGAGCTCATGTGGGTATATGTATGAGGTACACAAGTGTGGGTAGAATTATGCTGGTTGCGTGACTCATTGAGAGTATGGTGTACTTGTGCTGAGTTGCTTCAGGGGCTAGTGCGTAGACGGAAACCTCCAGTTGCGCTTAGTTTCGCATACTGTCCGTTGCTCGCTCTGTGGTGGTAGGGGTAACCTATGTCCAAGCACACCCGAGCCCATCCGCAGTACGACCCTGATAGTGTCATGGATCCACAGGCCCCTATGGCGGATACCAAACCCAAGGTTAGTGACCAGGATGCGGGGGTGAATCAAGAACAAGGACGGGGGCTTATGCGAAATTTGCCAAGTTGGAACGGCGAGGGGTTTTAGCTGGGGGAGAGCTCGCCAAGTTCGTCACGGACTCGGTGCGTAATGAGGATGAGAAGATTGCGAGAGAAGCAGAGTTGGAGCTCCGGATGGAGGAGAAGGTGAGACAGAAGATGAAGGATGAAGAAGAGAAAGCTGCTAGGCAGAGAGAGCTAGAGGTAAAGCAGACGGAGCTAGAGATGAAGCAGAGGAGGATTGAAGACGAGAAAGCTGCTAGGCAGAGGGAGTTAGAGAGGCAGAAGATGAAGGATGAAGAAGAGAAGCTGCTAGGCAGAGGGAGTTAGAGATGAAGCAGAGGAAGATTGAAGAGGAGAAAGCTGATAGGCAGAGGAGGATTGAAGAGGAGAAAGCTGATGGGCAGAGGAAGATTGAAGAGGAGAAAGCTGCTAGGCAGAAAGAGCTGGAGTTAAAGCAGGCCGAGTTAGATCTCAAGAGACGGAAAGATGAAGCTGAGTTAGAGGCAAGAGAGCGAGAGCTAAACCTACAAGAGAGACAGGCCTCAGATGAAGCAGAGCATAAAAAACGCTTGATTGAGGTGAAGGAAACGAAGCGTGTCCACCTTGAGCCGTTAGGGGAGAACGATGACGTGGACGCTTTCATCGCCCAATTTGAGCGTGTAGCCCAGATGTGCAAGTGGAGCGAGACCTCATGGCCCACACGTCTGATGTCTCTGCTGAGAGGAAAGGCTAGAGAAGCAGTAATGCGTTTGAGTGTGGACGAGTTAAGCGACTATGATCAGATAAAGAGCGCCTGTTCAGCCACTTTAGGCTAGATGCTGAGGCCTACCGGGAAAAGTTTAGAAGCATCAAGAAGGACGCTGCTGAGACTTTCGCCCAAGTGCTGGGAAGGATGAAGCGGTGGTTTTCCCTCTGGTGTGCGGCAGCGGGCAAGGACGAGAGTGTGGCAGAGGATGTTAAGGATCTGCTTTTCCAAGAACAGTTTTACCAGCTGCTGTCCCCAGAGTTCACGATTGAGGTCCGGGAAGACATGCCCGAAAAATGTTGAACAAATGGCAACGGAAGCTACTGTTTTAGCAGAGGCCAAAAGATTGGGGAGGAAGGCGAAGCAAGACCGATCGGTTAACCAGCTCAACCTGGGTACTAGGCATGAAACGACAGAGAGCCAGCCTGCAGAGAGGTCCCAACAAAGTGATGGTGCACTACAGCAGCTGAACAGGAGATCAGAAGGGCCTAGATCGACCATAGTTTGCTTCAACTGCAAGAAGCCAGGCCACGTCGCCAGGAAATGCCCTGAACCCCATTCTGTTGGAGTGGTTCAGTGTTGTGACCAGCCCCAAGCTCGAGTAGTCCCTACGTTGTGTCGCCCATGCGCTGAGCAGCAGTACGACCCTGCGTGCGTTGTGGAAGTCAACGGGTCGCCGGCCAATGGATTACGAGACACTGGTGCCGGATACACCGTAGTGGCCAAGTGGTTGGTACCAGCAGATGCGTACACAGGAGAGACAGTCCCAGTAGTGTTGGCTGAGTCCAGGTGTAGGTCTGTGTTGCCTGTGGCGGTGGTGGAGTTGAAGTCACCATTCATCGAGGGAAGTTGGATGTTTGGTCATGAATAGCCCTGTGCAGGAAGTCCTGATCGGAAACTTCGCAAAGAGAGTAGGAGATTCCGGTTGGACACGTGTGCCTGTATACGCAGACCCGGCGTTGGTAGGGGCAGTGCAGACACGTGCGCAGAGAGCCAGGGAGCAGCAAGAACCAGTACCACGGCCCGTCGAGGAGTGCATTCTGACACCTCTACCCAGCAGTTAATTCAGATGCAGGACCAGATGAAACCTTGAGGAAGGCTCGGAGTGCGTGTGAAGCAGGGACGCACTTCCACACCAAGTTTGGACGAGTCGAGTACGCTCGGAAATCTGGTGTACTGGTCAGGCGGTTCGAGGGTCCCAAGGACGTAGCGAGTCAAATCTGCGTCCCAGCTGAACTACGGGCCACGGTGATGAAGCTAGCCCACGACGTACCCATGTCTGGACACTTAGGTACCACCCGAACCAAGGAGCGAGTTGGTCGCCATTTTTATTGGCCAGGCATGCATGCTGACATTGGTCGGTACTGCCAGTCATGCGTTCCAGTGTCAACGTACTGTGGATAAGGGAAGAGTCTCAAGAGTTTCCCTTGTAAGGAAGCCACTGATGCGCAGCCCCATGCAGATGCTGAGGGATCTCTGGTTGCAATCAGAAAGGCAAGAGTTCCGCACAGTGGCAGAGGACGTCGTCAACCTAAGGAACAAAGTAGCTGAGACGTGTGAGTTGACAAAGAAGAACTTGGCAACAGCAGGTTGCAGGTACAAGCGACATTCTCATTTGAGGACGAAACCCAGGAAGGTAGCGGTGGGTCTAGAGTACTAGTGGGAGGATCACAAGGTGGGCACTGCAGCCATTCCAGTTTACGGTGCAGGCAGTGTCTGGAAAGGACAATGTGGCGGCAGACTTCTTGAGTCGCTTGCCGTAGAAAGAGAGAGAGAGAGAGAGAGAGGAGGAGAGAGAGAGAGAGAGAGAGAGAGAGAGAGAGAGAGAACCTGTAAGTTCTATTTACCTGTGTCAATAGGGATTGACATTGTCGAAGATATGCATGTGTCAGTGTCATTGAAAGAGAATGACGTAGCAAAGTGTTACTGGGGGTGTGGTAATTGTAGCACGTGTTGCATAGCGGTCGTGCATGGTCAGAGCACCCTCAGTTATGAAGTTTATATATAGACCGTAATGTAACGGCTGCCTGTAAGTGCCTGCGTTAAGGTCGTGGAAGGCAGAATTGGACCAGAGTGGTTAATGTATTCTGTGGTTAATGATGTATTTAAAAGTGTTGTTGGAATGATGATGGGGTGCATCAAAAGTAACAGCAGGGCAGAGTGAGTAGTGTGGAGTTGGATTGTTATAGGTAGGGTGTGAGTAAACGTTGATCGAGTGAGAAGTTTTTGGTTGGTTTTAACCTGTAGTTAAAACTTAGGCAGGGGGGTGTGTCACCGATCGGCGGTACTAAATCAGCCGTCCGTGTGGTTGGGGTAATGGTAGTTCAAAATAGAGAGCGTGTGCGCGTGTGCATATGTGTATATGTGTGTGTGCGAGGTGTGCGTGTGTAAGATTGGGGTTTTGGTTAAGGTGGAAGGTTAGGCTAGGTAGGGTGCTGGGGAAATAAGATACACAATAAATTTTCGAGTTCCAATCTTGACTTGTTGAAGGGATGGAACGGGAGGTTGGTTTCATTCCCGATTGTTACCCTTTTGTTACTTGGGTTCTACACTATCGAAGGCGGGGCAGGATATCGGCTGTTGTTGGTGTTGTCAAGTCTGTGAGTTGTTGTGGTAAATTGTCGTGTTATTGCACGAGCAACAACTAGTCCGTTGGTCCGGCGTGTCAGCTCTGCGGAGGGATACGCTGCTCTGACCAATCGCTGTTTTGTGTTGTGAGTAGAGTTCGCTTAATTCCGACCAGGTCGGAATGCGTTGGGGTAGCTTCACTTCGGTCCCTGGTGTTCGTCGGAGTGGACGCGCCTTGTAGTTGCGGCGGCAGCGCCGTTAGTTGAGCTGGAGTGACTTCGAGTCATAGTTAGGGCCAGGTCCTCGTTGGGTCTGGTGTGCCCTTGGCCTGTGCCAGGTTCTGTGTCGTCTATGTTGGCAGCCACTTCAGCCAGTTGCAGAACTGGTGTGGTTTTAACGTCTGTCAGCCTACAGTTGTGTTAGCAGGTATCCTGTTCCGTCCTGAGGCTGGGGCCAGATCACCGCAGTCTACTGCCGCGTGCCGGCAGGTGAGCGGCGGTTTCCCGTGCCTGCTGCTTTTCCCGGGGGAGGGAGACCATCCAGGCCGTCTGCCGTCTGTGAGGCAGCTCTCCTCCTGCTACCGGGGCTCTCTGGGAGTTCTCAGCCACCCGTTGCTCTTCCCTGTTCGGGCGTCCTTTGAGCCCCGGACTCGTCGAGAGGGCACCGCACCAGACCTTCTCTCACCCTCAGTGTCCGGCGGGGCCTTCAGAGGAGGAGGCGTCCTTCGAGCCCCGGACTCGTCGAGAGGGCACTGCACCAGGCCTTCCCTCAACCGTTGTGTCCGGCGGGGCCTTCAGAGGTGTTGTGCCAGCGCGGGGGAGGAGTCAGACTGAGGAGCCACGGTCGCCACCGGGTGCAGAGTCTTCGGGGAGTCGGGGCTGTGGGAGGCCACGGTCAGCACCGGAGTGCAGTCGTCCGGGGAGGCGTCAGCCTGTGAGGGGCCGAGTACAGCGCCAAGGACTGGAGCTCTCCGGGCCGGGATGGGTTGTCCCATGGGTGTGGTAAAAAGGGTGTAGCGTTAGGGAGTAGGGTTTAAGGGTGTTAGCTACTGCCTCCTTTTGGGACGTAGTGGCCAGCACAGTGTAGGATACTTGTCGTTGCCTCCGTTAGGGACGCAGCGACCAGTTCGGTAGGGGTCCCGGGTCAAAAGAGAAGGGTGGGTCCTGGGGAGAGGTGTGGGTGGTAGTAGTTTAGAGAATAGAGTCCCTTGGGGTTATTTTGGTCCTTAGTAGTTAGCCACCACGTGTGCGGGCTATCTCTGCGTCCCTAGGTCGCAGTGATATACCGCAACTGGTGCTTTAGCATAGGTTAGGGGTCTCAGGGTCGTAGCAGGGTAGTGTGGGTCAGGGAAGAAGTGAGATAATGGTGTATGGGCGTGGATGGACGTGAGTGGTGGCGCCGTAGTGTGTGTGTGAAATAAAGAAGTGCGCATGATTGTAAAGCTGTGTTATTGTGCTGTATTGTCTGCTCTAGTGTGTAATAGGTGTGGGA
>CM031603.1:96504615-96517115 GCA_018398815.1 Conus ventricosus
TATACGCACGCATGGCTTTGTTATTCATTCATCGTTTTTTTTCTTTTTTTTTTCTTTCTTTTTTTAATAGTTTTTTAGTTTTTTTTTTGCTATCCCAACCTCTGCGCTACCTCAGAGGCAGTGCACCCACGCCGCTCATTCTGACACCCCGTCCACAGCCACAGCCACAGCCCGGTAGGCCTCGCCGCAGCCCCGGCACCGGCAATCCACAGGGAGCAGTCAGTGTCAAGTCGTCAAGAGGCAACCCACCGGAGGAGACACTGCACTGCTGCCGAGTCACTTCGGTGGTGTTCAGTGGCGCCCGTTATGATCTAACATACGCAGGACACCACCAACTAAGCCCCCTACTGACGACAATAATTGCTTAGTCGCGGAGCCGGCGTGAGTGAGCTCTCCCTCCGGAGGGCGCTACCACGCCCGTCCAGCGACAGCCCCCATGGACCCGCCGATACTGGTGACCCCGACGGAACCAAACCAAGGCCACAGACGTGGAGAGGACATCGAAACTGAGGTCATCATGAGAGCAGGGCATGAAGGGCCACAGAACTTGATACATTTTTTTTCTTCTTTTTTTATGCTGATCGACGAGAATGAGGATGATTAAGATGAGGTTACGGATTTCCATTTCGGTCTGAGACTATATGACAGGGCTGTACTCTACGCTTCCTTTCATAATATATCCCGGCGTCAACCAGGCCGGAGAGATACAGGCACCTGCAGTGTTGGTCAGGAAATTTGAGCAACACTCTCAGAAACGCATCCATTAAGTGGATGAATCTCGACTGTGTGGTCCCAGTCTTCCCAACCGAGTCCGCAGCAAACTCAACTCTGGGTAGGAGCCGGTCGGGGCAGAAAAACCCACATGACTCTGATGGGATTCGAACGCACGATCTCCCAACCGGGAGTCCGCGACGCTAACCACTTCGCCACGGCGGCTGGTATTTTCAAATGTTTGATCATTGATCCTTTTCTGGTGTTTACTCATTCATCATTTTCAGATGTTTATTCATTCATCGTTTTCAGATGTTTATTCATTCATCGGTTTCAGATGTTTATTCATTCATCGGTTTCAGATGTTTATTCATTCATCGTTTTCAGATGTTTACTCATTCATCATTTTCAGATGTTTATTCATTCATCGGTTTCAGATGTTTATTCATTCATCGGTTTCAGATGTTTATTCATTCATCGGTTTCAGATGTTTATTCATTCATCGGTTTCAGATGTTTATTCATTCATCGTTTTCAGATGTTTATTCATTCATCGTTTCAGATGTTTACTCATTCATCATTTTCAGATGTTTATTCATTCATCGGTTTCAGATGTTTATTCATTCATCGTTTTCAGATGTTTACTCATTCATCATTTTCAGATGTTTATTCATTCATCGGTTTCAGATGTTTACTCATTCATCATTTTCAGATGTTTATTCATTCATCGGTTTCAGATGTTTACTCATTCATCGGTTTCAGATGTTTACTCATTCATCGGTATCAGATGTTTATTCATTCATCGTTTTCAGATGTTTATTCATTCATCGGTTTCAGATGTTTATTTATCCATCGCTTTCAGATACATCTCCAACTTCCACCAAGGCTCTGTTGACTACGGAAACACGACCAGTGTCGTCAACATCGTCGCCACCTTCATCGTCAACATCGTCGCCACCATCATCGTCAACATCGTCGCCACCTTCATCATCAACATCGTCGCCACCTTCATCATCAACATCGTCGCCACCTTCATCGTCAACATCGTCGTCACCTTCATCGTCAACATCGTCGTCACCTTCATCGTCAATATTGTCGTCACCTTCATCGTCAATATTGTCGTCGTCGCTGTGGTTTTCTTCGCCGTTATCAACCAGTCCGTCAGCAGCTACCAAGTCCAACGACACCGTGGATCACCTTACCTCAGCGGACAGCGTCAGTAAGGAAGTGCCCACTGCAGCAGCAGGCGCCGACGCTGACCGCAGAGCTGGGACAACATCCCCCGCATCCCCAGGCACTTCCCCACAGCCGCTCTCGGCTCAGAGCAGTCGGGACATCATCATCATCGGCAGCAGCATCGGAGGTTCCATCGTGCTCGTCCTCATCGCGGTCACCATTGCCGTCCTGTGCGTCAGAGTGGACGACAGGAACGAAGACAGCACGCCGCCTGAAGACATCCCCTTGTCAACCACCCGGACAGGACCTACAGGACAGACCAGTGTCTTCCTTCCGTGGAGATTGTGCCGTTCGGCATGATCAAGACCACCGCTGCAAATCCAACGACGCCCAGGAGACGCTTGAAATGTCTCAGGCTCGACCAGAGGAACGGGGTCTCTCGCTGTAACTGAAGGAAATCCAGAGGAAGGCAGAGGGCCAAAGTATCTTGACCACCACGGCATCCACAGCCAGGAGTCCGACACCAACAGAAACCACAGTGACAGTGCCACAACTAGTCAAGATGACCAAACCCACTGCAAGGATGCGGACCACAAGGACGACCAGGAGTGGAGCTCTGCCTCCCAGGTGAAGGTTCTTTCCAGGGGTGAGGTCTCTGCACTTCACTCTGCAAATTCAAGGCCAGGTGACACCAAGTCTGTACCCAACATGCCCCAGCCTTTACCACCCGTGGACTAGCATTCATCTCCCCTCGAAGGTTGTGCTGTGCAGAGGAAGAGCTGATGCAGCGCTAGGTTGCTCAACACATTGCCCGACGACTCGCACATTCACAAGCGGATAGCTGCACCTTTCTCACTTTCATACCATCTTCTCTAGTCTTTTGAGCATGCTTGGCTAAAGCGGCTTTGTGGGTGTGCTGGGAGGAGGGAAAGGTGAGATGCGTGAACGGAACGGTGAAGTGAATGGAAGAATAGGCTGATGTGTATGGATTTGTTTTCTCCAACTGACTCTGAATATTCATATTAACAAGATTTGGAAGTTTACGTGATAACTGCTAGTCATCACTGAGTGTGTGCTTTAATGGCGTAATGTGTATATTCTAATGGCGTAATGTAGATATCTAATGGCGTAATGTGGATATTCTAATGGCGTAATGTGGATATTCTAATGGCGTAATGTGGATATTCTAATGGCGTAATGTAGATATTCTAATGGCGTAATGTAGATATTCTAATGGCCGTAATGTGTATATTCTAATGGCGAAATGTGGATATTCTAGTATTTTCTTGATTCATTTAATTGCACATTCACGTGTCTATTAATTCATTTGTAAGAGAGGATAATGTAATCCTGTTTTGAGGGGAAAATATCTACCACCTTTGCGACTGTGCTATGATACTATAAGATGATTGCCATTGTTTTTATTCAAACATATGCCCATTTTATGATAAAGTCCGACTTATTTACCGTTGAGAGAGGTTAACTGGCCAACAATCATCCACATGCCAGGTCTGTGAATTTCAATTGTTGTACGGCCCGTTCGGGAAAGTTTCATACAAAAAGCTGCGATGAAAGATTGATACATGCGATTCAGTTGTATGTTTCTTTGTAACTGACTCAAAGCAGGAGCTGGATGTGCTCCAACTGACTCAACCAGGAGCTGGATGTGCTCCAACTGACTCAAAACAGGAGCTGGATGTGCTCCAATTGACTCAAAGCAGGAGCTGGATGTGCTCCAACTGACTCAACCAGGAGTTGGATGTGCTCCAACTGACGCAAACAGAGCTGGATGTGCTCCAACTGACTCAAAACAGGAGCTGGATGTGCTCCAACTGACTCAAAACAGGAGCTGGATGTGCTCCAACTGACTCAAACAGGAGCTGGATGTGCTCCAACTGACTCAAACAGGAGCTGGATGTGCTCCAATTGACTCAAAACAGGAGCTGGATGTGCTCCAACTGACTCAAAGCAGGAGCTGGATGTGCTCCAACTGACTCAACCAGGAGTTGGATGTGCTCCAACTGACTCAAAGCAGGAGCTGGATGTGCTCCAACTGACTCAAACAGGAGCTGGATGTGCTCCAACTGACTCAAAACAGGAGCTGGATGTGCTCCAACTGACTCAAGCAGGAGCTGGATGTGCTCCAACTGACTCAAACAGGAGTTGGATGTGCTCCAACTAACTCAAACAGGAGTTGGATGTGTTCCAACTGACTCAAGCAGGAGCTGGATGTGCCCCAACTGACTCAAAGCAGGAGCTGGATGTGCTCCAGTTGTAAGACTGGAACTGCTCAGTGATGTCTCTTTCGACTTCGCGGAAGCCTCTTTGACATTGCTACTCAAACTTTCGTGCAGGTGTCTGTTTCTCTCGGGTCTGGGTTAGTGTCCTTTCTACCAAGCTGTCTCAGACCGGACTTCATGGCATCATGCTCCTAGTCCTTATCGATCACGGTGAGATAAAAGGAAAACAGTTCCAACAGTATTCGGTCTTACAATCTGTGCGTTTTACAAATCACATTCTCATATTTGTTTTTCTTTTGAATTTAAGTCCAAATACGTCTTCTGAGAGCATTCCATCATCACGGAAAATGTCAGCTGTCACGATGTCTGTTTCCAAACCACGTGTGCGCCGCAAACAATAGATCCTTCAAACAACACGTCATCTGCAAACATGTCTTCTTCGAACAAAATGTCTCCTTCTAACAACATGTTTGCTTCAAACGACATGTCTGCTTCAGACAACATATCTGCTTCAAATAATATGTCTGCTTCAAACATCAGATCTTCGTCAAACAACATGTCTGCTTCAAACGATACTTCTTCAAACAACATGTCTGCTTCAAACGACATTTCTCCTTCAAATAACATGTCTGCTTCAAACGACATTTCTCCTTCAAATAACATGTCTGCTTCAAACGACACTTCTTCAAACAAAAATTCTGCTTCAAACGACATTTCTCCTTCAAATAACATGTCTACTTCAAACGACATTTCTCCTTCAAACAACATGTCTGCTTCAAACGACATTTCTCCTTCAAATAACATGTCTGCTTCAAACGACATTTCTCCTTCAAACAACATGTCTGCTTCAAACAACATTTCTCCTTCAAACAACATGCCTGCTTCAAACGACATTTCTCCTTCAAACAACATGTCTACCTCAAACGACATCTCTCCTTCAACCAACATATATGTCCGCTTCAAACTGCTTTGTGTTCGTCAAACACTATACATGGCAAACAATGGCCAGTCGTCCAAGGACAGCGTCAAGTCGGACATGGACCCACATTTAGTGAAAAATCTGATTAACTTGAGAGCAAAACGCGCCCATGGAACATGTCAAAAAAAGGTCAGAGCATGAATCTGACTGATGACACACACAAACCACCATAGCATCTCATCTGTCAGACTGCCAGTGCATTCCGCAGCAATTGAGAAAAAAAAAACTAGCAGCAGTTTAAAAACAACAACAAAAACAACTGACAGCATGTTTCAAAATCCACGATTTCAGGAGGTGTGGACCATGTCACAAGCCCGTAGATATTATTTTTTTCTTTCTCGTGTACGATAAGCCCAACCTCTGTGACGTCACAGCATGACGGTGTGTGTGCTTTCTGACACGTCACCAGCTGTCTTCGGCCCCCGAACACTGTGCAGGCCAGTGGGGCAGCAGCGATAACTTGACGACATCGACCACCGCAACTACTGGCGCAACAAACAACAGGCGCCTGCAAAGTGACAGCGTCGGTGAACCTGATATGATAAAACTCCGCGCCTGAACAATGGAATCAAATTACCAGTATGAGCAATGGTTCATTGCAAATGTCAAAATTTGGCATCACATGAAATTTGTGCTCCCCCCTCCACCTCCTCTCTCTCTCTCTCTCTCTCTCTCTCTCTCTCTCTCTCCTCTCTCTCTCTCTCTCTCAAAATTTGGTGTCTTGACAAACTCTCTCTCTCTCTCACATACACAAACACACACACACATAAAAACATACGTATGTAAATGTATACGCATAAGCATGCATGCAAAGAAAAAATAGCGTCTGAAGAATTTGCTCTCTGCCTTCTCTCTCCTCTGTGTCTCTGTCTGTTTGTCTGTCTGTCTGCGTCTCTCTCTCTCTCGGATACACATACAGAATATGCATTGATATACACATGTGCATGAACAAGTGCGCACGCATACACATATACATACGCAGGAAGAGATGACATTTATTAGTATCATACAATATCTTCAAAACATTTACGGCTAGAAAAGCAGTACGATACAGACAGATATTACAAAGACAAACAGGGATACAGGGAGTTCGCGTTACAATATTACACTATCTGTACGAAAATAACTTGATAGTTTACGTTCGACGCAATCGAAAACAAGTGAAGCCAATTTGAGAACCGCTTCTTCTTACGGACCATGTACCTTTTTTAATAGCATGGAAACATTATTTTCGTGTCACAGTGTCTATATTATGGAGGTAAACATGGAATAATTACATGCGAACACACGCCGTATAATCACTCAACCATGGAACTGATCAATGCTATTAAAATTCCAAAATAAACAACAGCCACTGAATCAGCAATACGATCAATGCTCCCTAAACAAATTTTACCCATTTGTGTCAAGGAATGGCTCTTTGTTTCTGGTCGTACGTTTTCGTTCATTCCGCTTTGAAGGCATGGCTCTTTTTTCGGTTATTACGTTTTTCCACGTCCGTTTTAAGTTCTGTGTGTGTGTGCGTGCATGTGTGTGTGTGTGTGTGTGTGTGTGTGTGTGTGTGTGTGTGTGTGTGTGTGTGTGTGTGTGTGTGTGTGTGTGTGTTGTGGGGTGTGATATCGTTGTCTTTTGTCTTGTAGCTTGTTTGTCCCTTATGTCCAGAGGAATAATCATGATTTCTCTTCTAAATTTGTTTCAAGTTCTGCAGGCAGTCATCTCACTTTGAAACTAAAAACGTGTGTTTGTGCTTATGTTTCCAGAACTAAACTGTGTACTGATGTTGCCGACATAATCTGGATACCTTGTGTGTGTCTGGCATATTTGAGTGACTGGACCTTACGGACGACCACGATTTTGTTGTCTGTCTGATTACCTGTCTGTCTGCGTATGTATCCCTCTGTCTGATTACCTGTCTGTATGTATCCCTCTGTCTGATTACCTGTCTGTGTGTATCCCTCTGTCTGTCTGTCTGTATGTATCCCTCTGTCTGATTACCTGTCTGTATGTATCCCTCTGTCTGATTACCTGTCTGTGTGTATCCCTCTGTCTGATTACCTGTCTGTGTGTATCCCTCTGTCTGATTACCTGTCTGTGTGTATCCCTCTGCTTGTTTATCTGTTTATTTGTTTTCTTGCCTTTTCTTCAAATATTTTTTTCTACAACTACATATTTTGGAATCTGTATGTGAAGATAAAAAAAAAACATTTGTTTGCTAGTTATTTGTTTGTTTTGACAATGCTATGTTAATTATTCCAAAACGACAGCGAGATGGTCGAGATGAATGCGACAAAACTGTTTCGTACGCCTGTTGTGGAAAAAAAGTGGTAGGGAGAGGAAGGGAAGTGAGGCAGAGGAGGTGGGTGGTGGAACAGGGGTCGGTAATTCAAAAGACTGTGACATGCTATGTTTATTTGTGATGTCTGCTTGTGAAGATGGGGAGCTACCAAATGGTGTACAAGGCGATCATCCTCTTGCTTATAGCAGGTGAGAAACGCGTACAAATATTACTGTGTACTGTGTTCATATTTCCGTTGTTGTAATTTGCAGTGAATGTGTGTTCAAGACTATTGGGAGCTGCGCGTACCGTTTTGAGTTTTACTTCTGTATTCTAATTCTTTTTCATCACATTTCTTTACCTCGTGATTTTCAGCATAACTGCTACTACAACTATTGCAGCTTGTCCGAAAAGACCTGATGCTGTTGTGTTGTGCTGTGTTGTGTTGTGTTGTATTGTGTTGTGTTGTGCTGTGGTGTGCTGTGGTGTGCTGTGGTGTGTTGTATTGTGCTTTGCTATGCTGTGTTAACACAACACAACACAGTAACACTGCTCTCTATTGTGCTGCACTATGTCGTGCTTTGCTGCGCTGTGCCGATGTGACAGGTGTTGATGTATGGCTTGGGCTTCTCTGTAGCCATCTTCAAAGTCATCCGCAAACGAATTGCGCTTGAACTGAAGTGTGAAAGGTAATGTGGTCAAAATAACACTGAAACGAAACGATGAGCGTCGTGTAAACTCATCATACCAAAAGGAAATAACTCATATAGTGAAAAACAAAGAAGTGGCTGTTGTGTGGTGTGGTGTGTGTGTGTGTGTGTGTGTGTGTGTGTGTGTGTGTGTGTGTGTGTGTGTGTGTGTGTGTGTTTCTGTGTGTGCGTGGGTGTGTGTGTTTCTGTGTGTGCGTGTGTGTGTGCGTGTGCGTGTGCGTGTGTGTGTGTGTGTGTGTGTGTGTGTGTGTGTGTGTGTGTGTTTCTCTGGTGTGTGTGTGTGTGTGTGTGTGTGTGTGTGTGTGTGTGTGTGTGTGTGTGTGTGTGTGGTGTGTGTGTGTGTGTGTGTGTGTGTGTGTGTGTGGTGTGTGTGTGTGTGTGTGTGTGTTTCTGTGTGTGCGTGGGTGTGTGTCAATATGCACCCTCGTTTGTAGATGCATGGTACGTATTGCAATATTCATCTTCCTGTTGGTTTCATTTATGTTTACTTTAACCGTTTATGTATTTGTAAGCGCTTAAAGCTTATGACGTAAGATTAAGTGCCAAAAATAATAATTGTTATTATTAAGACGGCCACTTATGCAAAAAAACCCAACTCATAACCCAAACCAACAAACAAAAAGACGCTTCAGGTTTCCTTCCTGTCACTGACTGCTGACGAAGAAAAACCCTTTTCACAAAGCCTTCGACCAGGGAATCTTCAAAGCGATGAAGATGTAGACACCACCACAACACAGACGATGAACGACACAGACATATCCAACAACATCCCAGGAATGGAACCTCACATCCAGTCAATCAAATAACCTTCTCGAGGAACAACCACGTTGAGCACAGAGCTGGACGAGTATTGGGGATACGAACGATACCCAAGGGAGGAGCTCTTTGCCGTTTTGAATCACACAACTCGAGGAACAGCATCTGTAAGGAGGACCGTCACCATGTTGATGGACAGCTGAAACATCACACGTTTCTGTGCTAACACTGCAGATACTGTGCAGGTGACTAAGACAAGTACACAGACCCCTAGAAATGAAAACAACATCCATCATCCAAGAAGAAAAATGCTTCAGTTACACAAACCTTTAAAATGTACATATCGTGCTGTGGCTGTGCGTGCAATACATTTCTGTACTAAAATCAGACAAAACAAATTGGAGGAGGAGAAGAAGAAAGAAGAAGAAGAAGAAGAAGAAGAAGAAGAAGAAGAAGAAGAAGAAGATACATTTCTGTACTAAAATCAGACAAAAAAAATTGGAGTAGAAGTTGAAGAAGAAGAAGAAGAAGGACAACAACAACAACAACAACAACAACAGAACAAGAACTATAAGAGCAAGAAGAAGAAGAAGAAGAAGAAGAAGAAGAAGAAGAAGAAGAAGAAGAAGGACGACAACAACAACAACAACAACAACAACAGAACAAGAACCATAAGAGCGAGAGGAATAATAATAATAAGAAGAAGAAGAAACAATAACAACAACAACAAGAACCAGAAGACCAAGAACCAAAAGAACAAGAGGAACATGAAGAAGAAGAAGGGGAAGAGGGAAGAGGAGGGGTAGGAGAAGCAGGAGGAAGAGCACAAGATGGAGAAGTGGAAGAAGAAACAGAGGAAAAACAGGGAGGAGCAGAAAGAGGTGGGGGAGGAAAAGGAGGAGAAGAGGAAAAACAGGGAGGAGCAGAAAGAGGTGGGGGAGGAAAAGGAGGAGAAGAGGAAAAACAGGGAGGAGCAGAAAGAGGTGGGGGAGGAAAAGGAGGAGAAGAGGAAAAACAGGGAGGAGCAGAAAGAGGTGGGGGAGGAAAAGGAGGAGAAGAGGAAAAAACAGGGAGGAGCAGAAAGAGGTGGGGGAGGAAAAGGAGGAGAAGAGGAAAAACAGGGAGGAGCAGAAAGAGGTGGGGGAGGAAAAGGAGGAGAAGAGGAAAAACAGGGAGGAGCAGAAAGAGGTGGGGGAGGAAAAGGAGGAGAAGAGGAAAAACAGGGAGGAGCAGAAAGAGGTGGGGGAGGAAAAGGAGGAGAAGAGGAAAAACAGGGGGAGCAGAAAGAGGTGGGGGAGGAAAAGGAGGAGAAGAGGAAAAACAGGGGAGGGCAGGAGGAGGAAGAGAAGAGAGACAAGTGGGAAAAACAAGAAGAAGCAGGAGGAGCAGGGCGGATGAGAAGAAGGAGGAGGAGGAGGAGAAGGATGAGCAGAAGGGGAGGGGGACGAAGAGGAGACGTAGTAGCGACAGTAGTAGTAGTAGCAGTAGCAGAAGTAGTAGTAGTAGTAGTAGCAGTAGCAGAAGTAGTAGTAGTAGTAGTAGTAGTAGTAGTGGTGCTAATAGTACCACTAGTTCTAGTCCTAGAAGAAGAAGAAGAAGAGAAGAAGAAGAAGAAGAAGAAGAAGAAGAAGAAGAAGAAGAAGAAGAAGAAGTAAAAAAAGGCAAACAGCTTATTTGGCCTCACACCCGATTACTACACACACATTACCAGAATGATAGATGGGGAGGATTAAGATGTCAAAAGGGAGGTAACAGGCATGCAGACAGATGTTGGTTGCCTCACCATCCTGACTGACTGAAACTGAAACCAATTTATTGTCAGGTTAACCCACGGTTGTACTCACTATCCTATGCATTAAATCAGCCAAAGACCGCAGCAGTCGTGAGAGAGTCAAAAGCTGCGTAAAGAGCGAAGACACAGTGTGCCTAAACATCACGACTACGCCAATTTTGTTTTATTGAGGACGGATGGAAAGGGGGTAAGGGGGGGGGGGGACGGGGAGAAGGGGAAGGGAATGAAGGAGGACGGGGGTGGAGAGGGGAGGGGGAGGGTCCGAGGGCATCCTGCTTCCGACCTACTTCCAGCCGATGACCAAGCAGAGTTGTTCCCTTTCCCTTCATTGAAAGATTAGCCCTCGGAACACACTTCTTTTTAAATGACCGTTATCACTGAATTACCACTTAGTCATGTAATCTTTTCTTTCTGTCCCATCTTCTGTGCCACCCCAGTGGCCGTGCACCCACGCCGCTCATTCCGACTCCCCGTCCACAGCCACAGCCCGGCCCCGACCCGCTGCAGCCCCGGCACCGGCAGTCCACAGGGAGCAGTCAATGTCAAGACCTCAAGAGGCAACCCACCGGAAGAGACACTGCACTGTCGTCGTCAATTCGGTGGTGTTCAGTGGTGCTTGTTCTGTTCTAACATACGCAGGACACCACCTACTAAGCCCCTCAACTGACGACAATAATTGCTTAGTCCCGGAGCCGGTGTCGTATATAATGCTGTCGCTCATAAAATCGTGTCGCAGCGACAGTATTTCCCGGGAAATACTGCATTTTATGGACAGCTACAATATTCTATGGGACATTTTTCGTGAAAAGTTGTCGCGCGACATTTTTTTCCAGCAATTATTGTCGCTGCAACAATATTTCACGTGAAATGCTATCGCTGCGATACAATTCCACGGCGACAGTATTATATACGACACCGGCGAGAGCTCTCCCTCCGGAGGGCGCAAACGTCCGTCCAACGACAGCCCCCATGAACTTGCCGATACCGGTGACCCCGACGGAATCAAACAAAGGCCACAGACATAGAGAGGTAATCGAGGGAAAGCTGGACATGAATGTCCACAGAATTTGTGACTATCTTTTTTATGCTGATCCATGAGAATGAGGATTGTAAGGATGATGCTACGGATTTCTAATCCGGTCTGAGACTGCATGACAGGGCTGTACTCTACACTTACTTTCATAATATATCCCGGAGTCAACCAGGCCCAAGAGATACAGACACCTGCAGTGTTGGTCAGGGAATTTGAGCAACACTCTCTGAGACACATCCATTTAGTGAATGAAACTCCACTGTGTTCCCGGTCTTCCCAACTGTGCTCATAGCAAACTCAACTCTGGGTAGGAGCCGGTCGGGGCAGAAAAATTCCCCATGACTCAAGGGAATCGAACCCACGACCGAGTGTCCGCTACGCTAACCACTTTGCTGGTAAGTTATGCAACAATTTTTTCATTAGATGCACCAAGTGCACATTTCCCCGGCTATTTTTTGGATTTCCAACGACTCAAATGGCCATTTGCGGTCTCGGTGCTTCCATTTATGGTGCGTGCTTTCTTTCCTAGTGACAACAGAATATTCTTAATTTTTCAATTCTTATTTTTAAAAACGTTTCTGTCAATGGATCGCCAGTTGCGGAAGGCCACTTGGTAGGTGGGTTAGTTGGTTGCTTAGTTTGCTGCCTTGTCGGCCGGCTACCGTTTCGATGTTTGGTCAGCTATTGGTCGGTAAGCTATTTTTTCGGTGTTTAGCTGGACGCTGGTCAGTAGGCTACTGATTGGCTGGAGGGTCGGTCATTGGTTGACTGATTGATTGGTTGGTTGGTCATTGGTGGGCTAATGGAGGGCGAAGATGGGGGAGGGGGG
>CM031603.1:96529615-96562183 GCA_018398815.1 Conus ventricosus
TCTGTACAGCGGTCCATCATGGGTGGACAGAGGGCTGTGGTACTCCCTGTCTGTACAGCGGGCCATCATGGGTGGACAAGGGCTATGGTACTCCCTGCCTGTACAGCTGTCCATCATGGGTGGACAAAGAGCTGTGGTACTCCCTGTCGGTACAGCGGTCCATCATGGGTTGGGGACAGAGAGCTGTGGAACTCCCTGTCTGTACAGCGGTCCATCATGGGTGGACAGAGGGCTGTGGATCTCCCTGTCTGTAAAGCGGTCCATCATGGGTGGGGGACAGAGGGCTGTGGTACTCCCTGTCTGTACAGCGGTCCATCATGGGTGGGGGACAGAGGGCTGTGGTACTCCCTCTCTGTACAGCGGTCCATCATGGGTGGACAAAGGGCTGTGGTACTCCCTGTCTGTACAGCGGTCCATCATGGGTGGACAAAGGGCTGCGGTACTCCCTGTCTGTACAGCGGTCCATCATGGGTGGACAAAGAGCTGTGGTACTCCCTGTCGGTACAGCGGTCCATCATGGGTGGGGACAGAGGCTGTGGAACTCCCTGTCGGTACAGCGTCCATCATGGGTGGACAGAGGGCTGTGGTACTCCCTGTCTGTACAGCGGTCCATCATGAGTGGACAGAGGGCTGTGGTACTCCCTGTCTGTACAGGCGGTCGATCTGGGTGGACAGAGGGCAGTGGCACTCCCTGTCTGTACAGCGGTCCATCATGGGGGGACAGAGGGCTGTGGTACTCCCTGTCTGTACAGCGCTCCATCATGGGAGGGGACAGAGGGCTGTGGTACTCCCTGTCTGTACAGCGGTCGATCATGGGTGGACAGAGGGCTGCGGCACTCCCTGTCTGTACAGCGGTCCATCATGGGGGGACAGAGGGCTGTGGTACTCCCTGTCTGTACAGCGGTCCATCATGGGGGGACAGAGGGCTGTGTGTGGTACTCCCTGTCTGTACAGCGGTCCATCATGGGAGGGGGACAGAGGGCTGTGTACTTCCTGTCTGTACAGCGGTCCATCATGGGTGGACAGAGGGCTGTGGCACTCCCTGTCTGTACAGCGCTCCATCATGGGTGGACAGAGGGCTGTGGTACTCCCTGTCTGTACAGCGGTCCATCGTGGGTGGACAGAGGGCAGTGGTACTCCCTGTCTGTACAGCGGTCCATCATGGGTGAGGGACAGAGGGCTGTGGAACTCCCTGTCTGTACAGCGGTCCATCGTGGGAGGACAGAGGGCTGTGGTACTCCCTGTCTGTACAGCGGTCCATCATGGGTGGACAGAGGGCAGTGGTACTCCCTGTCTGTACAGCGGTCCATCATGGGTGAGGGACAGAGGGCTGAGGAACTCCCTGTCTGTACAGCGCTCCATCATGGGTGGACAGAGGGCTGTGGTACTCCCAGTCTGTACAGCGGTCCATCATGGGTGAGGGACAGAGGGCTGTGGAACTCCCTGTCTGTACAGCGGTCCATCATGGGTGGACAGAGGGCTGTGGTACTCCCTGTCTGTACAACGGTACACCATGGGTGGAGGGACAGAGGGCTGTGGTACTCCCTGTCTGTACAGCGGTCCATCATGGGTGGGGGACAGAGGGCTGTGGTACTCCCTGTCTGTACAGCGGTCCATCATGGGTGAGGGACAGATGGCTGTGGTACTCCCTGTCTGTACAGCGGTACACCATGGGTGGAGCACAGAGGGCTGTGGAACTCCCTGTCTGTACAGCGGTTCATCATGGGTGAGGGACAGAGGGCTGTGGTACTCCCTGTCTGTACAGCGGTCCATCACGGGTGAGGGACAGAGGGCTGTGGAACTCCCTGTCTGTACAGCGGTCCATCATGCGTGGAGGACATACAGCTGTGGAACTCCCTGTCTGTACAGCGCTCCATCAGGGCATATCCTAGGACGTACTTTTTAAGAGACCGAGACCAGTTCACCACTACAGATGTTCTGAATGACTACGGGACAAAACCCATACGATAGATAGCAACATCTTTCCTGCTGAATTGCCGCATGGGCCCATAGTCAAAATGGTCAGACTCCGAAGCTGACGGCCTTGGGTTCAACTCACTTGTGATGTCGGTTTTTATGGCTGGAACCCCTGTCTGTCCACCCAGCAGTAAACGGATGCCTGATTCAGGTCAGGGAATGCTGAGGCGGCGGAAGGAGAGGGTAGACCCTGCCTTGCATGATGCCCTGCCCGGACATTATGAACTTCTGACAGTTCCAGGCCTTCACAACCCTTCCACTTTCGTTCATCAAGGGTTTCTTTTCATCTGAAAGGTGACGTGCTAAACGCGTTCAGGATGATAGATTGAAACATCGTGATGCATGTTGCAGGTCCGGATCCGTCAACAACTCCACCCACTCGGCCAACGTCAATGGCCTCTCCCTGCATGAAAGTCCAGACAACGTCCACAACGGAACTTCCGTCTTGGCAGAGCAGCAAAGTGACAGAGTCAGATGCGATCAGTGACACCAGCTCCCATGGTATGTAGTCCCCAGCCCACCCCCCACCCCCATCTCTCTCTCTCTCTCTCTCTCTCCTCTCTCTCTCTCTCCTCTCTCTCACTTACTCATTCCATGTCTCACCCCACCCCCCTATTCACACCCTGTTACACCCCAAAAAGACGCCCGCCCGCTTAAACACCGGACATCACAAGTGAATTGATCTCACCTGGCCGTCAGGCTGTCTGCCCAGCAAGCTGAGTGGAGGCGTTTCCTGCTGGAATCAAACTTACCCTCTATGTGTGTGGTGTGTGTGTGTGGTGTGTGTGTGTGGTGTGTGTCTGTGTCTGTGTCTGTGTGTGTGACCAGCCATTCCTTCCCACTGCCACGTAGCAGCAACAGCTGGACCAGAACAGACGGACAGCTGGAGAGTGCAGTGCTCTCACACCTTTACCCGCCAGTCGGAGGCTTGGCAAGACGTAACCCTTGCGGCAGGTCTTGTTTGCACTACCGTGATGGTCACGAAGCCCGCTGAGTTTTGCCACATGTCGCCATTCCGGTGGGGCTTGTTTGTAACTCACAAGGCGGTTCACGGAAATAATGACAGTGCTACCGTGCAGTAGACTCGCCCTGGTCCAGTCCACTTTTTATGAAATGTGATACATCATTTCAGGTTTTGCCTACAATTCACACACACACACATAGACACACACACGCGCGCGCGCGCGCGCGCTCGCGCCCTTTTGGATAATAATGCCAGCATCATCTAAACATAATATACACAGCGTTGAATCTTATTTAGTACAAAGAAGTGAAAATGTTAAAAACTCAAGAGTTATCATCCTGGTACGGTCGGTGTACGGACTTGGGCATGAGTAGTAAATGGATATCTGATTCAGCTCAGGGAAGGTTGAGGCGGCGGAAGGAGAGGGGTAGACCCTGCCTTCCATGATGCCCTGCGCGGACATTATGAACTTCTGACAGTTCCAGGCCTTCACAACCTTTACACTTTTGTTCATAAAGCTTTTTTTTTCTCTGAAAGGTTAACAGCTAAACACTTTCAGGATGATAGACGGAAACATCGTGATGCATGTTGCAGGTCCGGATACGTCAACAAGTCTACCCACTCAGCCAACACCGTTGGCCTCTTCCTCCATGGAAGTCCTGACAACGTCCACGACGGAACTCCTCTCTTGGCACAGCAGCACAGTGACAGAGTCAAATGCGATCAGTCATACCAGCTCTCATGGTATGTAGTCCGCAGTGGACCCATCCCTTCTCTCTCTCTCCTCTCTCTCTCTCTCTCTCTCTCTCTCCTCTCTCTCTCTCTCTCTCTCTCTCTCTCTCTCTCTCTCTCCTCTCTCTCTCTCTCTCTCTCTTATTCGCTCACTTGAGGTTTTGACATTTTCGCTTCTTTGTACCAAAGAAAATTCAACGCTGTGTATGCTGTATTAAGATGATGCCGACATTATTATCCAAAAGTGTGCCAGCGCACGCGCGCGTGCGCGCGTGTGTGTGTATATGTGCATGCGCGCGCGTACGTGCGTGTGGGCGCGCGCGCGGGTGTGCGTGTTTGTGTGTGTGTGTGTGTGTGTGTGTGTGTGTGTGTGTGTGTGTGTGTGTGTGTGTGTGTGTGTGTGTGTGTGTGTGTGTTGGTGTGACTTGATAGCAAGTATAGAAATGATGTATTGCATATTGTGAAAAGTACCGAATAGCTCAGTTGGTAGAGCGTCCTTTGACCACGTAATCTTGGTGATCCTGGGGTTGCGGGTTCGAATCTCCGCCGGGTCGTTTTGGTGCAGGGGGATTGTTTTCTCGGAGTTAACACTGGTTCTGACTCCATTTCCCATACAGTCCTTTGAATGAGACTATAAACCGAGGTTCCGTGTGTGAACGCACGCATAACATCTTGCACACACGTAAAATCCCATCACCAACTTTCGGAAGAGAAGGCCAGTTTGGTCGTTGGTAAGGATGACACGTTACACATAGCATGCACCCTGCGTGAGAAATGGAAAGAATGAAGGAAATAAGGAAATTCAGTGAACGATATTGACCGGATGATACGGGAAACGATTGAATGATGCGTCGGCAGGCAGCTCTTCAGTCGGCACTACCCAGGTAGGCAGCCCGTTGTGTAAACGAGTGTTTATTATATTATATGTAAAGCGGTTAGAGCCCTAATCTTTAGAGAATAGGCGTTATAAAAATTAACGTTATTATCATTGTTATTAAAAGTGGGCCGGACCAAGGTGAGTCTATTGCTGGTTAGCACTGTCATTATTTCGATGAACCGCCTGGTCAGTCACAAACAAGCCCTACAGAAGTCTGGTCTCCAGCCTTGTGGCAAAAGACGCCAGTTGAATAAGAATGATAAAATAAAGCAACTGTAGACTGCATGCAAACTATCTTCCCTCTGACGGTTCAATAGTGTACACAGAAGATCTGAAGGCAAGCAACATACTGTGCAAAACACCTTGAAGATGTTGCCACTTCCTAAATATCCCCACCCTCCCCCAATCCTTTAATTCGTTCATCTATTCTCCATTTATTTACCAGGTTGTCTTCATTATCATTTACGCATTGTCATTTCTTTACCCATCTGTCCATCTGTCTGTCAGTCTATGCTGTGGCTAGCTTGCTATGGTCTTTCATTTCTTTACCTATCTGTCCGTCTGTCTGCCAGTCTATGCTGTGGCTACCTTGCTAGGGTCTTGCTACAATCGGACGTTTCCTTCCTTTCTCTCACAGCTGCCTGGAGTTCATCACCTTCATCACGCCCACAAGTCCACACTGATGCGTTGCCTCCGCTGACCTCAACGCCACACAGCCAGGGCACCAGCACGGACCTGTCCACCGCAGAGACGGACACTGACGCCGACAGCAGGCCTCTGACAACGTCCCTGACACCTTCCCTGCCGCTGGCACTGCCACCTCCACGCAGCCTTCACCGGATGAGAACAAACCAGACATCATCGTCATCATTGGCTGCAGCGTCGCGGGATTGGTCTTTCTGGCGCTCATTGTTGTAGTCACTGTCATCCTCTGCACTAAAGCTCGAGGCGGCAGGAGGGACGCTGCGTCACGAGGAGAAAACCCGCTCAACAACGAACGTCCTTCCCAACGGTGCCGTAAAAAGAATTCAGGTCTTCCTTCTCGTCGACAGAACTGCGAAGCGGGGCAAGATAACAGCAAGGTCTTGGACTTTTCCAACGCTTTGTACGAGTCTTTTGAAATGCAGTCACAGGTATTAACAGAACAACCTCGTTCATGCCGCATCCTCAAAGGCCACAACAGGAACAAATACCTGGACAGAACCTTCACCGCTTTCATTACATTCAGAGCCACAGCCAGTGGACTGGAAACGACCACCAATACCTTCAGAATACCAGCAGGATGAAGCAGAGTTCTGCTCAAGAACAAGCGCATGCACATGAAGAATATTGGCGCAGATACCGTCCAAGTCCCAGCCAAGCCAGAAAGGTCAGAAACGACGACAGAAGCCACACAAGCAGAGGACGGAGGAGAGATGAAGGCAATGATGTCAATGAAAGAAATCCCCAAACCAGCCAGAGTCCTAACGCCCTTCACAGGGTCATGGCGCTACCAGGCAGAGACCAGGACATGTTTTACATTCCAAGAGTGCCACTCAGCGGGAAGAATGCCTTTCTCATACATAGCTAAGCCACCAGTGGGATTGTGACTGCTTTCGGGATGCAAACTTTGCGTAAGCAGATGCACAATTTGCTTTCCATATTGACAGCGTGAGTGTTACGTGCAGAAAAGTTTTTGTAGAACACCTCTCAACTCCAGCTGTAAATTCTATGGCTTTCATCTGATTCATTAATTATTTCCACTGCTGTGTACACTACCCTGGATCCAAATACTACCAAGAACTAAACAATCTTTTCTTGATTTGATCATCAAATGACGGAGTAGTAAATCACAAGCAATTCTTTTCAGACTTTCAGAGATGTGTTCCGCTTGTGTCATAAATCTTGTGCTCAAGAGCAGAATTTGGAGGAAAGGAAAAGTTCAAAGAGGAATCTAAACCATCTTTGAAAACAAATGGATGCAAAACAATGCTTTAGCTATACAAATACCAGTAGTCAGCGCACATTTTGTTAACAACCATACACTGTGACAGAACCTGCCGGCAGGATTTGCCGGTAAGTTGCTTAATTGCATCAGTTGCATCAACTGGTAAACGAACTTAAGACTGCGAACAAACTGCCGTGCTTTTTAAAGGAATACGCATTTACTACACATATGATGAAAAAAACATAAGTTCGTAACATTAGTGCCTTTATAAAACGACAACAATCCCTTCATATATCGCTTGCTTCGGACATATTCATTAACGAGAATTAGAAAAAATTAGAAAGAGAAGGGGTTAGTTACCGCCATGGACATAGACAAAGTACAGGACAAGACACAATGCATTTCGACCTCTTGGGTCTTCTTCAGGCCAAAACAAATAACATTTGGGACAGTGAAAACGAAGAACGAGAAACCACGTATCTTCTCATATTCGCCGCACGACCAAAATGGCCGCCGGACAGAAACGAGGCCACACAGGAAGGGATCATGGGAGAGGAAATAGTGAGGAGGAGGGGGGAGGGGGAAGGGAGGGGGTGCGAAACAATGGGGTTTGTAGCTTGTTTTGTGAAATAGTGCGATATATTCATGACAGTAGTGATAATGGTGGATTGATAATGGTGCTTAGTGGAACAAAAAAGAAGAAATAACAAGGACAAAATAAATGATAATTTAAAAAAAAGGGAAAAAAAATGAAGAAAAAAGACTTTTATGGGTGGTGATGGTGATGATAGTAGTTATGTGTGGGTAGTTGTAAGTGGGAGTGTGGGTAATGATAATAAAATCAGACGTAGGGGAAAATAATAATGATTAAAAAAAAATGATAAGATATATAAAGATAAAAATAAAAACAAAATAAAACAAATTTTCCGTGTATTCTATAGGACAAATAAAAATATTGTGTATCGTATCGTGTATCGTGGGTGGCTGCAACTTCTATATGAAGTGGGTAGTGGGGGCATGGTGGTGGTGGTGTGTGTATGTATGTGTGTGTGTTGGTGGAAGATATTGCCGACTGATGTTGAAGTGGTGGGTATGTATATCTGTGTTACTGTCGGATGTTGATGCCTTGGGGCTGTAGCGTACCAAGTTTGGCAATGAGATGGTGGTGTAGGCAATCACAGAGTGACAGCTTTGAATGTATAATCTCTTTTTCTGAATGTCATGATTTATTTGAAATGTGAGAGTAAGTAATTTCTTTTGAATTTGGTCTGATGTTGTACGTCCTGTCATTTTCGTCATTGTGCATATCTTCATTAAATAAACATTAGAGAGGAAGTAGGGAACAAAAGTTGGGAACGATTTCTTTCTTCTTCCATATTGTAATACGTGAAGAAGAAAAAATCGACAAAAAGATATACTGCTTTAGACATTGAGATAAAAAATATTAATACTGTAAATTTTCTTCCGTTTACATGTCGCAGGAAACCTTTGACCCAATTGGTACAATGTGACTTTGAGATATGGCAGTTTAGTTTGCTTTTCTCTTAATATTACGATTTATTTGAAATGACAGCGTATGTTAATTTTTGAAAATAACTTTGTCTGATGTTTGTACTTTCTGTCATTGTCGTCATGTGTGCTTATCTTCAGACAAATTAGGGGTAAAAGACGGAAACGATTTCGCTCTTCTCTCACGCAGTAACACGCACGGAGAAAATCGACAAACTGCTGCTTTAAATCATAACATAACATTGTTCACACGTAACATGTTGTGCCTTTTACATGTCAAAGAATATTTTGTCTCTAATCGGAAGCAATGTGGTTATGATACATGGCTGTATAATTTTCCTTTTCTGCATGTGAAAATGTGTTTGAAATATAAGCGAATTGACGTGTTTAATAACTTTGCCTGATGTACGTCATGTTCGTCGTGTGTGCTGCTCCCCATTACACATACCTACATACACACACACACACAACACACACACACACACACACACACACACACACACACCACACCACACACACACCACACACACACATAACCTACACACACACACGCACAACACACACACACAAACACACACACACACACACACACACACACACACACACACACACACACACACACACAACACACACACACACACACAACACACACAACACACACACACACACACACACACACACACACACACACACACCACACACACCGGCATCCTGCGGAATTAACGTATGGAATATCAATCGAGAACATCCATTCGTAACTGCAACTTCTACCAATATACCACATACACAGACAATCAAGAAAGATCACTTGGACCCCGGCGACAACATTTCTGCATATGATAATTTAAATCATCAAAGACTTGTTGTCTTGATCGCCTCATGTGCAAGCAGAACACGGCATGCTGAAGTCTATACTTAATCATTTTTTATATACATTTTCCCCCTTTCATTATGTTTTTTTAGTTCCTCCAAAAGTAAGTAAAAACGCGTCGAACCATGAGTATCGTGGGTCTGAACCTTTTCATGTCTACAAAGTCTACACTTGCCACTGCCTGTTACATCCTTGTCTTTAAGATGCGGTTTGTTTCTTTGTCGTTTGTACCCACTTGAAAGTATGCTGACGTCCTTTTCCATAGCTGAATACCATTTAAGCTTCTCTCTGATCCATTTACCCTCTTCAAAAAACGATTATGTATCGTATCCTCCTACCGCTTCCGATTCTCCCACCACTGTCTGTCTGTTTCTGTCTGTCTGTCTGTCTGTTTCTGTCTTTCTTCTGTCTCTCTCTGTCTCTGTCTCGTTCACCTCCCCCTTCCCCAACTTCCTCACCCCTTTCTCTCTTAGATTTACCCGAAAGAGGAAACAACCGTTATGCACAAAATGAAAAAGATATGCATGATGATGAATGTGCGAGGAGATGAATCTCAGGACTTCCATCAAGGGAAAAAGGGGACACTTACATTACGGATTATTACAGCATGACAAAGCTGATAGTAAGAGTAAGGAAGCGCCAGAAATGCCTGGCAATCGAATCACTGAGTTCTTTGTGAAACGTTTTACAACGCTGTTTGACAAGAATACGTACCATAGATCCTGACAGTCTCCTACAATTCCCCGTTTACAAAACAGGTGAAAGTAATGACCTAGGTGATTACAGAGTTATCGCAATTTGTGGGGCAGGTTGAAAGCTTTATGATAGCAGACATCATGTGCACATTGATGAACATAGCCCGTCAGGCGATCTCCGAGCGGGACTTAAAAGAAGGTTGTTTTACGATTCATCATAGCTTTACATTATCATCTACGGTAAAGAAACAGTTCACTTTCAACCGTAAATTGTATAATGCTGAACAATTAAGTAGTGGGGGAAAACAAGTGTAGGTTAACAATTCTTTCATCATTATAGCAATGACTTGGCAAAGATTTGAAATGTAAAGAAAAAAAAAAGGGGGGGGGGGAATGTATATTATAAAAATGAAAACCCTTCACTAGCTGCACGGGGGAAACCATCGCAATGCCTCTTGAAGGCAGATCTATATGTAAATTGTATGTTATATTCATTGATTTTGAACAAACAAACTTTGTGCTGAAAGAAATATATTCATGACCAGAACTCTCCAGGAATGGAATTCAAGAAAAAATGTCTAGATGTGTTCGTAGTATGTAGATTTAAATCCACATCAATTCGATGTGGAGAAAAATTAACAGGTTGTATGATTTGCACCGATAGAGTAAAACATGTTAATGTAATTAATCCACCATTGATCCCATTTTCATAAATGAATGCGTCTTGGAATTGATCAGATGAGGATGACATAGTGCTATTTCTACCCAAGATCGTTCAGGTGTCTTTCTCACTTCTGCCAGATGATATAGAGCTGATGGCTGAGACTATCGGCGATTTACAGACATAACTAGACAGTTTGTATCAAGCACCACCAAAACTTCATTTAAATGTGAACATCAATGAAACGAATGTAGCAGTATTAAGAAAGGGTGGCTATATGGCAGCAAAAGAGAAATGAACTTACAGTGGGGCTGTGTTGTCTGTTGTTGATGTGTATAAAGGGACTTTTTTTCCTCCCAAAGACTGGGTGTTGAAGCAACATGTCAGAACTTGGTGACAGAGCTAAACAATGTCAGGTATTTAACAGAAACTGTGAAGGTTGAAGCGCAATTCCTCTATTTTGTGTTACAGAGCTATATGAAATAAATTCAACGAACGGTTCGAAATGGGCCGAGGTATCAGTCCTTGATAGAGCTGCTTGTCATTCTCAAAAGTTATACTTAATTTGTCTTTAAAAAAACTGAAAGGAGAACATCAAATGATCTACTTTATGAGGACACAAAACACCAATGGATACCAACATACACCAATGGATACCAATATACACCAATGGATACCAGTATACACCAATTCGGACGTTGAATGTATTCGATTCCGGCTAAACTGACAGAAATGGACGGTCGAGAGTCCCGCTCAAAGTCTACAGAACGCTGTTTGAGTTAAATTCATATCAAAACAACAACAACAAGAACAAAATCATGGGCTCAACAATTCGCTATAAGCTGCACACAGCTGGACAAATGAAGGTGTGGAAGTAACATTATTTGCTTTCATGGTTTTGAGGAAAGATCCGTCCCATCACCATGGCAGGAATGGGATTTTCATATTCACACTGTCTTCAGAAACTCAAGAATGGTGCCTGTCATGAACACATACCTTGAACTGAACTCAGACAGACATCTGTAAATCATGAGTAGGCTCAAACAGATTGTTGACGACTACTATCACGTTTAATGCTGAAATGACAATTATTTCGTCAGCCCATTGCGTCCAATACCAAATGATTAAAGAAAGTTTTAAAACTCCAAACCAGTCTCAACAAACTTTACTTTTAACTTGTTATAAAGGAAAAGTATGCGCATAAATCTATCCATTTTCTTGACAGAAAAAGCGTTTCAGTTAAATCAGCTTGTTATCTCATAAGTTTCTGTATTCAGTGCGATAAACAAATATGAAAACGGTGTGTTTTAAATGATTGTATTCGCCTTCGTGAGAGGAAAACTGCCTTCACATGAGTATTCTCTCTCTCTCTCTCTCCTCTCTCTCCTCTCTCTCCTCGCTCTCTCTCTCTCTCTCTCTCCTCTCCTCCCCCTCCTCCCCTCCCCTCCCCCCCCCCCCCCCCCCCCCCACCGACTGCTGATTTATCAAATCTGATTCCAGCTTTAGACAAGCCCCATCGCATCCACAATCACAACATTCATTCAACAACTTCGCCCTACCTTTCTAAGATAACCCTTGTCACTACCTACAGGCAAGAGCTGTATCCCCCCCCCTCCCCTCTTGCTATCGTTCACACTCAAACCTACTCCAGTCACGAGCAAAGGTTGTTTTCATTCTTTGCAGAAAACAAAAGCACTGAGCGATTAACGTCATTAATCAGGCACAGTGCGAAGGTCCAGTTTGTTTAATCAGTGTTTCTGATACCCCGGAGTCTGTTCGCAGACATCAAGTGTTTGTATGGGACGATAGAGGCAGGACCCTTCCTCACTGGATTTTTTTTAATCGTTATCCTGTGCTATCCTTTGAGACCACGACCCCAACGCCATTGCCCTACATAGTCAGACATCTTCAGGGTTGTGTGTGTGTGTGTGTGTGTGTGTGTGTGTGTGTGTGTGTGTGTGTGTGTGTGTGTGTGTGTGTGTGTGCGTGCGTGCGTGTGTGTGCGTATGTATGTGTGTGTGTGTGTGTGTGTGTGTGTGTGTGTGTGTGTGTGTGTACGCGCGCGCGCGCGCGTGTGTGTGTGTGTGTGAGTGGTGGGTGTGTATGTATGTGTAAGTGTGTGTGTGTGTGTGTGTGTGTGTGTGTGTGTGTGTGTGTGTGTGTGTGTGTGTGCATGTATGCATGTGTACGTGTGTGTGTGTGTGTGTGTGTGTGTGTGTGTGTGCGTGCGTGCGTGCGTGCGTGCGTGCGTGCGTGCGTGCGTGCGTGCGTGCGTGTAAGGGTTACTTGCCTGCGTGCGTGCGTGCGCGTGTGTGTGTGCGTGTGTGTGTGCGTGTCTGTTTATGTGTGTGTGGTGTGTGTGTGTGTGTGTGTGTTTCTCTGTGTGTCTAAGAGTTTAACTCTGTATGTATGTGTCGCTCGCTCTACACATTTCTAAAAAAAAAAGTGAACTGTAGTCAGACAAATTAAACATTCTCAGCTCTACACCTTTCTCCCTGAATAGTGAACTGCAATCTCATACTTTAACATCCTTAAGTCCACATCTTTCGCCCAGAATATTAAACCGTGATCACGTACTTTAACACCTTCAAGTCTACACCTTTCTCCCCAAACAATGAATTTAATCACACACCTTGACATTATCTAGTCTACATCTTTCCCCCAAAATAGTGAAATACCATCTTACAGTTTGAATGTCCGCACTCTACACCTTTCCCAGAAATAGTGCACCGTAACCGCACACTGTGATATCATCCAGTATACACATTTCTCCCAGAATAGCGAACTATCGTCGCATAATTTGACATCATCCACTCTCCACCTTTCCCCACAGTCTTGAGTTGTGACTATTCACTTTGGCCTCCTCCATTCTCCACCTTTCCCCACAGTACTGAATTGTGACCACACACTTTGGCCTCCTGCACTCTCCACCTTTGCCTCCTGCACTCTCCACCTTTGCCTCCTGCACTCTCCACCTTTGCCTCCTGCACTCTACAACCTTTCCCCACAGTAGTGAATTGTGACCACACACTTTGGCCTCCTGCACTCTCCACCTTTGCCTCCTGCACTCTCCACCTTTCCCCACAGTAGTGAATTGTGACCACACACTTTGCCTCCTGCACTCTCCACCTTTCCCCACAGTAGTGAATTGTGACCACACACTTTGCCTCCTGCACTCTCCACCTTTCCCCACAGTAGTGAATTGTGACCACACACTTTGCCTCCTGCACTCTCCACCTTTCCCCACAGTAGTGAATTGTGACCACACACTTTGCCTCCTGCACTCTCCACCTTTCCCCACAGTAGTGAATTGTGACCACACACTTTGCCTCCTGCACTCTCCACCTTTCCCACAGTAGTGAATTGTGACCACACACTTTGCCTCCTGCACTCTCCACCTTTCCCCACAGTAGTGAATTGTGACCACACACTTTGCCTCCTGCCCTCTCCACCTTTGCCTCCTGCACTCTCCACCTTTGCCTCCTGCACTCTCCACCTTTGCCTCCTGCACTCTCCACCTTTGCCTCCTGCACTCTACACCTTTCCCCACAGTAGTGAATTGTGACCACACACTTTGCCTCCTGCACTCTCCACCTTTCCCCACAGTAGTGAATTGTGGCATCCTGCACTCTCCACCTTTCCCCACAGTAGTGAATTGTGACCACACACTTTGCCTCCTGCACTCTCCACCTTTGCCCAAACAGTGAACGGTGATCACACACTCTGACATCCTCCATTCTACACCTCTCCGCACACAGCGTTGTATCCTCATGCTTTGATGAGAACGCTTCTGAAAATGAGGAAGTCTTCGTTGTGAACGACCAGGAATAGTTGACAACAGCACGTCTTCTTACACATGGTCTTAATAAAATAAGTTTGCCTAGAACAGCAAAGCTTCTTTAAACAGCATGTTTCTACCAACAATGCGTTCTGCAACCAGTACGCCATCTTCAGACATTCATCAAACTATATGTGTTCTTCACACACACTGTCAGTATCTCCGCTGGAAACAACATGTTAGTTTCCTACGGTCAGTCCCCTAAGGATTGGGTCAGATGGCCGGCCTTCAGACAGAAACTTTGACACGTCAGCGTTACATGGGTCAGGACAACCGCACACATAAAGCGCCATTAAAGAAGAAAGCAATTTTCATACTTTTACTGAACGTGAATATCCGTTACCATCTACAACTTAAGGAGTGCACAGTCCAGATTCGACCTGTATTGATTTCTTCAATTGACCCGTACAGCCCCGGTGTTATGTGTCAGTCCATTCGACTCTTGACATAGTTTTAGTGATGTATTGATCCAGGTTAGGTGGTGATGATCAGCGAAGCAAATGTGTTAACTTAACCAGACAGACAGCTCCATGTACTGACAGAAAAAGCAAACACCTGGTGTCTACAAAATCGCACTTCACAGATCTGTACGCTCACTCTGTCTGTCTTGTCTGTCTGTCTGTCTGTCTGTCTGTCTGTCTGTCTGTCTCTCTCTCTCTCTCTCTCCTTACACACCCACTTACACATACACACTGAAGCACAGACAGACAGATAGATAAGATAGATACAACGCGCGCGCGCGCGCGTGTGTGTGTGTGTGCACGCGCGCGCGCGTACGCGCGCGAGAGAGAGAGAGAGAGAGAGAGAGAGAGAGAGAGAGAGGAGAGAGAGAGAGAGAGAGAGAGAGAGAGAGAGAGAGAGAGAGAGAGAGAGAGAGCATTCTGTTTGTTGAGTTGCTGATGACTGAGCTGTCTAAGTCTCGTCACAATCCACAACAGACTCACGCTAAGAAAGACTAGTTACTGTCTACCAATAGCATATTCCCTACTGAGTGAATTCAATCTCCTCTTATACAATCGAAGCGGACACATGCAACAAACACCACTCTTCTTTTACTCAACCAAAGCCAAGACCTATTGAAAGAAAAAGCGAGAAAATATACGTAAAATAATTAATCGATCAGTTAATCAGTCCTACAGGAAAAAGACAACAAAACAAAAAAAAACACACGAAAAGACATAACTTCCAAGATAATTATACGGTTGGCTTGTTTGAAAGCTAAACTTCCTTGATGACAATGCTCTGTTTGCCTGGATGTTTGTTTCCTTGTCCAATAGTGATTGTTTCGTTATTTTCCTGTCTCGTTCCTGTACAGCAGTGTCTTTGGATCCGTACGTCAAGTCCTTTTTCACACATCAGGTTCTTTATTTAAAACATCACCAGTGTGATTGTCTAAAGAGGTACAGTGTAAAAAAAGACTATTTGTTTTAATGTGCCTGTTGCGAGGAAAAGATAAAACAGTAAAGGAAGGGGGTGATAACCTGGCGTGATTGTGATTTACCGGGGATCAATGTTGAGGTCTGCGCCACTAAGGATGGAGACTTACCGCATGGTGTGCGAAGTGATCTTCCTCTTGTTGGGAGCACGTGAGAATGTCTTTTTTGTTGTTGTTTATGTCAGTTTAGTTGTATATGATCAGTACTGTGTATCATAAGTCAGATCAATTTGGAGTGTACCCCTTAAAAGTATTAGATTCTGGGTGTTTTTTTTTCTCCAGTTTTTATCAAACCAACATTTTTTTCATTTATCATTCTACTGTCTTTTTTTCCTGATGCTTTTTTTCCCTTCACTATTGACATCCTAGCTGTTGCTGCTTGGCAGAACGAAATGCTGATGCTTCCTTGAGGTTGCACTTTGTTATACAATATTATGTCATACACTGTCATACTGTTATTTTCCTGTTCACTCATTTATAAACCTTTTTAAATTGTTGAATCTTATCTACATATGATTACTTTTCTAACCAGCTGGTGGCTTGGTTAATGAACAACATGGTTTTCATTCCAGTTTGGTACGCAAAAAAAGCCTTACGCATGCGCGCGCACACAACACACACACACACACACACACACACACACACACACACACACACACACACACACACAACACACACACCACGCACGCACGCACGCACGCACGCACGCACGCACACACGCACGCACGCACGCACACACACACACACACACAAACACACACACACAACACACACACACACACACATACACACAACAACACACACACCACAGATTCGAATTGCTCACAAGCTCTTTTTTGGTCACGCACATGTATAGGAAAGTGAATCTATGTAAGTGAAGTGTTCGATTGTCGGTGTGTGTAAGCATACACGTGCAGACGCGCGCGCGCGCATGTGTGTGTGTGTGTGTGTGTGTGTGTGTGTGTGTGTGTGTGTGTGTGTGTGTGTGTGTGTGTGTGTGGTGTGTGTGTGTGTGAGGAGACAGAGACAGACAGGGGAAGAGAGAGAAGAGAGAAAAGAGAGAGAGAGAGAGGAGAGAGGGGAGAGAGAGAGAGAGAGAGAGAGGAGACAGAGACAGAGACAGAGAGAGAGTTCGTATCTGAACATGTCACAAATGCTAAAAAATTTTACATCGTGAATAACTCTTTAACCAATATTTCCAAGATCACAGCTTAAAAAAAAAAAATTCCGGATGTATGAGCACTTACGACTGTTGCTCTGCTACCGATAGGAAATATGTTAAATGATATTGCATACAAACTTTTCAACAAAGAATTGAACTCGGTCCAAACAAGATTGCACTACCGAAAGTAGGTCCCGCAAAGCAGAAGTGCAAACAGAAATATCGTGCAAACTATAAACAATTCAAATTTCAAATAAAAGAAAACAGCAAATGTGTGATAATGGCCACTTTCAACTTACAATAAATGTATTAAATGCATTGGAGTGAGTCTGACACTGGATCTTTACAACTTTGTTCTATTTTCCCCTGGTCAAATTAGTTGTTACACACGTAACGCTTCAATGTGCAAGGAAATATCCCCCCCCCCCCCAAACTTGATAGCCATATTAGTGCTTCATCGCCTGAATACAATTGCTTTGTTGCAATCATTAGGTTGATAAAGAATAAGACAACAACACGGATTGTTCAGAGAAGAAATACTATGTAAAGATCGAGACAGATTGTTGTTAAAAAACTGAACGTAGATTGTTAACAGAAGAAAGCTGATTTAAAGCCTGCAATATGAATGTAATGGTCGACTTAGCTGATAATTAATCTCCCTGTGAATACGCGAGGTGGCGCTGGGTCTTTAAGGTGTATACGCTGAACTTCCGGAGGGTTGAGCTGAGCTGCAGTTGTAAACAACACCACTTGCTTCTTATTTTGTTCATTTTTCCTGGCGTTTTCACGACGAAACACAATGCCCAGTGGGTGTTGCTGTGTAGTGGGATGTGCATCGAAAATGGGCCATTCATTTCCGAAGATAAAAAACGCCGACAGCAGTGGACGATCGCTGAACGGAGAGACAAATGGAAACCAACTGATCGGTACATCGTTTGCCCCATTTTCTGCCGCAGGACTACCTTGAGCAGTATGTCGAGAAAGGTAATTTATTTTGTTTTCCCTGTATTTTCATGCTTAAAACCATGAGTCGACTCTCGCTCTCGCTCTCTCTCTCTCTCTCTCCTGAGGCTCTTCTCATTCCCCTTGCAGACTGAGTGTGATACTTGATCTACGATCTAGATCAAGGGTGTAGGTTTTTAAAAGAATTTGATAAATTCTACACACACCCGGCCCGAGCTCACGGTGTTTATCAATCGCTGTCTGCTACTGTGCTGCCTTCCCGCGATGGCCGGCGATCCATAAATCATTGCGTGTGACGTCAACGGCTCGAAACCTATAGAAATCCAGTTGTTAACTGTTTCTTCTTGATTCTTCTGCTTGGATGCCAATGTTTAGTCAATCATTTGTACCTGACACATGTCAGTCTCCACACCCATCACCATTTCTCCAAACATTCTCTCAACAGTTTGATAAGGTGTCATTTTACCAAAACTCAGTATGCATAAGTATTGAGCTGCAGTTTCAGTTGGCGAAAACTAGATCTGTAAACGAGTCTAAAAAATAACGTTACTGATTGAAGATGAGTGAAAGGAGTACAGTTAATAGTTATATGAGCTACATTCATTGGTGAAGATTAAATTTCAAGAATGCATAAGGTTCCCAAAACTTACCAAAGCAACATACCCAAAAGTACTTTTTCACTTAAATGTCTGTGATTGATTCAGAAAAGAAAAATACAGTCTCAACAGTGCAGAAAGAGGAAGGGTTTAACTTATCAAGAAACCGAATTGATCTCATGAAATTTGATCATGCTTTATAAATATGACCAAACAAGAACATAGATTTTTTATTCTCTGAACTTCTTGAAATTTATGGATTGCATTTGCTATAATATGAACAATTTATTTTGTACTCCCGATTATAATTTTGATCAGCTTGATAAATGCTGTTCACTGTGGTATTGTGCATTTGCATACAAAGATGTGTGTGTACATGTGTGTGTGTGTAAGAAACATTTTTCTTTTGATTTTCCTGTTCATACAATGTACATATTTGCAGCTTTTCTCACAAAAGAACAAAACCAGATCTGTTATTATAGTTAAAAAAAAACCAGTAGACAGTGCTGTGTGTTTGTAAGTATTTCTCTGTGTGCATTTGTACATGTATGTATGTGTGGCATGAGTGTTTTGTACTTCCAGTAAAAATACTACTAGTTACTTTTAGGACATAGGTCCACACATGTACTACAAATTACAATGAACTTTAAGAATGTGGACTGCAAATTACAATGACCTCATGTTATTTTAGAGACTAAATAAGATAAATATATATTTTTCAGGTACCTTACGGCAGAGGAACAGACTGAAAAGGGATGCTGTCCCTAGTGTATTTCCATGGACGAGGCCCCAAACCAGTGTTCAGGTGGAGAGAGAGAAGAGGAAGCAGAAACGAGATGAAGCTGGTAAACTCAAAATGCTGAAGAACAGAAAGCAGCCGCAGCTAAAAAAGAAGCCGACACTGTCTTCAATGGTGATTTTTGTATAGCCTCAGAAGAAGTTGTTTGTTGTTCATTTAGTTATGTCGACTGCGACAAGGTAGATAGTAGCATGCACACCCTTGAAGGTGAACTTAAGAATCAGGAAGAACCTTATCTGTGTCAAATAATGTCAGATAATGGCAGTGTTGAGAGCAGGTTATACAGTTCTAATGACTGTGTTGTGGAACAAGACCCAAAGCCTTATACAGTGAACTCTAAAAATCACTCGAAACAACAATACCTTGTACCAGTATAGGCCAGAAACATCTGCAGTGTGATGATTTTTGTTTTTCCAGCTCATTTTCCCCAACAGTCGTTACCGACAGAAAGGAAGCAAGCAGTTCAGAACTATTAAAGAGAGTAGTGGTGATGGTATGGATGACAATCTAGACAAAACTGTGACAACAGAGCCCTATCTTAGTGTTGACTCAATTAAAGGGTCAGATAAACTTGTGCATTTTTACACTGGACTAGAAAGTTTCAATATATTCATGGCTGCATTCTGGTCTTTGGGTGACAATGTGAATCATCTTAGATACAGTTATTCTGAAAACTGCTCATGTTTGTCCACAGAAAATCAGTTCCTTTTGATGCTAGTGAAGCTGAGACGCCACTACCCTCACTTTGAATTAGGCCGCGTGTTTGTGGTTTCTGAGTTTTCTGTGCAAAACATCTTTGTGACAAAAAAAAACTGACATGGATTAACTTCTGTCATTTACAATGGTCTGAAATAAATTGTTGGCCTCAGGGTAAGCTTGTTCGGTGCAAATGCCCAATGATTTTAGAAAAAAAGTTTCCAAGCACCAGGGTATTCTAGATGCAATTGAGATCAGAATCAAGCAGCCATCTAACCCTTGTTCTCAAAAGGAAAGTTTCTCAGCCTACAAACATGGAAATACTATGAAAGATCTTGTCGGTGTCACACCAGCGGGTCTGACCTCCTTTGTTTCTGATGCCCATGCAGGGTCTACAAGTGACCGTCAAATTGTTGAAAGAAGTGCCCTTGCCCAGCTCTGTGAAAAAGGGGATTCTGTAATGGCTGATAAGGGGTTTAATGTGCAGGACATGTTTGCACCCAGAGATGTGCAAGTTAACATTCCTGCTTTCTTCAAAAAGAAAAACAGACTCTCCCCAAAACTCTACAAATGGACAGAAAGATTGCCAGTAAGAGAGTCCATGTGGAGAAGATCATTGGAATGGCAAAAGTCTACACTATATGCCAGCACCGACTAACCATCCCAGAAACAAAACTTGCAACGCAAATCATTTCTGTGTGTTTCTTTCTGTGCAATTTCAGGAGGACAGTTGTCAGCAGATTTGCTTGAACATTTTCAATGGTTAGGTGTGTTGGATTTGGTCTTCTGTATTGCTCAATACTAAATATGTAATCAAGACCCCTCCTGTTTGTGGAATCTCATGAGCTATCAAGTTTCCTGTTTCACACTAGAGTTCCCTTTTCTGCTGTTTAAAGAAAAAAACTCTTTATCCTGAGTATTATGTCTGATGTGCAGTCATGTGCAACCTTTGCTGAATTTTCTGTCAGGCCCCCAGATGAGGGAGTAAGTGGCAGGTGTGTTGGCGAGGGGGAGGAGACACAAAAGATGTTCTTCCAAATTTAGATTGATAGGTAGAACTGTGGTAATGCTTACATTGAACATTTTCAATGGTCAGGTGTGTTGGATTTGGTATTGCTCAATACTGAATGTGTAATCAAGATCCCTCCTGTTTTTGGAATCTCATGAGCTATCAAGTTTCCTATTTCACACTAGAGTTCCCCTCTCCTGCTGTTTAAAGAAAAAACTCTATCCTGAGTATTATGTCTGATGTGCAGTCTTGTGCAACCTTTGCTGAATTTTCTGTCAGGCCCCTGATGAGGGAGTAAGTGGCAGTTGTGTTGGGGTGGGGGACACAAAAATGTTCTTCCAAATTTAGATTGATTGGTAGAACTGTGGTAATGCTTACATTGGAGCCGCTTGCAGAAATTAATTCTGCATATATATATATATATATATATATATATATATTATATATATATATATATATATATATATATTATGCAACTTTAGGTGTTTGGCCAAATTCACACTGGCAAAAATATAATGAAGTTTGTAATCCATTTCAAGTTAGGGAACAAGTTTATAATCCATATAAGAGGTCCAGTGTATACATCACTATGCAAGCCGATGGTTGGCGAGAAGTGTTCAGATTCATTTCAATCATTATGATTGATGCATGTGACAACGTGCCTTTACCTATCTTAAAAGCACTCACTCCTTTCTCTCATTTATGCAAATATCTTTGCTTTTAAAAATTTTTTTAAAATCTTTTTAATTTCTTGTTAATTTTGTTTTGGAATTTTGATTGGTATGCATGAAGATTTTTTTTCTTTCTGTTTGTAGCAACATTCATTTGGGTCAATGCACTGGTTATGGCATGACTTGAGAGCAAACATCCAAATGGTTACCGTTTGTTATCAAGAAAGATGATGATGTTTGGCAGTGTAATACTCTATTATTTTTTTTGTTCTCATTCACACACAAACAAGGCAATAAGACCAATGATGAATAAATTAATAACCATATTTCAATGGCAGTTTTTATTAGTTATTAATTGGTTAGATATTCCAATACCATAAATGTATATCAGTCACTTTGAAATAATCTATGTACATCAAAATGATCAGTAGATCTTGTTCCAACAATGATACAAGTCATGACAAGATGGTGTGTTCCATTGTACTGTAATATGAATTTTGTCCATAACCATAGCAGATATATATATATATATATATATATATATATATTATATATATTATATATAATATATATATATATATACATATGTGCTTCGCTGAAATTCACTTCTCCTTTTCTCATCTCGCACACACACACACACACACACCCAATGTTGCTATTTTACATTATGTTATTCATTAATCATAGTATTTTTCCCCAGATTACACAGAGAACTGATTTCAAGGGCAGAAAATCATGCAATATGTAAATAAAAATATACAGAACATGTCTATTTGTACATTATAAGAAACTACTCAAAAACTGTTAAATATTCAGTTTACTCAGTGCTGCAAACCCTACTCCACATTTAACTTCTCCCCCTTTTTTGTTGTTGTCTTTTTTGATTTACATGCAACATCTTAAATATCTTGTTATGAAAAACTTTATTCAAGTTTAAAAGGCTGTGCCAGTCTTGAATAAAAGTTACTCTGTGTTAGGTTTTCTTATGGGAGCAAAAAATACCCACTTGTTTACTGTTTATTCAGTTTACTGTCAAATGTCAAGATTCTAGACTTGCCTGTGGTATTTTTTTTTCAAATGAAAATTTAAAAAGAGAGGATTTGCTTTGATTACAATGACATTAGTAGGCAGTAAGCAGACAGAAGTGTACATCTGATGTTGGTTGTTCACTGTACATCTGAATCTGAGTGTCAAAGGAAGGATGTTGAAAAAGAAAATCTTGATACATGAAGTACTCCCCTTATTTTTGTCTTTTTTTTATTTACACGCAACATTGTAAATATCTTGTTATGAAATCATGTTTCTACATATTCAAGAAAAAGAGTAGGTCAACATTGTCATCCTTTCAGTTCACTGATTTGCATCAATATACCATAGTGTGCATGTGTACAATGGGGCAACATTGTCATTCTAGTATTTACTACCATGAAAGTATCGTAAGCATTCAGACAGCATGTTCTTGTTAAATGCATAACATCTCAGATTTCTCTCATAAACAATGAAAAAAAAAGAAAAGAAGAAAAGCGTACAAACAGATGCAATGATATAATTTAATTCTAATAATGTGTTAAAAATGAGTGGACCTAATGGAGTTACATTTCTTGGAAAAAAGAAGAATGCTTACTCATGCTACAGATGATGCATTCAATAAAATTTACTCAAATTGCTGTCAGTTGTCATTGTTAGCATCATGTCTTTGTGAGTGAAAGATTTTCTCACTGCGAGTCCTGTTCTTTCTATAGAATGCTTCCTCCAGTGTGCGCGCCTGTGTCAGTGTCTTCTGTGTGTGTGTGTGTTGTGTGTGTGTGTGTGTGTGGGGGGGGGGGGGGGGGGGGGGGGTAATCATGATTTCTCCATGTTAACCTTTACTTGATGATGTTTTTGACTACACAGACCCAATCGTGCGGGTCGCCCCAAGACCCACATATTTTGCTATTGCCTTTCCCTATTCAGATCACGTGGGTCTTGTTTGACCCACACCTGATAAAAAGCGGATCAGCAGCTTATTCCTCACCTGATGGCATGGGTCATGTGTGACCCATTTATAATGTATAGGTCCTGGGAAAATTGAGCGAGGTACTTTGCTTAGCCCTTCTTGCGGATGGAATGTTATCTTGTTCATGCACATGAGTATCGCCTTTAACTTTTTAACAATGCGGTTTGTGTAAATTTCCTTGTTTGTTCCCTTAAAACATGGTGATGACCGTTTCGCTGCTGTTATTATCCTCCGTACCCTAAAAGTGATAAAAGGGAAATGCATTTGGTTCATTGTTCATTGACATGAGGTATGATCTATGTTAAAAAAATCTTATTCAGATTAAACAGTTCTGATAGGGAAGACTGAAAAAAAAAACAGCAAAAGAAAGAAGAAAGAAAGAAAAAATGGCCACATGCACTGCTAATTCAGTCCTATACCTACAACATAAAATAGAACATCCAAAAAATGTTTCAGCTGTTTATGTTACACAACTTTCATTGTTATTTTTTTAATCAATATTTGAAGGGGAGAGAGAGAGGAGAGGAGAGAGAGAGAGAGAGAGAGAGAGAGAGAGAGACAGACAGACAGACAGACAGACAGACAGACAGACAGACAGACAGAGGGAGAGAATAAGAGACAGACAGACAGAGGGGGAGAGAGAGAGAGAGAGCGAGCGAGAGAGGAGAGAGAGAGAGAGAGAGAGAGGGGGGGGGGGAGAGAGGGAGAGAGAGATGATTCCCTCAATATTTCACAAAGATGAGGAATATGACATGCACTTTTTCAACGCTGGATTATGCTAAAAAATTGTTTAAAGATCGTTTCATAATCCAATATGGCGTCAGTTTTAAGCTCGATTCAGTGCCAAACAAAAATGAGTTCCCTGACAATATCATGCGAGGTGCGCTGGCGTAATTGTCTTCAAAAAAAATTTAAACATCGATTGATTATCCTGAATCCAATCATTCGCTGTTTCACTTTACGACATACCACACCGCAGCAGACAGATCGTCAAAACATAACGCGACTTTCACGTTCAGAAAAGTTGTTAAAAAATCAACAGATACATATAATGCGGGGGGTGGGGCGGTGGGGGGTAGTATCAGCTATGAACCAACTTGGTTCCAGTCTTCAGGAGCAGAAGAGGACACAATGCGTCATAGATGTCTAACAGCACTCTAACTATTAATCACAAGTGCATGCAAAGTCAGCCTGAGAATGCGCTCCTCCTCTTTCAGCCCCCCTCCTCCTCCTCCTCTCCCCCCTTCTACTTCCTCTCCCTTAACCCACTCCCTTCATCCCTTCTTCCTCCCTCAGCAACATACCTGTAGGAGTTATGTTTTTTCTGGCCAGTGTGATTTACTTTGTGAAAGTAACTTGTGTCAAATTTTTGTTTGGGAATGTAACCCATCCAACGTGTCCTCTCTTCTGTCTCTGTCTCCCCTCCCCCCCTCTTCTCTCTCTCTCTCGCTCTTTCTACTTTCTCTTTTTCTCTACCCCTCCTATTTCTTTGCAAACCTACTTTTCTTTTCTTTTTTTTTTCTTTTTTCAAATGAAAAATGTTGAATTTTTTTCTTGCTTGTGGGATTGCTAAATTTTCTCTTCTTTTTTTTTCCTCCAAAATTTTATGCTTATGTATGTCCTATGTTCATGTAAATGTTTGAAATGAATTTTTTTTAATTTAAAAAAAAACCAAAAAACATACCTGTGGAAATTGTCCCCTGACTTACGGGCTGTTTGCAATGAATCTCCAGCATTGCCCTCCAGGTCTTCGCCCTTTGTTTTCCCCTTCCCATCATCCTATTGATATGCTTTGATAACAACGTGACTTCTTTTCTTTTTCCTTGCAGTTTTTTCTCTAAGATATTAAACTAACTTTTTGTACTCCCAGTTCTTATACAACAGGGGGGTACTTTACAATGGGAACGAAGAAATGCTGTCTGTCTGTCTGTCGTCCGTGGTCAAATGTGTTCAGCTCGCCCCAGACAAAGCGACTGGGCCGATCTTTTTCAAAAATTGCATGTTCATTATGGGTCACGGTGATCCCCAAATGTTATATTTTACCGTTATACCCTGTTTCTAACGGCTATAACGGCCATAACGGTTTTTCTTCTTTATGGAATTCTCAAAAAGTACTCGGCCGATCTTTCTGAAAATTTGTAGGTATGTTCAATATGGTCACGGATGATGCCCGATGTTTACCAGAATAGCTGTTACTAACGGCTATAACGGCCCAAATGGCTTTTTTTTTTATCCCATTTATCCCAAAAATTTTTTTTTTTACTCTATTTTAGGTTTTTTGTTTGAATTATCAATATAAACACATTGACATAACTAAAAAGCATAGTTTGGTGTTTGGTGTGTTTTAGTCGCTAATGTATGCGTCCCCATTGGGGACGCTAGGATCGAAAGGGTACAGGTTTACATGAACAAACAATTGTCATAAGAATGAATAACATTTTCAAATATAAGTTTTATTGTCCTTCAATACTTGTTTATGCATCTTTGCATGACATGTAAGGTTAAAGTACACATTTGAAGAATTATCTGTCAAAAGAATAATGGGAAAAAATAAAACAGAAGAAAGAAGGTTGCATTCCCTTCAGCACTTACAGAAAACCATGCTTCACATGTATCAGCGATTTTCATTCTAACAGTGACCAGTGGAGTGGTTTACGAGTCTGTATGGCCATTTCCTTCTTTTTTACTTGTGTTGATAGTGCTGAAGCACTTGTATGCACCCCAACATTGCTTTTGAGCACATCTGCCGTGCTTTTTCCACACCCCGCGCAGCGACGCTGAGTTGTGCGCTTTGAATGAGGATGGTTTTTGCCATCAAATCGTACGGCATTTGGAACTCTCTTGTCAGGGCGGGGGTGCGACTAGATGCCGTCCTGGATTTGGCTTCTGGGTTTTTCAGGGAGTATGCCATTGAAATGGCACGACGGAACCCAAAAGCAAGCCCAAGGAGAGTCCTTTGCAGCGGAGTTCCCCGGTACAAGTGCCAGGCTTGTGGACATCATGTCAAGGCAGTAGCAAAAGATTGCCACCACCTTTTCTTTGACCCGGATGGCCACTCTGTATTTGTCAACGTTTTGGTCCTTTCCTGTCCACCCTCCCATGTCTTATTTTTAATGGGAATGACGGCTGGTTGAGGAATTGGGACTCGCTTTGTGTTCAGACCGGGCCCACCTGCTGGCAATCTGTACTGGATAACACACCAACTTTGTTTAAAACCACATTTGAAAAACATTGTTGTCGTTCCAACGAACAACAATGGCGCACGTTGTTGTCAGTTCTGAAGTCGTATGTGCCCCTCTTTTCTTTTTGCATTGCGCAACGAGACAACTGGGCAATCCTAAACCCGGTTGGCCCTTATTGTACCCGTACACCCAATTCCCCTTTTGGAAAGCGCCCACTAGTTTGGGGATGTGAATAAATTGTCCAAATGTGAGATGGAAAGCATCTTTTGGTTCGGTTTCGTATGGCTGGTCTTTGCCTGTGGTCGTTTGTGAGCTCAGCAATCAATTCGACCACAACGGAACGCCATCCCAAGACCAGGGTACTCAGCTGTTGCCTGTCGGCCCTTTGCCCCCTGGTGGGTTCAAACTGGACACGTACCCGAGCGAAGTGGTCAGTACCCCAATTTTGAACCCGAAGGCGGATGGGTTTTCCTCTGATAAATTGTTTGCACCATGGCGACCAAAGTGGGGAAAATCTATTTCATCTATGCTGGGTTTTGTTCTTTCAGAAAATAGGTCAGGCTCTTTCATTGATCATAGCAAGGAGTGGCCTCAGTTTACTCATTTTGTCATCTGTATCCCAAATTAGTGTTGTCCCGAAATGGCAGTACTTCTGATCTCATCAAAGCGATCTTGGTTTATTGACCCCGCAATTGCCGCGTTTCGAACATCGGATATTGGACCAATACATGCGCTTCTAGGAACAGTTGAGTATCTGAAATCAAAGAATTGCCAAAAATGTACGAATTTCATCCTTGGAAATGCAAAAGAATGGTTTCCTTTGAATGCTGCGTAGACTTCACTTTGATTCCGAATGAGTTCAATGACATCATCATCATAAAACAGTTCAAACATTTCAACAGGATTTGGGGCAGCTTGGATGTTTTTCGCAGGTGGAGAATCCCCGGGGAATTTGCTTTTTTGTCTCGTACTCAGGTCAACCCTTTCCCCCAGTCTCTGTTACCTGGTGGTGTCTTGGCTGGTCGCTTGCGCTTCGCTGATGTCTTACCCCTGGCTTTGGGTGGTAACCTCTTTCTCAACGGCTAGGTCGTTCGGGGCAGTGGAAGTAGAGGGAACAGGTTTCTCATCTGATGAGGACTCCTGGAAGATCCCCCTTCATCAGCCACCTGGGAATCACACACACAAAACACACACACACCACACCACCCACACACACACGCACAAACCCCACACACCCCCACACACACACCACAACACAACACACACAAACTAATATACATCTTTGTGTTTAAATTCAAAAACAAAGGAATGCAATCAGATTGAAACACGCACACATGCAACGTGCACACACATGTTTTTCACACATGCACAACAAACCCGACACACACACACAAAATATGCACAATGTCACACACACACACAACACAAACCACCCCACACACACACACACCCACAAAACAAATTACTATAGAACAGACAAACTGAATCAGGAAATGTGAGGCTAATAACCCCTCTCCATTAGGCAACCCCCCCCCCCCCCCCACCCCCCCCCCTCCACCCCCCTTTCATTTTTTTTTATCAAAACATTATGAACTTACTGTACTTTCCCCTTTGACTTGCTTATCTCCCACTCTCTGTCTACCCTCAGGGTAAACAATTGTAGCTGATGTGACACAGTAGTGTCGGCCATTCAGGTTATGAAATACCACCTTTCCCCCCCCTCTTCCACTGACCTATTGTCAAGGGGGTCCCAAAAGGAGGTGGCTCTATAAATTATATCAGCTGTTCGAAATGAAGTGTCATCATCCAGCATGTCCACGATTGGTTTACTGTGAATTGTTGGAAAAAAATCCAAAGAACATGCTGAAAAAAGTTATGTGTAAAACTGTCCCCTTCAGTTTCCCAGCGTCCCATTTTGGGGCGCACCTTTAACAATGAATAAATCAAAAACAACATTTAATTGGGAAAAAACGTGACACAATTTTTAAATTAGGGCACTTTGCCCACCATTTGTTCATAATGTTATATCAAAAGGTTTATTAAAACAAAAAAGGCGTCTTCCTTTTAAACCGGTCCTTGTTGTTGTTCAAGAAGTTCAAATCCTCAATGCAAATGGCAGCCCTCATGCTAAAGTTGCAAGGAAAAATAACTCTCGCGTTAATTTTGTCAGTGCAAGTAGTCCCTTTAACTGTGAATCAAGTATTTCACAGCTGTTTGTCCTTGGAAGTAATTTAAAGCTAAAAATTGTTGCCGTCCCCATATGGGGACGCTAGGCTTAAATGGGATAAATTTGGAATATCTCTGCGTATTTAAGATAAATGGGAGTACTTTGTTATGCTTTGCAGCTTGTTATTCATTTCAATCTCTTTTTGTAAGAACAGCCGAGAGCAAACTGACTCTAGTTGTCACCAAAAAGCGCCATTTCAACACAATTGTCATAACAACAAAAAGGACAGAGAGAACAGGAAGCAGTAGGAGAGGAGAAAAAACAGAAAAAGAATAAGAACAATAACAAAAATGAGAGAAGGGAAAAAGAACCAGAAATAATGACGAATACAAAGTTGGTGTTTTTGACGACAATGATAAAGGCACCAACGTTGTTGCTATTGTTCAGTGTATGAAAATTTTTTCTGTGCCATTTCCATTTGTTCTTCACGGCTTCAACTACGAAAATTATAGCGGACCGACGTTTTTTTTAGAACTTTTTCTTTTAACTTTAAAGTACATGAAAAGCTTATAAAACTTACATTCTGGGAAGAGAATTGTTGTTTGTGTCAGTGAATGGTTTTGTTGTGTGGTGGGTGTGTGTGTGTGTGTGTTGTGCGTGCGTGCGTTTCGTGCGGCGTGCGTGGTGGTGGTGCGTGAGTGTGTGTGTGTGTGTGTGTGTGTGGGTGTGTGTGTGTGTGTGTTGTGTGTGTGTGTGCACGCGCGCGCGCGCGGGTTGCAGCATACTTACACGTGTTTGTATTCGAATTCTTTTTTCCTCAGTTATGTGCACGTGCGATGGAGACTGTAGTGCAGGCCGACTGAGCTGTGACTTTGAGGAAGGGTCAGTATGAAGGCACCTGCTGGTAATCGTCTTTACATTGGAAACAAGGACGTGATTCTAAAATACCAGCGGGGGTGAGAATTTAATATCTTAGTTAAACTTAAAACAGTGCTTTGCCAGTGAAAGTAATAAAATGAAACTTGTTCAGAACATCTTCAGTCACTGGATGAATTCCATGTTCCACAGAGGCAAAACGTAAATTCAAAGAAGAGTTAAGTTTGCATCGTTTTCATTTAAATATTCAGAGTATTACAACGACTTAGAAACAAATGCACGTCATCAGTTTGGATTAAAAAGTGTAAACTTTCAATGCTGCTAATTGTAATGAATAAACTACGAGTGTGCGTGCGATGACATCCATGCAAGTAAACTATGACCGATTGTTTCCCTCTCGCCCCCTCCCTCAAACATACACATATTCTCTCTCTCTCTCTCTCTCTCTCTCTCTCTCTCTCTCTCTCTCTCTCTCTCTCTCTCTCTCTCTCTCTCTCTATCTCTCTCTCTCTCTCTCGCCCTCTCATGTGGCCTTACTGATGATAAACAGTAAACGTAACATACTCCAGAATCTATGCTTGTATCTGTACAAAGCCTGTAAAAGGGGTACTACCGCTGTTAAAGAATCTGAATGCTGATATCGAAGCATGTATCTTTGATGTTAGAACTCTGTTCTCGATATTTTGATGTGTTCATTATGTTTTTTGCCAGTGCGTCATTGTACATACCCCCCCCCCCCACCCCCCACACACACACCTAACCTCTCTCCTCCCGAAGGGGCTGTGGCCTGAGTTGAATAAAACATTTTCCATTTGCATCTCTCTCTCACCCCCCCCTTCTCTCTCTCTCTCTCACACACACACACAACACACACACCACACACACACACACACACACACACACACCACACACACACACACACACACATCTAAATCTATCTATATACATATATATTATATAATATATTATATATATATATATATATATATATATATACTGTTAAAACAAAGTTAAGGACCAACATTTCACTGACTTTAAAAAAGAAAATTGGGGGATTTGATCAATCTCCAAGTGTAATATGCATTTACTGAATATGTGAAAAGTGTGCAAAGACAATGACAAGTCCGAGGAATCAACAAACTGGAATTAAGCGCAGTACAAACACCCCCACCCCAAATTTGAAAGTCACAGGAGGAGTGTTTGTTCAATGTCATGGTTAACAACGTGTGTGTCTCCCGTTCTTGGCAAGGCATTCAAGGCAGCGTTGTCGCATGGAGTTCACCAGTGTGCGCAGAAAGGCCTGGGGGACAGCAGCCCACTCCTGCTGGAGTGACTCAAACAGCTGACCCAGGTTAGCAGGAGGAGGACGACGCTTCTGCAGTCTCCGGCCCAGCTCATCCAAAGATGTTCGATGGGGTTCAGGTCTGGGCTGTTTGCAGGCCACTGCATTCTGTTGACACCAGCAGCTTGGAGAAACGTGTTTACTACTCTGGTGCGATGGGGCCGTGCATTGTCGTCTTGAAAGACTGCCTGAGGTCCAAGCTGTTGAAGGGCTGGCAGCACCAGTGGTTGCAAAATCTCTGTTTGGTAGTGAACACCATTCAAGTTCCCTGCCACATTGTAGAGAACCGTTCTGTAGCGTGTGCGTATGCCGCCCCAAATCATAACGGACCCCCCCACCATAGCGGTTCCTTTCCAGGACAGCTTCTTCTGCAAAAACGCTCCCCACGGCGTCTCCAGACCCTGTTCCGTCTATCGGTGGGATCCATGCAGAACCGCGACTCGTCTGTAAACGTCACGTTAGCCCACTGTTCATGTGTCCATCTCACGAGCTGTCTGCACCATACTCGGCGTGCTGCTCTGTGGGCATCAGTCAAACGAGGTCTTATGGCTGGTCGTCGAGCACGGAGGTTAGCGGCGTGTAGGCGGTTTCGTATGGTCTGATCACTGACAACAGTGTTGGTGGCATCTCTAAGGCGACGTCTGATGTTGATTGCACTTGCTGTTCTTTCTTGTGTGGCCTGCTTTCAATGTATCGGTCCTCTCGTGGTGTTGTTATTCTGGGTCGACCAGAGCGTGGTCGTTCTTGTACTCTTCTGTGTCTTGAAAGCGTTGTCTGAGTCTGATAACAACAGAGTGTGATACCCCATGTCTCCGTGCCATTTCCCGGACTGCAATCCTTCTTGGAGCCATCCTATTGCTCTTCCTCGATCCAGCTCGTTCTGTCTTCGACGTGGAGGCATGCTGTTGCATTGCATTTTTCGCCGGAACAGTGGCTTTTAAGACATCTGGTTGAGCATTTCTTTATGACCTACAGCCTGATTTAGCTCGTGCTTCACATGATGTTGATTCAGCACATGCTCCCCGGATCCCAAACACATCAGAAATTCACCCAATTTGTTCCAAAAATGACAAGTCGCGACACGTGTTTTTCAAGGCGCGTGAGAAATGTGTGCCCCAAATTTCAGTTGCCGCATTCACTATCAATTTGTGCGTGTGGTTCAATTTGTTTGGACCACAAAGGCGGTACAATTGAATTTTTGTGAATTTTAAAAAGTTTTTGTGCATTCTCAAGTACCGGCACCATTTCAGCAAGTTACAGAGCAGTTGGTGTTGAAATGACTGCAAGAAATATTCATTAAACAAAGCTTGCTCTTATGTCTTTGAAGAAATAAGGGGAGATAAGCATTTATACCTTCAGTGGTAGAACAATTCTGTCTAACTAGCAGATATGTTTGAGTGGGTGAATGGGATAATAAATGCTTCTCAAAAGGAGCCTTCAGCAAGTTATAGTCTCCAAGGAGGGGACAATCTCCAAAGGGGAGGAAAATCACTAACACATCATAACTCTGGTCAGTACGGTATTTGAAACCGATGTTTCTCTCATGATTGAAATGGTAATTGATTCCTCGCCCTTTTTGGTTTAAGGAGAATGCTATCCCAGGAAAAAATTTTAAACCCCCAT
>CM031603.1:96563183-96579033 GCA_018398815.1 Conus ventricosus
GTAACAATAAACAGTAAACATAAACAGTAAACGTTGCCTGCGCTTGTTTTGTTCCCCACTATTAGATTGTCGTCAATGTGTCTGACTTTATTCAAGTTTAAAAGGCTGTGCCAGTCTTGAATAAAAGTTACTCTGTGTTAGGTTTTCTTATGGGAGCAAACGTTACCCCACTTGTTTACTGAAATTAAACGATTAAAAAGATAAATCACTTATAAATAAAACGAAGCTAAGTAGGAAATGAAAGGTGTGAAATTAGGAAATAGATACATATAACAATGACATAAACAGAAAAAGATATGTACATACACAAGTAAGAATTCATGCAATCACATGCCCCCGCACACATAGCCACCCACACGCGTACTGACAAAAGTGCAGTCAACACACACACACACACACACACACACACACACACACACACACACACACACACACACACACACGCGCGCGCGCGCGCGCACGCACGCACGTACGCACGCACGCACGCACGCACGCGCGCGCGCACACACACACACACACCCACACACACACACACACACACACACACACACACACACACACACACACATTGAATCTAATCCCTTTTGTTGTTGTCCTTCATCCTTTTCACGTGACGCTCAAATAAAACAAAAAAGTAGCAAAAAATAAGTGATTATGACTGCAAATGAACATCAGTTTCAACACCCCCCTCCCCCCACCCCCCCCCCCCGAATTTATTGTTAATATATTTTTCATGTTTAAATATGCTTTAATGCTCTTTATTGAATTTTGTTAGAATAATAGTTAAAAACTGATTTAAGAAAAGTATATAACATCAAGCTCAGCACGTTCTTTCATTTTTTTTCTCGATTGACTTTTTCATCACTGACAAATCAATACGATACAGGTCTCTTCTGGTTGAAACAAACATTCACAAAATAATGAGGTAAAAATGAAACAAAAAGAATGTGCAAACAACAGGCCAAGGCTTATAACACGTAACGTACTCTGTTTTCTGTCAGCGCTACCAACGCGCATCATGACGAGGTTCACGTTTTTGTCCAATTCCAAAAAGTGATTCTTGGACCGTATGAGGAGAAACACACTCCTTGAAGATTGCTCGTTGCATGAGCCGCCTTCATCACCCCTTCCCTGTCTTCTATTCTCACCCACCCGCTGTGTATTATCCTTTCTACATTTTAGCCACACCCCATCACAAACGAAAGGAAATTGTGCAACTCCTGAAACAAACACGCTTTGCGCCCAGAAGGCAAACACTATTCCATTGGTGGCTGGGGCGTGTATGGGAAAGGCTTTCTTCCGCCAAGTGGCACTCTTGGGATGTGAAAAATCTGCCGCTCTGTGCCCGGTAGCGCCATGACCCAACGGGGTGGACTCTCACTCTGGATGCCTTTGCCGTTTCTTCCATTGACGCCGCCATTGTCTTCATCTCTCCTGGTCACTGTGGTTGTGTGGCTTCTGCCGTCGTTGCTGAGGCTTGGACGATGTCTACGCCAATGTCCTTCAGATGGACGTGCTCGTTCTTGAACAAAACTCTGCGCCACCCAGTCGGTTTCGTGACCGTCATTTTCATAGTCGCAGGCAGGCATAAGGACCTGGCGCAGATCGTGGTCGTTTCGGAGGAGGCTCTGGCCAGGTTTTGGCGGGTGCCCTGGTCTTTGAGGATGCAGCCATGGCCGACGTTGTTCTGCTGACGTGATCGGCTTCATCTCAAAAGATTCGTACATAGCGTTGCAAAAGTTGAGGACTTGGTGATCGTCATGCCCCGCATCACGGTGTCGGGAAGAAGCGAGACCCGAACTCTTCCTCCTGATGCGGGGACGTGGGACGAGACCCTCTTTGTAGGGCAGGTCGTCTCGGAGCAGCTCCACCTCTTTCCCTTTGCCACGAACTTTGGCGCAGATGACGACGGTGGCTGCGACGATTAGGGCGAGAACGACGACCCCTGCGATGCTGCTGCCGATGATGATCATGTTCTGTTTGCTTTTGTCCGGGGACGACTCTTTGGGGTGGTGGCAAAGGAAGCGAACCGGGACGACACTGTGGCAGGTGTCACAGTTATGCTTGTGGGCGTCAGTGCCGCTTCCTGCTGTGGACACTTCCTGGCTGGTGTCTTCACTGTGTGACGTTGAGGTCAGGGAGACAACATACCGGTAGGTTTTGTTGTACTGAAGACAGCTGATGGACTCGTGATCGTGTCTGTGGGACAGAAAAACTCAAACATTGAACTCATTAAAGAGTGTAGTCGGTTAGTACGGACGTATACACCGAAAGAGATGGACGGATGGTTGGAAGGACAAAATCAAGGAACTAGTAAACGTGAAAATTAACGAATATATTATATGATCGGACAAAATTAGATTCAACGAAATAAGTGTAACGAAGACGTAAATCAATGACAGGACGGATTATCAAATAATTTAAAAAGCAACCACGGGGACTATTTAGAAGCATCAGCACTGGCTAGATCGCACGAGAGCAAAGAACATTCGATGTAAGCCCACTTTAAAAAAAGTGGGGAAAAGACACAAAAAGACAGCCTTTACCAACAAAACAAAAGAAAGAAAAATGTATACAAAAATGGAAAGACGGGGGTGGTGGAGGGAATAAAAAGAACATTCGATTTAAAGTAATGCTGGTATACATACAAATAGGCTCTCTCTCTCTCTCTCTCTCTCTCTCTTCTCTCTCTCTCTCTCTCTCTCTCTCTCTCTCTCTCTCTCTCTGCGCGTGGTGTGTGAGAGGGAATGCGCGCACGTGTGCTGGACAAAGCAATCAAGAAGAGAGAAATTACTGAGTGTGTGTGTGTGTGTGTGTGTGTGTGTGTGGTGTGTGTGTGTGTGTGTGTGTGTGTGTGTGTGTGTGTGAGTGAGAGAGACAGAGAGACAGAGACAGAGAGAGAGGGTGGGGGGAAGACAGACAGGTAGTCAGACAAACAGAGACAGAGAGATAGAAGAAAAATAGAATTACTCTGTGTCTGTGTGCATGTGTATGTGTGTGTGAGGGTGGAGAGAGAGAGAGAGAGATGAGAGAGAGAGAGAGAGAGAGAGAGAGAGAGAGAGAGAGAGAGAGAGAGTTTAGCAAGTCTGTGTCTATGTACGTATGTCTACACATGATATATGTACCAGTTTGTCTGGTTCTCACGTATTTAAATTTACTTGAGCCGACTTCTTTATTAGCACGCAAGAACATTGGGTCTGTATATCTACACACCTACATACAGCACAGGTACATAAATGCCTGCCCCCCATGTATTGACTGGAGTTTGCCTGTCTGCGGGACACAGCGACATAGAAACCATAGCGTAGGCTGATAAACGTTTCCCCCATTGTTCATCTCTATCAAACCAGGACATCGGAAGGGAGTGGGGAAGGAGGGTGGCGGCTGGGAGGGGGTGCAAGAGAGGGCGCGAGGAGAAGAAGACTGACGCTTTGCTTTGTATTTTAATCTGAGTTTAACCATAGCCACATGAGCGAAACCACGAGACCCCGAATTGTGCACGCAAAGCACAAAGAGCAGGTCTCTATACGGATCTGTCTGTGTGTTTGTATGTCGGCGCGCGGCAAGAGGACTGAAGGCATTCAACAAACCCGACTTTTAGTTCTTGCTGTCCCTTTTTCTGTGCCACCTCAGTGGCATTGCACCCACGCCGCTCATTCCCACACCCCGTCCACAGGCACAGCCCGGCATCGGCAGTCCACAGGGAGCAGTCAGTGTCGAGTCGTCAAGAGGCAACCCGCCGGAGGAGACACTGCACCGCTGCCGAGTCAATTCGGTAGTGTTCGGTGGCGCCTGTTCTGATCCAACATACTCAGGACACCACCTACTGGGCCCGTGTACTAGAGCCAATAATTGCTTTGTCGCGGAGCCGCGTGAGTGAGCTCTATCTCCGAAGGGCGCCACCACGTCCGTCCAACGACAGCCCCCATGGACACGCCGATACCGATGACCCGGAATCAAACCAACTACAGCAACTACATTTGTACAGGGAGTATCTTAAAGGGATTGAAATGTGAAGTCTCGAGGGAGAGGAGGGAGGAGAGAGAGAGTGAGTGAGAGAGAGAGAGAGAGAGAGAGAGAGAGAGAGAGAGAGAGAGAGTGTGTGTTGTGTGTGTGTGTGTGTGTGTGTGTGTGTGTGTGTGTGTGTGTGTGTGTGTGTGTGTGTGTGAGCGTGCGTGCGTGCGTGCGGTCGTGTGTGCGTGCGTGCGTGAGCGTTGTGTGTGTGTGTGTGTGTGTGTGTGTGTGTGTGTGTGTGTGTGTGTGTGTGTGTTGTGTGTGCGTGCTTGTGTGTGTGTGCGTGCGTGCGTGCATGCTTGCGTGCGTGCGTGCGTGCGCGCTAGTGATTTAATGCGCCCAAATAGCTATCCAACGAGCTTTGTGTTTTGTGTGATTGGCGTCAGAGTGCACGATCAGTCATCAGACGCTGTCCTCGTGATTGGCGTCAGAGTGACAGATCAGTCATCAGACGCAGTCTCGTGATTGGCGTCAGAGTGACAAGATCAGTCATCAGACGCTGTCCTCGTTGGCCTGTGCAATGTAGAGGAGGCAGGCAAAGTGTGGGCAGATATCATGACAATGTCATGTCCAGCTATCTACGTTCAGTGATAACTGTTGTGTTTTTCTTTCCTCTCGAACGTTCTGCTTTATCATGTCGGTGAAGTTCTTCTTGGCTGTGGTTGTAGCATCGATTGTCGTTTGTTTGGTCCTTGACACTGTTGGTGCTGGTAGAATTGTGTTGTAAGGGGAAGGGTCCGATCTAGTCAGGGTGTTTCTTTTTTCCTTTTGTAAATGGTGTGTGTGTGTGTGCGCCCCCCCCCCCCTCGCCACACACACACACACACACACAAACACACACACACAACACACACACACACACACACACCCACACACACACACACACACACACACACACACAGAGGCAGACAACCTAGGCATAAAACAGACGTACCGCATGCACATCCACGCTCAGTCACTCTCTCTCTCTCTCTCTCTCTCTCTCTCTCTCTCTCTCTCTCTCTCTCTCTCTCTCTCATCTCTCTCTCACCTCTCTCTCATACACACACACACACACGCACGCACGCGTGCACACACGCACGCACGCACATACAAACACACACACACACACACACCACCACACCACACACATACACACACACACACACACGCGCGCGCGCGCGCGCGCGCGCATGCACGCATGCACGCACGAGAGAGAGAGGGGGGGTGGGGGAAGGGTTATTACCACGAGAGCTTGCGTTATTAAACAGATGTGATCCCGTCACCGTCTTGGTTTGCCGAGACGGGATTCTGTGGACAACGACGACGACCATGTCGACAATGACGACGACGGGAACGATGGTGATGAAGACGACGGTGACGAGACGATGTTGTCGCCGATGATTCGTCAACGGGTGACGACTCTGACGCCGTATGTACTAAGGTTGACAGGCGAGAAGCGGCGGGCACGTGCTGCGTCGTGGGTCGTTGATGAAGCGTGCGTGCAGAGGTCACTGACCCTGCGCTGGCTGATGCCTCTGATGTGGACGAGGGGGTTGACGTTGGCGTTTTCTGGAGGTCTCTTCGTTGAAGGCGAGTCCGTGTCTGTTGTGAGTTTTTGCGGGAGATGTTGCAGTGTCTGGGGGTGTGTGTTACGGCAGATGTGCCGGTTACTGTGGTAACATTGACAGAAGATGTTGCGTGTCTGGGGTGTGTGTTACGGCAGATGTGCCGGTTACTGTGGTAACATGACAGAAGATGTTGCAGTGTCTGGGGTGTGTGTTACGGCAGATGTGCCGGTTACTGTGGTAACATTGACAGATGTTGCAGTGTATGTGGTGTGTGTTACGGCAGATGTGCCGGTTACTGTGGTAACATTGACAGAAGATGTTGCAGTGTCTGGGTGTGGTGTTACGGCAGATGTGCCGGTTACTGTGGTAACATTGACAGAAGATGTTGCAGTGTCTGGGTGTGTGTTACGGCAGATGTGCCGGTTACTGTGGTAACATTGACAGATGTTGCAGTGTATGTGGTTGTTTTTACGGCAGAGTGCCTTTTACTTTTGGAAACATTGACGGGAGATTTGCAGGGGCCCGGGGGTGTGTGTTAGGGCCCAGATGTCCCGGGTTTACGGGGGGTTAACATTGACGATGTTGCAGTGTCTGGGGTGTGGTTTACGGCAGATGTCCGGTTACTGTATTTAAAAATTAATAGTGGTCAGTCCCCCGCGGTAAAAAATTGGCCAAAACGCAGCTTTACTTGTTAAAAGCCCGCGGGAAAGAGTATCAGCCTTTGGGGTGAGTTTTGGGTGAGGGGGGTTTAAATTTTTTTGCTTGACTGTGGTCGCGGGAAAAAGGGCTGACGACAAAACCCCCGGGCCCGGGGGAACTTTCGGGTGATTTGGGGAACACGGGGGGTTTGGGTTTGCGCTGCCGTGGACGGAAAGGTCGTGGGGTCTTAAAATGTTTTTTTTGTGGCGGTTTTTCTGATCTTTTGACGAACCCGGGCCCCTGGAAAAGACACAGAGTACCCAGCCCCCGGTCTGGGTGTGTTCATTTGTGATTCAGAACCCCTGCGGAAAGTTGGGGTCATGGGCATACTTTAGATCCTGGGTTTTTGCCGGGACAATGCTTGGACGGCCCAGGTTGAGGTTTTTTGGAAACAGCCCAATTTTAAACACCCCTAAACGGGCCCCTTTTGGTAAAAAAAAAAAAAACCTGTCGTTCCCCAGAAATTCCCCTTTTGTTACGGCCTTTTTTCTTAAATTTGGGGGAACTCCCGGGAAAGCATAAATCCCAAAACCAAAAAAAACCCCTAACAGTTCTTTCATAAGGATGGGGGACCCGGGCCCTTTACCGGGGGTCCATTTCTGGAAAAAAGGCTCCCTCAGTCCCGGGCAATCACATCTTTTTCCAAAACCAACCCTTAAAAAGGCAGAGAGCCACAGCATAGAGTTTCCTGGTAAAGCAACCCCCCCACCCGGGATAGCTATGGGAGGAAAAAATGCGAAATCTATTGTTTCCCTTTTTCTGAAAACAAATGTGACCCCACCCCGTCCTAGTCTGCCCATCACCCAGTCAGTCAGTCATCCAGTCTCTCTCTCCCCTCCCTCTCTCTCTCCTCTCTTTTCCCCTTTTTTCTCTCTCCCCCTCTCTCCCTCCCTCTCTCTCCCCTTTTCTCCTTTCCTGGGGTGTGTGTGGTGGTGGGTGTGTGGGGTTTGTGTGTGTGTGTGGTGTGTGTGTGTGTGTGTGTGTGTGTGTGGTGGGGTTTTTTTGGGGGTTTTAACATCTCCCGCAGGGGAAGAATTTTGGGGAGAATATAAAAAAATTACATGAAATTTTTTTCCCAAAGCTCGCTAAACTTGAACGGGAGGGAAAGAAAAAGGGAAATCCCCCTATCATTTTTCTGCCCCCTTTCATTTAATTAAAGAAAAATTTGAACAGATATCATTCAAAACGAATTTAATCTTTTTCTTTTCTCACTTTCCCCAATGTCCCAAACAAAACTTCATAAACCATCATACAAAACCAAATTACCAAAAAACCCACTAGCGCTGCCCGAGGCAGCCCCCAAAGGGAACCCAACTTAGAAATTTCACGACATAAAATTTTTTAAAATTTAAAGGGTGCGCCCCCAAAGAAGGGGTTCCACAGAAGAACTAAGGGAAAAAAAAATTAAAAACGAAGAATGAATGTAGGTGATAACAGCATATAACCCCAAACATTAACCCCAAAAGGGCCCAAGCCCCCCACGAATACAACTGAACAATAGCCCCAAAAAACCAAAGTAACCGAGGGTCGAACCCCAAAGAACACAGTTTCCCAACACAAACGTGAAAAACGAAACGGGGTTTTTCCACACAACAAGCACAATAAAAAAACGCGAACTATCAGAAAAAAGAACCGCAAATTCACAAAGCACAACGATCCATAGAAGAAAAACCCGCAGATTTACAAGGCACACCCAATCCATAGCAGAAAAACCCGCAGACCCAAAAAAACACACCCAGCCCTCAAAAGAAAACCGCAGATTCCCCAACCCCAAACACAGCAACCCCTCAAAAAAGAATGGCAGATTCACAAAAACACTTTCAATCCATAGAAAAAGGAACTGCGATTCATAAAGCACGTAGTTCAAGCAGAACCGCAGATTCACAGAGCAGGGGCAATCGAAAGAAGAAAAAAAAAAAAACCGCAGTTAAACAAAGGGAAATGAAAACACAACCTGGGGCTGCGTGACACCCCAAAAAGCCCGAAAAACCGGGAACTCGGCGGGGAGATCATCAGAGAAAAATTGGCTTCGCTGTTTTTGGGCTTTTTTCCTTTCTCGAAAAAGCTTAATGGGGCCCCCGGACCCCCCCCCACCGATTGAGGCCCCCTTGCCATTTGACTGAATGCCTTTTCTGTCAACCGCAGGGACCGCACCAGCTTGTTCCCCCTTCCCCTTAAAGCCGATCCAATACTTGTTTTCTCAAAAAGTCTCCTGTAGGGCTTTTGCCATGGCATTCCCTTTTTCGGCCCAAAGGGCCACCACCTCATCCACTTTCTGCCCGCTAGTGGGCAAATAAAAACCTCTGAAAGGCCAACTTTTCGGGAAATGGTTGCTTTCCATCCCCCCTTTCCTCAAAATCTTAAAACAAGAGTCTCATAGTGATTTTTTTTTCCGCTCGTGTGCCCGCTGATTTTGGGTAGAAGAAGAACCGAAAGATTCACAAGAGGGTAAAACAGCAACCTGTGCGGCGTGACATAAAAAACCTCCCGTAACCGGACTCGGGGCGTGGAGATCACATGAGAGATTCCCCAAAACACGGGAAAACCCTTTAAGGAAGAACCCAGATTTAAAAAAAGCTTTGGTAATCCAATTTAAAAAACCAGGGAAAAAGAACCGGCTGCACCCCCAATTTTTAACATACGTACAGCATCCAGCCCGAACCACTGCCCTAAACCCGTTTAAAATGAAACGGATGAATAAACAGAAAAAAAAAACAACAAAATCCATTCCCGGGGGCCCCTGGAAAAAGGGGCCCGCCGTTTCTTTTCCCCCTCTTAAAACGCCCCGTTTACCCCCAAAAACAAAATACGAAATTTTTTTTTTAAACACCCTTGGTTACGCCCCTTTCCAGTACAAACTTTTTTATAACTTGAAAATAAAAAGGTTAAAAAAAAAGGGGACCTTTTGGAGAAGTCTTCCCAAAGTTTTCGTGCGTAGCACTTTTGGGCACGAAGTGAAGTGTTGAGGTTGTTGGGGAACTGGGGGGTTTCTTGTGAAACCCCAGTTTACCCAAAAAAGGGAAGGGGAGGGGGGGGGAAAAGTGAACGTATTTATATGGTCAACAAAAGGGGTGGGGGAAAAAAAGGGGGGGGGGAGGTGGGGGAGAGGGGGGGTCTGGGGGGTGGGTTTTTAGAGAAAAAGGGGGGGGGGGGTGGGCAAGGAAAACAAGGTAAAGAACATGGGGGGGGGGAGAGGGGGGGGGGAATGGGGGGGGGGGCCTTGAGAGAAACAATTTTTTTCCCTTTACATTGAGTCCCCCTAAGGACTCAAAAATGCCAAGGCATTTGTATTATTTTGGCCCTTTTTAAAGAATTTTTTGCATTGGCCCCCCTTTTGGGGGGTTGCCCCCCAAACGCTGCCACTCTGATGTGGGGGACAGGTTATGGTGGGTTTAGAAGTAAAGGGGGTTTTCCACTGGGTAAACTTTTTTTTTTTCAAAAGTTGTCCCCCGTGTTCTTTTTAAGCGATCATTGGGGTGATCTTATGTTTCTCCCACATAAATCATGGGGACACAAGGAAAAGGTCAGGACTTTGACAACATTTTGAGTTTGGCATGTGAAATGGGATTTCCACCTGAAACTTATGAACTGATGGCCCCTTTGGGTTGTTGTTTTGGAGGGGAAAAAAAGTACAAGGGTTTTTCATTTAGTTTCTTGCAAGGAAATTGCCAAACTTGAGCAGAAGGGGGCCCAAAAAGGGAAAGGGAGCCTGCACAAGAGGGGCACCAGGCTTTTGTCCCTCTTTAAAAAACCCCCAAGTGGGGGTTGGGTTTAATTTTCTTTCAGTTTGGATCGTTCCCAAGGAAACGAAAAAAGTTGCGACCCCAGGGAAAAATTTTTTTAAAGGGGATGTTTTGGGGGGTTTATGGTCAAAATCATATGGGGATCATTTTATAAGTCAGTCCGTCTCGCAGCATCCCCGCCCTTTTTTTTGCTTTTGAGAGCTTGGCATCTCGGGAAAATTTACTTTGGCTCGTTTTCCCGGGCCCGATTTTTATCAAGGCTAAAGGGTACCTCGGTAGTGAAAAAAAATAAACCATGGGTTTTTGCCTCTTTTAAAAAAAAGCCCTGGGCTGAGCACAAGTTCCCGCGCAGGGCCCCAGGAACTGGGGAAAAAAAGGGTTCTGTCTTTTGATGCAGGGGGTGCTGGATGAGAAGAGAAGGTTTCGAATGAGAATCTGTTTTTTATAAAAGGACTGTAGTAAAGGGGGGAATTTGTGGGGGTCTTTTTTGGGGTGTTGAAAAAGTGGGGTCCCAGAAAAGCAAGGGGCAGTCAAAAATTTCATAGGTAACTTGAGGGGGGGATTTTAAGTTTTTTCGCAAAATGAATGAAGTCCCGAAGGTTTCTTTCTTTGGGGCTGAAAATGCCAAAGCAATCACGTGAATCTTCTAAAGACTTCGGTTTGGTGTCCCCGGAAATTGGGAGAAACCGGGTTTAACGTAGCCCATGAACAGGGAAGCATAAGAGGGGCCCATTCGTGTCCCCATTGCAACTCCCCCTTTTTCCCTTTTAAAAAATTCAAACACCGAAATCAAAAGTGTTTAGGGGGCAAGACAAGCTCTGCAAGCGAAAAATAGTATTTGTCAACCCTTTTAAGGGAACCCCTGGGGCATGAATGTTTTCACAGCAACAGTCCCTTGATGCGGGGATGGTTTTTGTATAGTGAAGTAACATCCTATAAACAAAAACGGGATTTAGGTCTTGTGGGAAGACGTATTTGGGGGCAGGGTCTTGGGGAAAAAGCGTTTATTTGGGATCCCTTTTACATATTTTTCAAGGATTGGACAAAAGGCTGAAACAACTGGGCAAGGAACTTTTGGGGGACTTTAGCCCGTAGGCAGGACCCGGGTGAACAATAGGTTTTGCCGGGTTTTTCAGGTTTTAAAAGAAATCTTTGGCATAGATAGAATTTTGATGTAACAGGGGTTTTTTAATGATGCTCTTTCTTTTTTCTTTCTTTCTTTTTTATTTTCCCCTTTTTAGGGGTTGTCTTTTTAACTTTAATTTTTAAAATTTTTTTGGTTTACTTTTTGCTCTTCCCTTTTTTTTCTTTCCCCCCCCTTTCCCCTTTTGCCTTTTTAATTTTGCCTTTTATTTCATTCTTTTGTTTTTTCCCTTTATTTTTTTCTTTTTTCATTTTTATTTTTTTTTTTTTTCTTTTTTTTTTGAGGGCCCGGGGAAATGGGCCTTTTGGATCCAGTTCCCCTTTTAAGGCCTTTTCCCCAGGCTTGGGCTTTTTTAAAAAGAGAGGTTTTAATGGGAAGGGAGGGGTAAAAAAAGGTTTACGTTGGGGTTCCTTTTTATAGAAGGGGGTTTTTGGGGGAAAAAACCCAGACCCCTTTGTTGTCGTTTTATATAAGGGTTTCCTTTTAGGGGTTTCAAAAAGGTTTTTTCCCCTGGGATTGGGTTTTTCCTTTTGGAGATGGTTTGCTTTGGGGGGAAAATTTTCCCTTTTTTTCTTTTTTTAAGGGGGGGGAAAAAACCCAACGGAAAATTGGGGATCTTGGAGTTTAAAACTTTTTTTTAACAAAAAACTTTTAACCCTTTTTTTCAAATTGGGGGGGAATTTAAAAGTTTTCGAAAAAGGGACCCCAAGGGCGATCGGGAAAAACCAAAAGCCTTTTTCCCCTTCCTTCTTGAGTTTTTTTGTTTTTCCCAAAATTTTAAAACCCTTTGAATAAATGGTCCTTGGGCAAAAAAAGGTAAAGGGAAAGGGCTTCAGGGGTGGGAAAAACCCCCAAATTTTCTTTAAATTTTTGGCCCCCTTTTTTGAAAAGGTTTAAAGGTTTTTCTTGGGAAAATTTTTTCAACCCCTTGGAAACAAAGGGGCCCAAAAACGGTTCATCCGGTTGTTTAAAACCCTTTTTTAATTAAACTTTAGGAAAAACAAACCCCTTTTTCCCCGCAAGAAAGGAAAAGAAGAAATTTCCTTATTTTTCATCAAAAAAACCCAATTTTTTTTTAACCCCTTTCCCTACAATAAATCCAATCCCAAAAACCATTCCGTACAAATTTTCTTTTTTAATACAAAACATTAACCAAACCCCAACAAAAAGGGGCCCCTTTAAAAAAACAAAGGATTAATTTTTTCCCCAGGTTTTGGCCCAAAAAAAGGCTTCCCCCCGGGGAAGGACTGGCCCGAAAAATTTAAAACTTTTTTCCCGGGTTTCCCCCCTTAAATTGGGGGGAAAAGTGAAAAAAAAAAGGAAAAAAAACTAAAATCAAAAAAACTTTGCCCAAAGGGTACTTGGGAGCAGCAGTGCGAAGGGTTTACGGGGGGGGGCGACAAAGGCGAACGAACGGCGAAAAAGCGCTGACAGTCTTTTACAGCGTGTCGGTTCTATGAGTATGGGGTTGTTGTGGGACAATTTCAGACCCTTAGATAGTAAATGTCGTTGGGCATCAGAAAGGGGGTAGGCTGTCAGGGATTGTGACAAAAAGGGTTTTCTTCCACTGGTAGTTGGTTTTCCTTTGAGAGAGTAAAAGGTTTTGTTTTTGGGTGAAAGTTTCTCAAGTTTGGGAAGATTTCGTTGTTTGAAGGGAGGTATGCAACAGACGGTTGGCGATCTGTGTAGTTTGAATAATCTTTATTATTAATTTTTTATTAAAACTTTATTACACTTTTTGCTTGCAAGATCGGAGGAAGAAGAATTTCCAAAATATTTTTTACATGCAAAAAGCACCTCAATTGGGTCTGAGCTGTTTGCACACAACAACATCCCTTTTAAATCCATAAATATCCATGCCTTGTAGCTATTTACTTTTATATACAATCACTCAACCTAACCGGGCTAGTCAATAATAGTGTGCCTCCTTGGATAAACAAGGATACATAGTACCATGGTGCTGTACACTGATGACTGGAAAGCACCACACATAAGAACAGAAATGCAACCTACCCCTATCGACTGAGAGGTATAGAAGGTTCAATAATAACATAGACACAGAAAACTATTTTCACCTCTAGGACACAAAGTCCAACAACAGGTAAAATCATTAACCAAGACTGGCTTTAACCACCCTAACTGCAACCCGACTGTAGCAGAGAGGGGAACGAACACCAGCTGACTCCTCTCTACCTAGCAAGCTAACACAATGTTAACAGACCACTTTTTCACATACAATAATCAATCAACAAACACATTACGATAGCAAAATACAAACCTAGCACAAAAGGCATGTAACAAACACGAACACAGGCCCAAATGAACAAAACGAGGCATGTGAGTTGTCCTATTGGCCAAGGCTTCACCGGCATACTGTCAGAATTAAACTGTCCCCTCCTTAATGCAAAGTGAAGAAGAAAAAAAACTAAAAATGAACAAAACTGCCGTGACAATTGTCAGCAACAGCAAATTGGGAGAAGCATCGAAGAGCTTATTGAAATCATAGCAGATGAGAAAGGTAACTCCTGCTGCCACGGTTCACTGTAAATGGTTTATTTCAACTGACGCAAGAGCTGGTAACTCACTGCCCCGGTTCACTGTTCCTGGTTTATTTCAACTCGTAGCCCCAGCTGCTATCTCACTGCCTTGCACAGGGCAGAAAGAGTGGAGGTGGGGAAGCGAAGGCAGCTCAGATCTGAACGTAAGTGGCAAGATTGCTGAAGCCCGGTCCGGTGAATGATTTAGATAGCTCATAAAACTTGAAAAAATGTTAAGTTAAAACATGCACCAGGACAATCTCTGTCGGTCTGTCTGTCTGTCTGTCTGTCGTCTGTTTCTCTCTCTTCTCTCTCTCCCCCCTCTTCTCTTTTCCTCTCTCTCTCTCTCTCTCCTCCCCTCCCCCCTCTCTCTCTCTCTCTCTTCTTCCCCTCTCTGTTTCTTTCACGCACACCCCACGCACGCACGCACGCACACAGACCACCTATCCAACACCCACACACAAGTACTTGTCAGACAACACTTACATGATTGAATGACAAGATTATCCACTGCCACGCCGGGGGGGTTTGTGATACAAAACCCACGGGAAAACCCCCTGGAACATTGCAAGATGATAAAGGGGTTACCCAGTCTACCCGACAGCATGGTGTGTGTGTGTGTGTGCGTGTGTGTGTGTGTGTGTGTGTGTGCGCGTGCGTGCGTGCGTGCGTGCGTGCGTGCGTGCGTGCGTGCGTGCGTGCGTGCGTGCGCCGCGCGCGCGCGCGCGCGCGCGCGCGCGTGTGTGTGTGTGTGTGTGTGTGTGTGTGTGTGTGTGTGTGTGTGTGTGTGCGTGTTTGATGTCGACAAAAAAAGACATATCTTCGAAGTCCAAATTAACGTTTTAAGCCCGATTTTGTTTTAAGTTTTGAAACGCATACAGAGCAGGATGGGGGATGTGTTTTATTAGACAAAAACATAAAAGATGGTAAATGTCTGGAGTTTGATTTTGTTTTTTGCGTCAAGTCTTAAAATGTCTGTACTGCACTCAATGTATTTTGTTTTTGTTCAATCATTTACTGTTGACTTTGTAGATATGACTCTGCTCTCGAAACGTAATCATAGCTATTACTTACCCTCCAGCCGTTAAGATTTCAAAGACACTCGCGAGCGCGCGGGGCGCACACACACACACACACGCCCCACGCACCACACACACCAACACACACCACACACACACACACACCACACAACACAACACATCACAAACACACACACACACACACACACACACACACACACACACCACCACACATACACACACACAGGTGCGCCCGATTTCTTCCCTCCGCCCTTCCCTATCCTCCTCATTTTCCCCCTCCTCCCCCATGAGAGCTGGTCGCCTTTCTAAAGCCTGTATGATGAACATCCAGCTGCTGAAGAAACATGTCTTCTTCCCATCATCATCATCAAGATCAAATAGACATTTAATCAAAATGATTTTTAAAACCTTCATTAATCGCCTTTTCTATTTCCCGTGTGGACATTAAAATGGGCCCAATAAAGACGGCTTTGTCATGGATGATGACGAAGAAAACATCCAAACAAATTATCTGTAAAGTGTTCATTGACTGGCTAATTTCATGTGTGTCTCGATGTGTAAGGCGTTTTGTAGAACATGTTTCAGAATCCGTGGCTGTTACCACAGCACTGAAAAGCAGAGTATTATTTTGATGGCGAGTTCTCTTTCTCTTCTGGTGATTCAACCAGGGCCTTGATCACCGGCGCATTCCTCCTGCCCCTGGCCCATTAATTACACACTTTCTTCCTCCTTCCCCACAGCCAGCACCTCTCCTCCTCACACTTTAATGCCCATTTCTTCACTCATCCCACACACACAAAATACGCGTCTCGGTGATGTATTCCTTCCATCGACCCCCCCCCCCCCCCTCCTCCTCACCTCCCGTATCCCCCAAACCTTTCTCAGCCACAAAACCCCAACTCCCATCTGCACTTATGATTGCTGTTTTTGGTTTTTGGGGTCCCAGACTGGGAAAAATTATATTTTTAATGCCAACCTGCTTAAATTTTGATGGGAACACTTGATGGCGCAACTGAGTGTGCGACCCGCTGCACGTTTTTGGCGCTCGTGAGTTTGTCAGTTATTACAGTGTTAGTGTTTTTTTTTTGAAGCCCGGGAAGTGCAGGTGTTAGTTAAGATGTAC
>CM031603.1:96580033-96585033 GCA_018398815.1 Conus ventricosus
TTCCTCTCTCTCTCTCTCTCCTCTCTCTCTCTCTCTCTCTCTCTCGTTCACACACACACACACATACATAAAACCGCGCGCACGGAAAAAAAAACCTTACCACGCACGCGCGCGCACACACACACACACCACACACACACACACACACACCACGCACGCACGCACGCACGCACGCACGCACGCACGCACGCACGCACGCACGCACGCACGCACACACAGATTATATATATATATATATATATATATATATATATATATATATATATATATATATATATATATATATATATATATATATATATATATATATACCACAAACTGGAATTGCTCACAAGTTGTTTTTCGGTCACATACGTATATAGGAAAGTGAATCTATGCAAGCGAGGTTTTCGACTGTCAGTGTGTTTGTGTATGAGAGAGAGAGAGAAAAAGAAGAGAGAGAGAGAGAGAGAGAGAGAGAGAGAGAGAGAGAGAGAGAGAGAGAGAGAGAGAGAGGAGAGAGAGGGGAGAGAGAGAGAGTTCATATCTGAACACGCTACCAAACGCTAAAGGCTTTACATCGTCAATAACTCTTTAACCAATATTTCCAAGATCACAGCTTTTCTTTCTTTTTTTCTTTTTTTTTAAATTCCCGATGTATGAGCACTTACGACTGTTGCTCTGCTACCGATAGGAAATATGTTATATGACATTGCACACAAACTTTTCGACAAAGAATTGAACTCGGTCCAAACAAGATCGCACTACCGAACGTAGGTTCCGCAAAGCAGAAGTGCCAACAGAAATATCGTGCAAACTATAAAACAATTCAAATTTCAAATAAAAGAAAACAGCAAATGTGTTATAATGGCCACTTTCAACCTACAATAAATGTCTTAAATGCATTGGAGTGAGTCTGACACTGGATCTTAACAATTTTGTTCGATTTTTGCCCTGGTCCAATTAGTTTTTACACACGCAACGCTTCAGTGTGCAAGGAAATATTACCCCCTAACTCTGCAGATAGCTATATATTAGTGCTTTATCGCCTGAATACAATTGCTCTGTTGCAATCATTAGGTTGATAAAGAAAAAGACAACAACACGGATTGTTCAGAGAAGAAATATTATGTAAAGATCGAAACGGATTGTTGTTAAAAACTGAACGTAGATTGTTGACAGAAGAAAGATGATTTAAAGTCTGCAATATGAATGTAATTGGTATTGAATTTCATTTTGGTTGAATGCCGTTAATTACAGTCTTACGTCATCAGTTCTCCCAAAGCAACATCCGAAAGGACGTTCAAACTTTTACTCTTTGTAATTTAAGTGGTTCTTCGAGAAACAGTAAGCTGAATTTATCCACGTGAACTAAACTGAGCGAATCGGAAAAGAAATGAGGTAGGGAACAGTAAACGATAAACAGTAAACAAGTGGGGTATGTTTTGCTCCCATAGGAAACCTAACACAGAGTAACTTTTATTCAAGACTGGCACATTCTTTTAAACTTGAATAAAGTCAGCCTGCGCTTGTTTTTCCCCCACTGTTAGATTGTTCGTCCATGTATTGTCTGACTTTATTCAAGTTAAAAAGGCTGTGCCAGTCTTGAATAAAAGTTACTCTGTGTTAGGGTTCCTTATGGGAGCAAAACATACCCCACTTGTTTACTATTTAAACTGAGCGAGGTACTTTGCTTAGCCCGTCTTGCGGATGGAATGTTATCTTGTTCATGCACATGAGTATCGACTTTAACTCTTCAACGATGCGATTGGTGTAAATTTCCTTTTTTGTTCCCTTAAAACATGGTGATGACCGTTTCGCTGCTGTTATTATCCTCATACCTTAAAAGCGATAAAAGGAAATGCATTTTGTTCATTGTTCATTGACATGAGGTATGATCCAAGTACTTTCTGAGATATTCCATACAAAGAAAAACCATTATGGGCCGTTATAGCTGTTAGTAACGGTTATAACAGTACAATTACACATCAGGCATGATCCTTGACCCATAATGAACATACCTACACATTTTCAGAAAGATCGGCCCAGTGGTTTTGTCTGGAGCGAGTGGAATACATTTTGACCACACACACACACACACACACACACACACACACACACACACACACACACACACACACACACAACATTTCTTCGTTCCTATTGTAAAGTACGCTCTGTTCTATAAGAACTGGAGAAGAAAAAGAACCAGAAAATAATGACGATTACAAAGTTGATGATTATGACGACGATGATAAAGACATTAACTTTGTTGCTATTGTCTCACGTGTGTGAACTTCTTTCTGTGCCATTTCCATTTGCTCTACCCAGCTTCACAATGAAAATAAAGGTGACTGACGTTTTTATGGGATACTTTTGACTTTTTTATGGGATACTTTTTCTTTTAACTTTATAGTACATAAAAGCTTATAAGCTTACATTGAGGGAACATAATTTTTTTTGTCAGTGAATGGCGGTGTGTTGTGTGTGTGTGTGTGTGTGTGTGTGTGTGTGTGTGTGTGTGCGTGCGTGCGTGCGTGCGTGCGTGCGTGCGTGCGTGCGTGCGTGCGTGTGTGTGCGTGTGTGGCGTGCGTGCGTGCATGCGTGCGTGGGTGCGTGCGTGCGTGTGTGTGTGTGTAAGTGGTGTGTGTGTCTGTGTGTGCGCGCGCGCTCGCGTGTTTGCTTACACGTGTACGTATTCGAATTCTTTTTTCCTCAGTTATGTGCACGTGCGATGGAGATTGTAGTCCAGGCCGGACTGAGCTGTGACTTTGAGGCACAGTCGCCATGCATGAAGGCGCCAACTGGTAATTCTCACAACACTTGGAAACAAGGGCGCCATTTTGATATACCAGCGGGAGGTGAGAATTTAACATCTTAGTTAAACTTATAACAGTGCTTTGCCAGTGAAAGTATTCAAATGAAACTTGTTCAGAACATCTTCAGTCACTGGCTGATTTCCGTGTTCCACAGAGGCAAAAAAAAAAACGTAAAATCAAAGAAGAGTTACGTTCGCATCGTTTTTCATTTAAATCTTCAGAGTATTACTACGACTCCGAAAACAGTACTCGTCATCAGTTTGCATTAAAAAGTGTAAACTTTCAATGCTGCCAGTTGTAACGAATAAAGTACGAGTGTGCGTGCGATGACATCTAAGCAAGTAAATTATGCACGATTGTTTACCTCCCGCCCCCTCACTCACACATACACATATTCTCTCTCTCTCTCTCTCTCTCTCTCTCTCTCTCTCTCTCTCTCTCTCTCTCTCTCTCTCTCTCTCTCTCTCTCTCGCTCTCTCATGTGGCCTTACTGATGATAAATAGTAACAATAACATACTGAAGAATCTATGCTTGTATCTGCACAAAGCCTTTAAAAGGGGTACTACCACTGTTAAAGAATATGAATGCTAATATCGAAGCATGTATCGTTGATGTTAGATCTCTGTTCTCGATGTTTTGATGTGTTTATTATGTTCTTTGTCAGTGTGTCATTGTACATAAATCCCCTACCTTACCTCTCTCCTCCCGAAAGGGGCTGTGGCCTATGTTGAATAAAACATTTTTCCATTTCCATCTCTCTCTCTCTCATTCATTCAGTCACTCACTCACTCACTCACACACACACACACACACACACACACACACACCACACACACACACACACACACACACACACACACAGATAGACAGTAATAGTAAGGTTCTGATAGCGAGAGACTTGTCAAGACATAATGTTCACAGACTCGACGAACTACGCCTATGTCCAACACGCAAGTCAAGACAGGACTGGATCGAAAATGGCAAACATGACAACATGGGACGGGTGTTCCTTCGACAGACATTCTCCTGTCCACGTGTCCTTTGACTACGTCATCAACAGATACAACGGTCAGCTGTTGGTGTTCAGGCCATGCAGTCCTTACAACAAGAAATTAACCTGCACTGATAGTCAGTGGAGGAAGGCCAATTTCACGCTCCAGGCATGTGACTCTGATGACAGCACAGCTAAGGTGAATATTCTCTCTCTCTCTCTCTCTCTCTCTCTCTCTCCTCTCTCTCTCTCTCTCTCTCTCTCTCTCTCTCTCCTCTCTCTCTCTCTCTCTCTCTCTTCTCTCTCCACAACGTACAAGCACACAGACACAGACACACAGACGGTGACAAATACTCACAAACAGCGAGGTAGGAGGTCGGAAGGAGAGAAATGTGCAAACATTCACGTCATATGATGTATATGTACTTCGTTCTACAATATCGCTACTGGCTTCCAACTTTTCAAAATCCCCCAAAATGGTTTGTGATGCATTGTTGCTGTAAATACTGATCCGAAAGGACACAGACGACAATGTTCTACTCACCAATGTCTGTCAAAGCACAGCTTGCACTCGGGCGCTCTTGCCACTTGAGTGACCATCGCCCCAAGACCAGCAGGACTTGTATCCACGATCATTTCTGTTGACCTGATAGGGTCAAAATATTCGGTTCTGTTTGTTCCTGTCAACGCCTCTTTCAGCTGGTTTAAGTTTTATTTTTATTTTTCACCTTGTTTAATTTTTTTCAACTTCACATTGCCATGAGACATCTTGTCTATACGTATAAAGCTTCTGTCAAGGATCCACAGTGAGGAATGATGCCAGACACGTGCTATGTCTTCACAGCAATGATCTGGTTTCTCCAACATTCTTGGCCGAGTCAGTGTCAGTGGAAGTCTTCATTTTTTGGGGGGATGAGCAGAAATCCCAATGTATTGACACTACGTGTCCAGAGAAGTGATTTTCTTCACTATGAATGTCCATTTGTCCTTGTTCAGTTTCAGCTCTTTTTCTTGAAGTCTCTTCAGAGTCATCTTCAAATTTTCTTGAAGTTCTGCTTGAGATTTCCCAGTCCTGTGAGGGTTATCACATAGAGGTCATCTGATGGAGGTCATCAGATAGAGTCCTGGAACGTCACTCAGACGATCGTTAATAGCTTTCTGAGAAATTTCGTAGATAGCAGCTAGCAATTCTGTTGCTCGACACCGAACA
>CM031603.1:96590033-96592533 GCA_018398815.1 Conus ventricosus
GTTGTACAGCTGACAGCAGTTGGCAGAAAAGATTTCCGCATACGAGTGGTCCTGGCCTTTGGACAACGCAGGCGCCGAGAGCCCTCTCTGTTGGACCTGCAAGACTGCACAGCAGGGCGAAGTGGGTGGGAGGTGTCTGTCATGATAGCCATCAGCTTTTTGATGGCAGCACGCTCAAAGATGGTGGTTGGTGTTGCAAGGTTCGCCTTCACCACTCGTGCTGCTGTCCGTGCTATCTTCTCCAGCCTGTTGGTGTCCGCTGTCTTGGCGCTGCTGAAGAAGCAGATGTGGTTGTATAGCATGACACTCTGGACAACCGCCTGGTAGAAGAGGGACAGTATCTCCTGGCTGACTTGGAAGGATCTCAGCTTCCGAAGGAAATACAGGCGCTGGTTGGCCTTCTTGCAGCAGGCATCCACGTTGGCAGTCCAGCTCAGCTGATCGTCGATGATCGTCCCTAAGTATTTGTAGGTGCTGATAGTCTCTACTGGCTGGCCTTTGATGTTCAGAGGTTGGATGTCAAAGCGGTTCCTTCGGAAATCGATGACTAACTCTTTCGTTTTGGCCACATTTAGCTCCAGGAAGTTGTCATCACACCAATCAACCAGTTGCTGGGCAGCCTGTAAGTATGGGCGATCATCCTCCTGGATGCGACCGGTCAGGGAGGTGTCATCTGCAAATTTAATCAGCAGGGTCGACTTCTCTCTGCTGCGACAGTCTGCGGTGTAGAGAGTGAACAGGACTGGCGATAAGACGCAACCCTGTGGGGCTCCTGTGTTGGCTGTCTTTGTGTTGGAGAGTTCTTTGCCCACCCATACTCGTTGAGGTCTTCCCGTCAGAAATCTAAAGATCCACTGGATCAGGACAGGATTGACTGACATGTTCAGGAGCTTCTCAACCATGAGATGTGGCTGGATGGTGTTGAATGCGCTGCTGAAGTCGATGAACAAGAGGCGTGCGTATGACTTCGGTTTCTCCAGGTGACTGTACAAGTGATGCAGCAGTGTTAAAATGGCGTCCTCGGTGCTCTTGTTCTTTGAATAGGCGAACTGTAGAGGGTCTTGCTTGACACCCGTTTCTGCTCGCAGCAGCTGCAGTATTATCTTTTCAGCACACTTAAATGGTACCGAAGTCAGGGCCACAGGTCTGTAGTCATTCAGGTCTTTGGGGAAGGCTTCTTGGCGGCCGGAACAATAATCGAAGTCTTCCAGATGATGGGGATGGTTCCCTCGTCTACAGATCTTTGGAACAGGCGTGAGTACACAGGCGCCAGGGAATCACTGCAGGCTTTGATGGTCTTGCTGCTGATGTAGTCAGGACCAGCTGCAGTGTGGGTCCTGACTTTCCTGAAACAGCATCGGACTTCCTCTTCCCTGATTTGTACTGGTTGTGAAGGACGAGTCAGGACTTCCTCCATGGCTTGCTTCTGCTGCTCTTTTAGGTCGTGCTTGTCGAATCGCGTGTAGAACTCGTTCAGTTCTTCTGCAAGCTTAAATTCCTCATCAACTTGCAGCAGTGGCCTCTTTGCTTTGTATCCAGTGATCGTTCGATGCCTTCCAGTATTGTTTGGAGTCACAGGATCTGAAGTTATTCTCCAGTTTGGTCTTGAATTGCCTTTTGTCTTCCCGGATCTGCTTGTCGATCTTGTGTTGGACCGCCTTTGTCATGGAGTCATCGTGCTCTTGGAGGGCTTTCCACTTTTGGTTCAGCAGTGTTTTCAGCTGTCTTGAGACCCACGGTTTGTCATTACCGTATATTTTGACCTGTTTGCTGTCGACGATCATGTCTACACAGAAATTGATGTAGTCAGAGATCACCACAGCTGCTGAGTCAAGGGAGTCGTCATTCAGGAAGACATCCCAGTCTGCACTCAAAACAACCGTTCAGCTCCTCAACCGCTTCTTTTGTCCACTTCTTCACTGTCTTGACAACAGGCTTTACCCTCTTGTACTTTTGCCTGTATACAGGCACCAGCTGGACCATGTTGTGGATCGACCTTCCCAGCTTCGGCAGCTGTCGGGAGCGGTAGGCAGACGGAATGTTGCCATAGCACACGTCCAGGGTGCTTTCGGCACAGGTGCAACACGTGACGTACTGCTTGAAGTGAGGCAGAGACTTGGTCAGGCGGCATTTGTTGAGATCACCCATCACAAAGTAGGGTGCATCAGGGGAGGCTGAAGACAGTCTCTGGACCACAGCAGTGATCATTTCACGAGCAGTCTCAACATGTGCCCCGGGATGGACGTACACTACTGTGACGAAGATCTGGTTGAACTCTCTAGGCAGATAGAAAGGGCGGACGGCAACACTGATCAGTTCTATGTCTTCAGTGCACACAGATTCCTTGACTGTCACGTTGGTGCACCACTTTGTGTTAACACACACGCAAACCCCGCCCCCTTTACATTTCCCAGTGATTTCACTAGAACGATCCAGTCTATGGTAAGAGAAACCGGGAATGTCTGGGTCCCCGTGATCTTCCTTCAGCCACGTCTCTGAG
>CM031603.1:96597533-96600033 GCA_018398815.1 Conus ventricosus
TTAGCGTATTCCAAATGGGGTCGCACAAAAGATTTATAAAGTTTTAGGAATACCTCCTTATCTAAGTAAGAGAAACTTCTCCTTATGACACCCAACATTTGATTGGATGCAGCCGGATTCTTTTCGTGGTTTAACGTGGACTACCGTGCTTTATGAATCTGCGGTTCTTCTTCTAAGCATTGCTGTGTTTTGTGAATCTGCGGTTCTTCCTCTAAGGATTGCTGTGTTTTGTGAATCTGCGGTTCTTCTTCTACAGATTGCTGTGCTCTGTGAATCTGCGGTTCTGCTATGAACTACTGTGCTTTGTGAATCTGCAGTTCCTCTTCTATGGATTGCTGTGTTTGTGTGAATCTGCCATTCTTCTTCTGAGGATTGCTGTGTTTGTGTGAATCTGCGGTTCTTCTGCTATGGATTGCTGTGCCTTGTAAATCTGCGGTTCTTCTTCTATGGATCGCTGTGCTTTGTGAATTGCGGTTCTTCTGATAGTTCGACGTGATTTATTGTGCTTGTTGTGTGGAAACCCTGTTTTCGTCTTCTTCATCGCTCGTGTTTGTGGCCAGCTGTGTTCTTCTGAGGTTCGACGTCGGTTACTGTGTTTTGTGGGACTATAGTTCAGTTGTATTCGTGGGTGGCTCGGAGCCGTGTGGGTTCACTGTTGGTGTTATATGCTGTTATCACCTACATCATTCATCGTTTTGGAACGTTATTCATTCTTCAGTATCTTCTGTGGATCGCTTCTTTGGTGCGCACTCGAATTTTTAAATAATTTTATGTCGTGAAATACTATGTTGTTTCCTTGGTGCTCCCTCGGGCAGCGCTGTGGTTTTATTTGGAAAATTGGTGTTATGATGCGTCATGATGTTTTTTTGGGACATAAATGTGAGAATAAAGAGATTAACATTCGTGTGAATGATATCGTTCAAAGATTTTCTTTTTAATTTAGTGAAAGGGGAGCGCTAAAACTGATAGGTCATTCCTTGTCTTTCCACTCCGTTAAAGTCTTAGCGAGCTTAAAATATTTTCTGTTTTTTTAAATTTTCCCTCTAAATTTTTTCCCCTGTGGCGTTTTTAAATCGCAAACACACACACACACACACACAACACCACACAACACACACACACACGCATGAAAGGGGAGAGAGAGAAGGAAGAGGAGAGAGAGAGAGGAGAGAGAGAGAGAGGAGAGGAGAGAGACAGACAGACAGCAGACAACAGACAGACGGGACGACGGGACAAGCAAAGGGGGGGAGGCAGGGATAAAGAAACGGGTGGGCTGGGGGTCACATGTCAAAAAGGGAAAGCAATAGATTTCGCATTTTCCTCGTTAGTTTCCAGGGTGGGGTTGCTTTCCCGGGCCAAACCTGTGATGGGCGCCCTGCATTTGAAAGTTTGGTTGAAACCCAGATGTCGCTTTCCCGGCTGGCGCCCCTTTTTTTCCAAAGTGGATCTGGGAAGGGGGCCCCTCCCCCTCCTTATGAAAAAAACTGTTAGGGGTCCTGTGGTGTGCACATGCTTTCCCGGGGTTCCCCCACCATCATGAAAAAGCATAACAAGGGGGGAAAAACGCGAACGACAGTAGCACAAATGGCCTGTCAGACGTGTAGATGGAAACCTCCAACCCCTCAACCCCGACGTCCAAGCAATCTGCCCCGGAATACTAGGATCTAAAGTACTGCACCATGACCACCAAATGCGCGCAGTTTGAAAACACCCCTGAAAAACCCCAGCCAGGGATGATACATCTCGTGTCTTTTCCAGGCCGGGTTCGTCAACAAACAGAACAACGCAGCCCCCCATCAACAACTTTACGACAACAAAGACCCCTGTCCAGGGGAGCGCAAAACCTCCCGTGTCGACTCACAGAAAATTCCCCCGAGGGGGCGGTGTCGTGTCAGCTTTGCCCGCGACCCCAGCACAGCAAAATATTGAAAACGCCCTACCAAAGCTCACCACAAAGGGTGATACACCCCCAGCGACATTTTTCAACAAGTAACGCTGCGTTACTGGCCAATCTTACGCGGGTAGACCATCTATTAATTTTACTACAGTAACCGGCACCTGCCGTAACACACACCCCCGACACTGCAAAATCTCCTGTCAATGTTACCACAGTAACGCACATCTGCCGTAACACACACCACAGACACTGCAACATCTGTCAATGTTACCACGTAACCGGCACATCTGCCGTAACACACACCCCAGACACTGCAACATCTCCCGCAGAACTCACAACAGACACGGACTCGCCTTCAACAGAAAGACCTCCAGAGAAAACGCCAACGTCAACCCCTCGTCCAAATCAGAGGCATCAGCCAGCGCAGGGTCAGTGACCTCTGCACGCACGCTTCATCAACGACCACGACGCAGCACGTGCCCGCCGCTTCTCGCCTGTAAACCCTTTAGTACATGCGGCGTCAGAGTCGTCACCCGTTGACGAATCATCGGCGACAACATCGTCATCGTCACCGTCGTCTTCATCACCATCGTTCCCGTCGTC
>CM031603.1:96602533-96607533 GCA_018398815.1 Conus ventricosus
ACACACACACACACACACACACACACACACACACACACACACACACACTCAGTAATTTCTCTCTTCTTGATTGCTTTGTCCAGCACACGTGCTGTGATTGCATGAATTCTGTTTATGTCATTGTTATATGTATCTATTGTTTATGTCATTGTTATATGTATCTATTTCCTAATTTCACACCTTTCATTTCCTACTTAGCTTCGTTTTATTTATAAGTGATTTATCTTTTTAACTCGTTTAATTTCAGTAAACAAGTGGGGTAACGTTTGCTCCCATAAGAAAACCTAACACAGAGTAACTTTTATTCAAGACTGGCACAGCCTTTTAAACTTGAATAAAGTCAGACACATTGACGAACAATCTAATAGTGGGGGAACAAAACAAGCGCAGGCCAACTGTTTACTGTTTATTGTTTACTGTTTATTGTTTACTGTTTATTGTTTACTGTTTATTGTTTACTGTTCCCTGCCTCATTTCATTTCCAATTTCGTTTAATTTCATTTAAAAAAAATAAAAAAAAAATAACATTTATCAGATTACTCGACTATATCCTTTCACTCTGGCTGGTGGGGGAGGGAGAAGAGAAAGGAGGAGAGGGGGTCTGGTAGACAAGTCGACTTTTTCACTTTTTACTGTATTATTTCCCTTTAATTACACTTCTTCCCTTCTGTTTGAAACATGTTTTGGCGAGTCTGAATGACGCTTCTTCCCTTCTGTTTGAAACACGTTTTGGTGAGTCTGAACAATTTTCATTATGCCTTGTTTTTTTCTACCTTCTCAAGTGTTCGTCACCTGTGTTTTAGTAGATAATGATTCCCATTTGTAAGAGTTAATGATCAGTCTTTGGTTTTGTATCATTAAAACCAGTCTGGATTCAGGACAAACCATTTTAACCACAATGCATAAACGAATCTAGACAAGCGGTAGCTTAGTAACACAAACGATGACATAATTACACCTGTCGTTAACCACAATGCATAAACGAATCTAGACAAGCGGTAGCTTAGTAACACAAACGATGACATAATTACACCTGTCGTTATTCAACCTCAAGAGAGCATTTGATGCTGTTGACGGTTTTCTTCTACTTTCAAAAAATATGGCATTACTGATAATACTTTGTAGCTGATATCTTGATTGCTTTCAAAAAAAAGAAGAATTATGTTAAGGTTTTCAAAAAATCTGAATCTTGCAATATATCTGTTGGTCACGGCGTCCCTCAAATTTCCATCCTTAGTCCACATTATTTTCAATATTTACAAAATCTACTCTTTTTTTTTTACAACTTTATGTGTGATGTTTGCATACAATATCGTATCATCATAGACTGGATTTTGTTTGTTGTTGTTGGTAGGAAAGTGTTAGCAAGTGACTAGAATGATCTCAACTCAATCATTTTCATTCATTCATTCATTCTTTAAATAGTAAATGCTCATAGACACTACCGCATAAAAGCATCGAAACCTTTCCTTTTAATGCCCAGATCCTTTCAAGGTGAATTTATTTAAAAAATGATAATAATATTAAGGTTCTAATTTTAAGTCATATATCCACCAAATATAAACAGACGAATCACCAGACAAAATAACGCGTTTCGACTTATTATGTCTTCTTTAGGCAAGACAAACAACACTCGGCACAGCTAAAAAAAAAACAAAAAAAACAAGCAGTTGCTTATCTCGTCAAATCCGGCACAAGATGGGCGTTGAATGAAAACGAGGCCGTCAGGAAGGAGACAATGCGTGTTGAAACAGTAATTATGATAATAATGATAACGATATCAATACTTATAATGATAATGAAGATGATGAAAATATTGGAAAAATAATAAAGCGACGATCACCACCACTTTTGGTGATAATATGGCAATGGCAGTTGTAGTATGGAGAAAGAAGAGGGGTTAGAGGATTGTCGAATAGCTTGGTTGTCGTGGGAGCGGTGTTAGTGGCAACGATGATGATGTTAGTGGCAACGATGATGATGATGATGATAGTGGCAACGATGATGATGTTAGTGGCAACGATGATGATGGTGTATGACACGAATAAGCTCTTGTACAGATGAGGATTTAAGAAAACGAATTATTGCTAACAAATGTTTATTTTCTGTTCTCAGAGAGAAAGGGGCGTTATCCATGCCAAAAGGGATCTGGCAGTTTGCAAGGTTTTTTGTCCATTACACGTGGCTGCTCACATCAGGAAGTGCCATCGTTTTCATTTTTCGCCGGTGAGCTGCAAGAGAAACCACGCATTGATTTTATATTACATTAAAGAGTGAACGAACGAGTACCCATTTCTTTATTCACCTGTGTGTTATCTATAGATCTCACCCCTTTTTTATTTCATTGATGAATAGTTTTCCTTAAACGAAGGAAATACTCGATTACTAATCTTGTTTTGAAATCGGCAAAGAACATTCCTCAGAACTGCGGTCCACAAGCACACATGTGCGTGTGTAACACACACACACAAACACACACACAAACGCACACACACACACACACACACACACACACACACACACACACACACACACACACACGCGCGCGCGCGCGCGCGCGCGCGCGCACACACACACACACACACACACACACACACACATCTGACCACACACGCGCGAGCGCGCACACATACACACCTCTCTTTTCTATCACTAATGTCGACAGCCGTTAAACTGAATAAGAAACAACAATCTGCTCTCGCGCGCGCACACACACGCTTGCGGACTACACACGCGCGCGCACACACACACACACACACACACACACACGCACCCTTGCGCACTACACACACACACACACACACACACACACACACACACACACACACACACACACACCACACACACACACATCCCACCCTCCCGCGTGCCCGCACAGGTACACACGCACACATAAATACGCACACAAGCCCCCCAATAGAGCGCCGTTTTGGTATTGAAACACCGTTTTGGTATTGAAACGCCGTTTTGGTACTGGCATACCAATTTGCATACCATTCGGGGTTCATTTTTCCAAATGACAACATCAGCCTTCGGCTTCGGTTGTCATGGAGAAAATAAACCCTCACAGGTCCCCTCGGATGATCAAATCCCCATAACTACCTGTCTCTCATAGGTTAACTAATATTGGTCACTTGTTTAGATCTATGGATACTGATCACAGCCATGACATATATTGTGCCTAAAAGAACGTACCAGAGTACCGTACCGGTTATATATGCATACAAACACAAAGAAAATTAAAAAACTGCAATTTAAACTTAATTAAATTGTACAGACAGTAAAAAACTGAAAGGTATACTCACAAGAAGAACGCGTCTCTCAGGTCGTCGACCGGGAAAAACAAGTACACATGTCTAAAAAACCCCATTTTACAGAACGAAAGAAAACAACTGTTTGCCTTATTGAATTTTTCTCCCTACCCCAGTAATCACATTCCCTCATTTGTCGATACGAAAACTTGATCAGCAGTGCTCTTTTAACATCACTCATGCGAGAAAAGCAGATATTGAGATTTGAACCAGATGCACGAAAACAGGTCCTTTAAGGCCGGTCAGGATACCAAAACGGCGGGTACGAGAAGCGCCGTTTTGGTATTGGGCGCCGTTTTCGTATGCTAATACCAAAACGGCGCCCAATACCGAAACGGCGTCTTACGTCCCGCCGTTTTGGTGTTCAATACCAAAACGGCGGGACCTATGACGCCGTTTTGGTATTGAAACGCCGTTTTGGTAATGCCAAAACGGCGCTCTGCACACACACACACCCCCGCTCCTGCCCCCCGCTCTCTGCACCTCCCCCGCCCCTAGTGTACCTGCACGAGCACAAACACACACATACATACGCGCACGTGCGCACACTAACACACATAGGACCACACACAAACAATTGAGTGCGCACATACGGAGAGACTTTAAATTGAAGAAGAAATAATGACAAAAACAATAACACACACACACACACACACACACACACGCACGCACCCCCACCCCCACACACATACATACAGAGAGAGAGAGAGAAGGAGAGAGAGAGAGAGAGAGAGAGAGAGAGAGAGTCTCTGATCTATCTTAGTATGAATAGGTGGTAATTCCAGATATAACAACAACAACACACACAACACCACACACACACACACACACAACACATTCACTCACATGCGCCCACACACAAATGAGCGCGCGATTGTCTTTCTTCTATAATTATATATATTATATATATATATATTTATATATATATATACAACAAACTAATAAATTCCAAGGATAAGTACCGAGCACCGTTCCAGCAACTTACAGAGCAGCTTGATGTTGCAATGACTGCAAGATATATTGAATTATAAACAAAGCTTGCTCTTATGTCTTAGATTGTAGAAATAGGGGGAGATACGCATTCATACCTGCAGTGGCAGATGATTCTACCTAACTAACAGTATGTGCTTGAGTGGGTGGATGGGGAAAAAATAAAATAAATGCTTCTCAAAATGAGCCTTCAGCAAGCTTATATTCTCCAAAAGAGAGAGACATCCTCCAATAGGGAGGGAAACTCACTAACATATAACTCCTGGTCATATACCGATATTTCGAAACTTGGTGGTTTCTCCTCAGTGACCGCGGAAAGTGGTAATTTGACTCCTCTGCCTTTTCAGTTTTAAGAAGAATGCAATCCCAGAAAAGGCTGGTGTGCAATACTGTAGTATGTTTTTTGAGTTTTCAAAAAACCAACCAAAGGTGCCATCTAAGAAGCAAAAGAAAATCGTGAAAGAGCAAAACAAGCTGCATTTTCTTGTGAAAAGTAGAAAATATAAAAAAAGATATCTTAGATATATATATATATGGAGAAACTTTAAATTGAAGAAGAAATAATGATAAAAAAACAAACAATAGCACACACACACACACACACACACACACACACACACACACACACACACACACACACAAAGAAGAGAGAGAGAGAGAGAGAGAGAGAGAGAGAGAGAGAGAGAGAGAGCGAGAGAG
>CM031603.1:96612533-96615205 GCA_018398815.1 Conus ventricosus
TTTTTTTCACTTTAAATATTTGCCAAGTCATTACTATAACGACGGAAGAGTTGTTTAAAAACAAATTGTAATTGTTTTAAGCAAAATGACAATACCTAATCCACAAAAGTAATCATAATACGTGAATCAAACATAAAGCTAGAAAAAAAGTAAGAGAGAGAGAGAGAGAGAGAGAGAGGGATTGGGTTTGTGCGTGAACTTAAATGCTTTCAGTAACATGCTTTAAATCAAATATTGGATGTTTTGGGCAAACAAGTTGTAAAACACAGTGGAGAGTACATAGGCAAACAAGGCCTATATCAACCATATGTAGTTTAACACACAGATATTAAATATTTGATTACATGCTCTCCAAGGGGCAGACAATCTCCAATGGGGAAGAAACTCACTAACATATAACTCCTGGTCAGATACCGTATTTCGAAACCTGATTGTTTCTCCTCAGTTGACCACGGAAAGTGGCAACTTGACTCCTGCCTTTTCTGTTTTAAGCAGAATGCTATCCCAGAAAAAGGCTTGTGTGCAATACCATAGTATGGTTGTATGAGTTTTCAAAACAACAACAACAACAAAAAAACAACAACCAAAGGTGCCACCTAACAAGCAAAATAAAATCATGAAAGAGCCAAACAAAGAAATAGGGGGGGATAAGCATTCATATCTGCAGTGGTAGATAATTCTGGAGATATCTCCCTCTTGAAGACTATAAGCTTGCTGAAGGCCCATTTTAAGAAGCATTTATCATTCCCCATTCACCCACTCAAGCATATACGTTAGTTAGGCAGAATTATTTACCACAGCCAATATGAATGCTTATTTCCCCCTATTTCTTCATTCTAAGACATAAAGATAAGCTTTGTTTATAATTGAATATTATATATATATATATATATATATATATATATATATATAAAATATATATATATTGAATTATAAATAAAGCTTGCTCTTATGTCTTAGATTGAAGAAATAGGGGGAGATACGCATTCATATCTGCAGTGGTAGATGATTTTGCCTAACTAACAGTATGTGCTGAGTGGGTGAATGGGAAAAATAAAATAAATGCTTCTCAAAATGAGCCTTCAGCAAGCTTATATTCTCCAAGGGGAGACATCCTCCAATAGGGAGGGAAACTCACTAACATATAACTCCTGGTCATATACCGATATTTCGAAACTTGGTTGTTTTCTCCTCAGTGACCGCGGAAAGTGGTAATTTGACTCCTCTGCCTTTTCAGTTTTAAGAAGAATGCAATCCCGAAAAGGCTGGTGTGCAATACCGTAGTATGTTTTGTTGAGTTTTTCAAAAAACCAACCAAAGGTGCCATCTAAGAAGCAAAAGAAAATCATAAAAGAGCAAAACAAGCTACATTTTCTTGTGAAAAGTAGAAAATATAAAAAGGATATCCTCTAAGACACAAGTGCTGAGGGCCAGTTCTTGGAATGAATCCGCAAGGGACTAAAATACAACAAACTAATAAATTCCAAGGATAAATACCGAGCACCGTTCCAGCAACTTACAGAGCAGCTTGGTGTTGCAATGACTGCAAGAAATATTGAATTATAAACAAAGCTTGCTCTTATGTCTTAGATTGAAGAAATAGGGGGAGATACGCATTCATACCTGCAGTGGTAGATGATTCTGCCTAACTAACAGTATGTGCTTGAGTGGGTGAATGGGGAAAAATAAAATAAATGCTTCTCAAAATGAGCCTTCAGCAAGCTTATATTCTCCAAGGGAGGAGACATCCTCCAATAGGGAGGGAAACTCACTAACATATAACTAAAATCATCCCAAGAACTGGCCTCAGCCCTCAAAGATCAGTCTTTTAGGAGGCCACAGTCCTGGCCTAGGAATGCAGTTACAAAATCCTCTTTTTTCCTTCAGTCCACACAAAAATGTTTTTTTTTTCAACATACAGTCTTAAGAAATCTCTGCAGGTCCTTTTCAAGTCTGAGGATCAAACGGCTAATTTATTCTGTCAGACCACTCCGCACACATATCTGGCTGCTCCCATTCACCATGCATTCAAAATACTCTAGCGTGGTGGTAAGTCACGGGTATGTTTCACCCGCCACTTCAGGTCAGCTGGCCATACAGGGGAGGGGAGGAGAGGGGCGGACAAAACTGCTCCCGCAGGGAAGAGAAGACCGAAGGCGCCACACCTGACGTTGACCACAAGGGCGGGGCCAGAGACCAGGGCTGGAAAAAAGCACAGTTCTGGTGTGAGTATCTTTTCATAAATACAGATTACGATCTTCTTTTTTAACTTTGGAGAAAAAGAGTTGTCAGGATCAGCTGATTAAGGATACTATGACTGAATTGTTTTTCTTCAGATGAATAATTTGAATAATTCGGAGAAGAAGGAGGGGAAAAAAAACAAAATAATGCAGAATTGTGTCTTAAAAACACTACAGGCCATTCCCAATCCTCCAAACCCTCAATGTGACCCGCCTGAAGGGTGAAAGGTGACCCTAGGGGAGAACGGGGTACTGGGCCTTCGAGCAGCTCACACTGAACTGTGTCAGAGCTGAGAGTCGCCAATCGGGGTGTGTGTCCCCAGTGACCTTCTCACAGGTCAAAAGGGGGCCACAGCGATCGGTATGACCTAAGGAAGAAACTCGTAGAAGAAAGAACAGTAGGCCAAAAAAGGGGAAACCAATGCCTGACCA
>CM031603.1:96615305-96640390 GCA_018398815.1 Conus ventricosus
GATCAGGACATGGCCTCAACTGATTAATGGACATAGACTGGATAACTTTTGCGGCAGACTTTAAAACAAGAAGAGAACAGGAAAACCTTCATTCTGGGCCACCTTCGCCCTCAACCAGTTTTCGGGCGAAAGTGGCCCAGAATAAAGGTTTTCCTGTTCTCTGCCAAGTAAGACTTCAATAGTTAAAAAATAACGATTATCTACAAACAAACATACTGTGTAGGGTTATCCGTTTTCAATACTAATTTACTAAACTTTTCAGATTTCAGTTTTTGTTTAATCCTGTGTTTTTCCTGGTCATTTTCAATAACATCATTTTCACGCAAACATTCTTCAAATGAGTCTCTGTCTTTCATGTGAAATAACACTACAGTCTTTAACTGTTCTCTAAAGTCTTTTAAAACTGAGTTATATTTCTGACATAAAATCCACACACTTATCCGAGCATGTCTTCCGCTGAAAGCTAGTTTCGACAAAGTGTTTCTCTTTTAACTATGTCTCTTTCTGCCGAACAGTCATCTATAATAAATAGTGTCTGCGTTCCTTCAAACAGTCTATAAAACTGTTCTAGACACTCACTCAGTTTATTGCTAGGATTAACTAAAAATATGTTATCATCAGTCCATATAAACCTTCTATTATGATATGCTTTGTTCCATTTAAGTGTTGGACAGAAAACCACAATATGATTAAAATTATAACGATAAACTGTTTGTAAACAGGTCGAGGATAAATATATGTTTTTCCACAACCAGTCTGCCCACAAATCAATGAGAATGAGGAGTTTTTGTCATAAAGTTTAACTGCTCCATAGTTTTATAACAGAACTTAATCTAATCCGGTTATTGTTTTTATCATACCCTCTGTTAAAACTTGTTCAGTATAATAAAATCCTATAAGGCCTAAGTGCGTAAGATTAATCCAATTCAGTGCTGTAAGATTGTTTCTATTTAGACTAATATTGATTTTGTTGCTTGTTGTTATGACCTTAATATCCTCACCATTGTGAAGAATGACAACATAACTTTAAGACTGTCAACGTCTAAGTTTTGCCAGCTAATTAGAATTCCTTTAAAAAGGACGTCACTAACGCCCACAACCCCATCCCTCTCTTATCTTTTAAGACAGAAATTTCAAATATTATTGTGAACGCGTCCCCTAATTTCATTTGAGGCATGAACTGTAATTTTGTAGAAGCATCTTTTAAAACCGCTTCTCTTCTGTGGAGGATGTACTGTTTTTTCCCATACGGCTTTATTTCAATCTCTTTCCGACTATTGTCATCTGGCATAAGACTTACATGTAAAGGGCCAGAGTTGAATGCTTTTCTGAAACTTTTTTGACGGCTAAAATATGTAATGGGCTTATGAATTCAAATTTTATGTCCCATTCTAAATATGGTTCTAAGTGCCATTTGAGGTCAGTGTTTTCGAACTATTTTATATTCATACTGACCAACATTATTTGCTTCTAGATTGCGCAGCTGTTCTAGTTTAGGAAACTTTTTGTTGTCGCCAACCTCTTTGCGTTTATAATCACCATCTTTAGTGTACTCAAAACCATTACAAAGCGCCTATCTCACCATTTTGTTCAAAGTCCGCAACGTCTGCAAGGTCTTTTAATTCTAAGGTTATACACCTTACAGGCGCTAATGTAACTCCTGATTCTTCTGGCCCACGCGACATTATTTTTAGTAACGTATTATTTTATTTCCAAAACAATGTGCAGGTTATCACATTTCACAACTTTTCCCCGCTTTGTCTTTGATTTTTATATTAAATGATCTGACCCTCCCACAAACTAATCTTTTAAACTGTAAATTAGGGAATTGTATAATTTCATAATCGCAATATGCAGCTTTCCCTGACGGAAGAGCTCTTAAAACAGTTGAGGGCCTTCCATCATATAAGTTTTCATCAGTGCTTAGCTCATCCAAATGAATATAGAGTAATGAATGTAATGCAAGATCGAGCGGATTTTCTCCCTCATAAGTAGTTTTTGTCTGGCGCAACTCTAAAACTATGAATGTCCCGATTGTCAGTTGCAAAGCCTAACATTTTAGCTAGCTCTCCATCAAAATAGTAACCTACTTCTTCTTTTTCAGGTTTGAATGTTAACATTGTTGTCAAATTTGCATTGTTAAGTTTGAGAGCAATGTCGAAGTTACTCATTGCTTCTTTTAGCGAGCAAACCCGTAATAACCATCAGGTAATGGTTAACTGGCTAACTAATTGGCCACTATTATTAATTTTTTTTAATCTTATTATTCTCCTTGGCTTGCTTATATTAAACCATACGACTTTGTAGAATATTTCATGGAGCGCGACCGTTCTGGTTCCGCATTCGTTATTAATAGCATGTTCTAAAAACGAAGGGCGGTCTTGATTGTTATTGTTACAAACATTTTTTAAAACAAATTAAAAATGAGTGCATTCAAATATACTGATGCAAAATATTCTGTTGGGCCGCACTACAATCTTAAAAATATAACAACTGACACCCTCGACATTTCTGTGACCCAACTGACACCTTTCATAAAAAGGTGAGTACGCCATTAAACAGATATCTTAACCCCCCTATTAAAAAAGACCACATCGCAAAGTGTGGTTTAGTCATCCGATGCAGTTTTATCAGAACCAGTTAAACTTTGCTGTGTTTTGTGCATCAACTGGGTGGGAGTGTCGTATGCTGATCACTTAAATCATCCTAATCCTTTGGTTAGGTCAGTGTACAGATTTCATTTCTATTACACCTTCAGACGTATTTTGACTGAACTGCAAGCACCCATTACCAAATGACAAACCGTTTAATCCATTCAGCAACCGAATAGACATGAAGGCTTTTGAAAGGATCTGTAACGAATTCAATATTAACATCAAGACAGACTTTAGACAAAAGTTGGACCTTAATCATGGTCTAGGCACCCCTTATTTTTGGGGCGTGCACAGAAAGTATAACTATGCCTGGAATCCTCCTTACACATCTTTTCTCTTCAGGCACAGCTGTTCACCTAGGGTCCATAGAGCAAGAGCATAAAACAGCTGGACAACATTTATCTTAGACACTTCTAAGGGCCTAACTAGAGCGGGAATAGAACGAATAAACGACTCTATTCGTACTTACGTTTGGTGTTTGCTAGGTTCACAAGCACAGGCAAGATCGAGCATAACTGATCCTTCTACTGCTTTGATGCACAAAAACATACTTAGCAAATTTAGAGGACGCCATTAATTCTACAGTTGATTTACCTTCAAGTATTCAAAGGTACCAACATGTTTTACAATACGCAAGATCGAAAGTAGACTTTGCTGTTGGCACTGGTTTATACATGCTGCCTTCTGACCTCAGACTCCAGATAGGTACAATAATAAACTATAATAATGAAATTCTTATAGCAGGCAATGAACAGAAGGTTGGGAAAAACGACATAAATTCTGAGCCAGTAATATTACAAACAATAAAAGAACATCCAAGATTAAGTCATCTAATTCCCGAAGTCCAAACCCCAAAAGTCATTGAAGACTCAGCAAAGCTCGCGGACTCTGTTCGCGATGACCATGAATATGAAAAGACAGCGCTTGTTCTTGGATTAACAGGCCTAGGATTACTTGGTCTTTATCTTACTAAAAATTAACCCAACTATTAAGAGAACTAAATGTCCAAAGTGCTCGGCCATAAAGCCAACTACTTTGCTTGCAGTAGACAAAAGCCAGCTAACAATACCTCCTAATATACCCGGTAAAGAGTCTATAGCTTTACTGGCTAATTTTTTTAATAAACTCGCAAGATGATCAAGCTGTTTTTTTACCCTGATTTATCAGGGGGAGGCGATGGCGGCGGAGGTAATGAACTTTGACCACCGCCGCCTGTAATAGCCATCACCAGTGTACTTATTGCAAATCCTAAGGCCGTTATAACGCTTGCTAATGTGACTCCCTGCTCTCTAAACAATGTTCTTATTCGTTCTGCTAGCGTTGTGTCTTCATATAAAATTTTCCGGATAGTTTCTCTTATTCTATTCACTTGAGTTCGTAATTGGTCTCGGTTAGTAGTTAGCACTTCTAGTCTTGCTGATCTTTCTTGTTCAAGATCTTTTAGTCTTTGGGTTATTCTTTCTTTAATATCAGGCCCTACGATGCGGTCATCAGCCTCAACGAGTTTTTCTTTTTCTCTTTTTTATATGCTCATCTAGTTCACCTAGTTTTGCTAAATTGTTTGTTAATTCGCCTTTGATGGTTTTTAAAGTACGAATCAAGGGCTAATAATTCTCGCATGGGTAGCGGTGAGTCGTGTATAGTCTTAAACGCTGTTTCTTCTGAAAAACTGGATTCTGCTTCTATTACATTTATTAATTCACCTGCTGATTGATTTAATTCTTTAAGTTCCATGTTTTGCATTTGGTTATCTGTTGGGTGTTCTTGCAGTGTGTTTTGAAGTTTAGAAAACTGCCTCCGCCCTTAATTTTGGCCTAACAAGGCCAAGGCGATTTTGATCTTTCACACTGAGTCTATTTCTAATTGAACCCACGGCTAAAAACTTTGATGGGTCTTTTTTAGTTGTAAGCTGAACAAGTTGTCCTTGGTCGCTCCTCACAAACAAATGGTCATCTTTTACTTCAAAATCATTAGGGTCTATAAAATCGGAGGTTCTTGTCCTAAACTTTGGTATAATGATCTGACCTTACTTTCTGTTATTTATACCGACTTGTTGGTAATGTACTCCCGATTTCTGCTAATTCATCATGCAATGAGAGCCCCGAGCGATGCCGCTCCCAAGGGAATCACTCATGTCGTCTCCAGGATTAAAAACATCATAATCTTCATCTTCAATGCCTGCCATGTTTCTTTAATAATTAATTTTTTTATTTTGTTTTTATAAAAAAATGTTACATGCATATGGCTCGATTCTTGACCCGCATAGAAGACTGAAAGAACCCTTTGGCGTGAAGGGAAATAAACGGAATATTACTGTTCCAAATAATCCATCTACTATTGATGCAGATCAAAATTCTTACTGTCAAATTTCCGGACCTAGGAGCAGATGAAGTGATTGTGCCAGGCTCTGCGCGTCTTACTTTCAAAATAGTACTCGATTCAACAACAGACACAAACAGAACAGTTGTCCAGAATTTGGGGCGGGGCAATTGTTAAGAAAATTCTATAAAACTTGAGGGCAAGAAATATTTTCTTTACACAATGCAGACATATTTTTAACCTATTCTGATCTATGGCTAACCGGGAATGAAAGGGCTGATCTTGCGTTTCAAGGAATCGAAAATGAAGAAGCACTAAAACATAGAATAGGCGCTGAAGATACTAAAGACGGCAAAAAGTATGTAGCCGTAAAGTTTGCGTATGGAAATCGCTTTTCCATTCCCTTAGATTTTGAGTTGTTAAAAGCGCATGCGCCATACTTTCAAGGAGCATTAAAAGACAGACTGTCATATGAACTAACTTTAACGAATACAAACGTGTTATCAGATCAACAGACACCGAAGCAATGTACAGCATTTCTGACATCTCGTTAGAGTTTGACGTTGTTAGCAACCCTAATTTAGCAAGGCTGATGAGCAACAATATCAGTCAAAATTATCAATATATTACGAAAGAGTGATTCATCATACAACATATCCCAGAAGCAGGCAGACACTATATGGAATTTTAGTTTTAGTGTCGCAGCAAGATCGCTTAAAGGTATTTTATTGCTGTGTGAAGATGAGAACCGTTCAAAAGAGCAAGTGAAAAGTTTTTTAATCCTAAAATAGCGAAAGTGCAATGTACAATTGATGGATAGTCCTAACCAAATCTACGCTAGCGGGCTTAGACCTTATCATCATTTTGACGAAATAAGAAAATTGTTTGGGGGTGGGGGGGTAGAAGTCTAACAGCAGACCTTGTGTCTAAAGATTTACATCTTCACAATGTTAGGCTTGATGATTATTTAACAACAAAATACGGTTTATGGATTGACCTAAGGTCAACAGAGGATAATCAGTTGCATGGAAGCGGGAGAACTGTGAGAGACGTAATAAACATTCAAATTGATAAAGAAGAAGAAGCCGATAAACGCTTAATGTACATTTGTTTTTAATATATGATGCGCAGCTGAATATTGAAAATAACAGATTAAAAAGTGTAGCATACTAAATTATTTTTATTTTATAAAAAGCATGTCTGTTCAAGTTTATCCAAATGTGCCTACAGCGCCGCCAAAAGAAGAGATAGTAGAAAGCCCTAACATAAAAACCTTCAGATTAACCACATTACACAAATGCAACAAAAACTAGAGCAAGACCTTTCAAAATACAGCAAAGCCAAACGAAGGTATTCTGCTGCCTTTAATGCTGTTACATATGTTAATACTGGAGCATCAACTATAAGTGCTCTATCAGCAGGAACGAGTGTTGGTCTCTTAGCAACGGGCATAGGCGCACCCGCAGCTTTACCTCTAGGAGGTTTGTCTTTAGCTCTCGGCCTGTGTTCATTAGCCGTAAGTGCGGCCGGCAAAAAATTAAAAACTAAACTCCAAAAGCACACAGCTATGGTTCAACTAATAACAGCTAAACTTAGTTCCTTCAAGCTGATAATAAATAAAGCGCTAGCTGACTCAAACATCACGGATGAAGAATTTAATCGTTTACAGGCCGATTTTGATGACTACAAAAGACAAAAGTTTGATCTTCAAAGAAAGGCGAGGACAAGTTTTTCTCAACAGCCAGACCCGAGCAGATAAAAAAGGAATGCTTAAAAAAAGTAAACGAGACATTAAACACTGTTCTAAACAGCTCACATTAACAACACCAAAAGGTGTTTATACTTTAGTTTATGAGTCCAAGCGCAAAAAGACCGTCGATATTGATTCTGATTAAGCCGTTGTATTTTTTTTTTAATTTAAATAAATATGTTGGCTTAGAAAAGAAAGACAGCATGGCTAAGATATATGAAGGACAAGACGAATTGTTTGAAGGAATGCTCGAGAGAGAGAGCGTTTATCAAGAGCACTGAATGATATTGATTTAGAAGTTATTGACCCAACAAACGTAGAGGCAAGTGTTGTTCATGCTATTTCTCAAGTTCCAGGCAAACTAACAATAGACCCGCCAGTTAAAGTAATGTTAGCTGTTTTAATCGACTATGTAACAATAAATGAAGAAAATCTAGAAGTCTGGGTCTCAACTAAACAGCAGACTATTCTTTCTCATAATGACTTAACACCGGGGTTGGGCAGACGAACTGCTTACACAGTTTGACGCTGCCGCTGAAGAAGCCAAAATGAGAGGCTCTGGCTGGTCAGAGGGCGAAGTCTTAGAGATTAGATTAAAACAGGCTAAGTATGCGCCGATTGTAGGCAAGGCTTACATTCCGCTACCTCGAGAGTTGGCTTTAAAGAGAGCAGTTGTAAACATAAAAAATTCAGACGACAAATGTTTCATGTGGTGTGTTCTTGCAAGGCTGCATCATGTCCGCGAACACGCAGAAAGAGTGACTAACTATCGGCAATACGCCAAAGATCTTAACTTCAATGGAATATCCTTTCCTGTTAGTGTAGACAAATTGATCAGTTTGAAGAACAAAACAACCCAATAACTGTTAATGTATACACATGGGATGAGGAAACAAATTTGGCGCCAATTAAGTGTCCAAGAACAGTCCAACAATAGGCGAACCAGCCAAAAGTCATGTGGACTTACTCCTAATGTTTTCGCCAGCAGGGCTGCCCCCATTACACATTGATACGAACAATGAGTAGACTAATGCAGCACACTTCAAAAGATCATGGCAAACAAGAATTCTGTAGAAAATGTTTAACAAGAATGCCATCTGTTCAAGCCGCGAGCGAACATAAGAAACATTGTAAAAGTTCTGTAGACTGTAAGACAAAAACTAACTACGCCCCCGCCAGGATCTAAAGTTAGTTTTAAGAACTGGAAACGGCTGCAAACAAGTCCATACGTAGTTTACGCAGACTTCGAGTCGCTTATTGTTCCTATGAAGGGCCAGCACCACAAAAACTTCAAAAAACAGTCTTAATGAGTAATCATCAGATTTGTTCATTTGCCTTCATTGTTGTCAGGTCAGATGGCGCCCATTCAGCACCAGAATTATACAGAGGCCCAAATGCGGCTAGAAGATTTTTACAGCGCATGCAGCAAGTGCGTAATGACTGTTCTAATAATCTAAATTTATCTGAAATCATAATGGCGCCTGAAGACCAACAACAGTATGACTCAGCAACACATTGTTGGATTTGCGGTTTAGGTCTCTCATCAGACGCAGAGAATCCAACAGTAAGAGACCATGATCACATTAGCGGAAAGTTCAGAGGAGCGGCGCATAACAAATGCAATCTTCAACTAAAGTTTGAACCAAAGACATGGAAGCTGCCTGTATTCTTTCATAACTTGCGAGGTTACGACTCTCATCTTATAATGAAAGCAGTGGACGATGCCTTTAGGGTGTCATGCATCGCACAGTCATCAGAAAAGTACATATGTTTCACTTTAAATAACATGTCTTTTTATGACTCTATGCAGCACATGATGGGCTCATTAGAGGCACTGGCTATGTCCTTAAAGTCCTGCCCAATAACGGAAGAATATTTTGACTCAACTCTTGTTAGAAAGGGCGTTTATCCTTATGAGTACATGAACAGTTGGGAAAGGTTTGATGAAGACACACTTCCCCCTAAAGGCGCGTTCTTTTCTAGTCTTAGAGGAAAGGACATCAGCGACTCCGATTACCAGCATGCTCAAGATGCTTGGCAAAAGTTAGATTGTAAAACGATGGGAGACTATCATGACTCATACTTGATGGCCGATACATGTTTGTTGGCGGATATTTTTGAAAATTATAGAAAGACCTGCATGAAACATTACAGTTTGGATCCTGCGCATTATATTTCTGCACCCGGGATGAGCTGGGACGCTTTCTTAAAGTTTACTGGAGTACAGATTGATTTATTGTCAGATTTACCAATGATTCAGATGATTGAAAACGGATTGCGTGGAGGAATTAGTATGGCGTCGCATCATTACTGTAAAGCAAACAACAAATACTTGGACGACTATGATCCAAGTAAAAGGTCTAACTATCTTATGTATTTAGATGCAAACAATCTGTATGGATGGGCTATGGCGCAATCACTTCCATTACGTAACTTCAAGATGTACACAGGCGGTGATCCGAAAAATATTCAAAAAGCATTAAAGTGGTTGAGCAGTTTAACGCCTGATCAGCAGCGTGGTTTCATTCTAGAAGTTGACTTAGAATATCCTCATGAACTCCATGACCTGCATAATGACTATCCATTAGCAGCAGAAAGTCTAAAGATGGATCCAAGAGAACCACCTAAACTTGTGCCTAATCTTCGGGCAAAAAAAATTATGTCTGTCATTACAGACTTCTACAATTTTATTTAAGACATGGTTTGAAGTTGACAGCAGTTCATCGCATAATTGCTTTTGATCAAGAACAGTTCATGAAACCATACATCATGAAGAACACTGATCTCAGAACCAAATCCACAGATGCTTCAGAAAAAGACTTTTTCAAGCTGATGAACAACAGCTGTTTTGGAAAGACTATGGAGAATCCGCACAAGCGCAAAGATGTCAGATTGGTCACCAGAGAGAACGAAGCAATTAAGCTGACTTCAAAACCTAATTATCAGGACTTTAGAAGATTTCATGATCAGCTTTTTGGCATAATGATGAAAAAAAAAGAAATCAAATTAGACAAACCTGTATTTATTGGGTTTACTGTTTTAGAATTATCAAAGCTTTTGATGTTAGAGTTTCTTTATGACTACTTTAAGCCCTCGTATCCTGAGTCCAGAGTACTTTACACAGATACAGACAGTTTTGTTATAGAATCCCTACTGAAGACATCTATAAAGACATGGAAACCGAAGTGGCTAAAGGGCATGCGGGGTGGTATGATACATCCGATTATCCTAAAGACTCGCCTTTGCATTCAATTACTAACAAGAAGGTTTTAGGAAAGATGAAGGATGAATTATCTGGAAAGGTGATCAAGGAGTATGTGGGGTTAAGATCGAAAATGTACAGTATTTCGAGCCAGGAGAAAATCATTAAGAAAGCAAAGGGAATATCTCGCAGCGTTGTGCAGTCAAACATATCACATGACAACTACAAAGAAGCATTGTTTGGCAATAAGACTTTTCATCATGACAACGTAAAACTGCGATCTAATCTACATGAGATCAACACAACTGTTGTAACAAAGAAGTCGTTAGATAGAACAAACACAAAACGCGTGTTTATTAATCCAGAGTTTTCATATGCAATCGGCACTGGAGAACCGTAAATTAATTAAAGCGGAACTGTGCCGGCGGATTATCTGCAGTTCTTCCTTCACAAAAGATCTTTGAGGAGCTGGTTGTTTTGTTGTGTCAGTTTCTCGTAAATAATACACGGGCGGATTCATCTTTACAATTCTTTTTATTTCATATGGATCAACACTCCAAACTGGATCTGTTGCCCTGATGCGAGTGTCCCCTTCTGCTTCCCCGGTAAATAAAGGTACCTTACTTTCAATCCAAATGGTAATAGTTTGCCGGATGAAGACTCTCCTTCAACAGCATTTATTGTTTTTCTTTTGATTGCTTGTACTGGTTTTAGCCCTTTAAATTCTTCATTATTCATTGCGCGCAAAACTGAGGGCAGTCTTCTAACCCATTCTGTGTTGCGAGAATTGTCAATAAGCTCTCTGTGATACTGGTAGGAGAAAAGTCTTTCGGCTAACTGTTTGTTAAAGTTTTCAACTAAAGCCTGTGATCTGTGAACTCCTGGAATGGCTCTTTTAATGGTAACTCTATGTTTTAACAATAATTGATTCACTTGGCCTTTAAATTCTTTTCCATCATCAACTTGAATCATGCGAGGGAAAGTTAAGGGGCCTCGTTGGTATATCAGCTGTATGGCAACAGCAACAGCAGAAGCACTCTTTTGTGTTAATGGTTCTGCATCTTTGTATCTTGAAGCCATGTCAATGACTGTGAGTGCGTACTTAAATCTTTTTCGTCTAATCCTATCAGAGGGTAAATATAGAAGATCCATTTGATGGGTGTCGTTTGGAGTTGTATTAACAAAGTGTGGTCTCTGTATTCGTCTAGGGCAGGTAAATAAATTTGCCAAATTGCTTGTTTAGATAACCATTCCTTTGCTGTTTGTTCACTGACTCCTGCCGCTTGGCTTAGCTTTTTAATTGCTGTGATGCCCTTCCAATATCCTTTGGGCGAATAATAGATTTTGTTCATTTTTTATTCAGCCAATATTATGTGCAACAAAATACACAACGGTCATACCAACGACAATAAACCCGATTTCTTGCATCTTTTGTTTTTCTGATGGCTGATAAAGTCACTGAATTTTGGTGGGGGCAATGTCTGGATTGGTTTGCCTGTTACAAGATAATATTGTTTTATTGCTTGATCAACATCTTTAAATGTGTAAGCTGCATGCCCCTGTTTTTTCAGTGTGTTATTAATAAAATCTAACTGCTCAATTCTCTGCTTTTCATAGCGATCTTGTGCTGCTGCTAGTTGCTCCACACTTTGTTATGTCTTTTTTTTCTCGCCTTCATCTCGCAGTTTACTAAATGCGTAATTACTTCCACTAAAAGCGAGCGCATTAACCACAGCGCCGCCTATCATCATTACGAGCGAAGCCATTTTTATAAATGTATTTTTTTCTTACATATTTATATTTTCCGGAATTATTCCTTGCTTGACTAGAAAATCTTTCGTGGCAAACGAAGCTGCAATGATAGCAATCAGCTTTGCTGAATCCTCAAAGTCTAGTTTGCCAAGATCTGCCGGTTTAATTCTTAACAAGCTTTTACCAAGCATTGAGTATCCTACACTTAGGCCTCCAATAACAGCAGAATGGTATACAAGGTTAGCAACAGTTTTTTCGGTGCTCATTTTTATAAAATAAAATAATTATAATTATTAAAAAACATGAACAGTGATGATCTCCTACAGCTACAAGGCAGCCTAAACCTTCCTGAACTTATGAATGACCAAGTTGATGACCAAGCTATTATGCCCAAAAAGGAAAGGCTGTATTCTTTGGCAGCATGGGGGGAAAACAAAACAGTTCCTCGGAACTGAATTCAGCATTGAACAGATTCAACAGATGTCGCCACAAGACATTTTAAAGTATCATAACAGGTATGAAGCGCAGCTGGGGTCTAGAATGGTGAAAAGCGTTGGGCAAACGGTTCTTAGTTTGTACACTAAACTAGTCAGTAGATTTGCCCCCATTGATTCTGAACAAGATCTTACGTATGATTTAACGCAAGATCCAGTTTTAACAAAGTCATTAGAGTCTCTAGGGTGTGATCTATACTACAAATTTGGAACATTGTTATCGCCAGTAATCAGGGGATTAATTACTTTTAATCATATAGATTTTGTTTCCCTTCAAAATGAACGAGCTGGAAAATCAGCAGAATCAGAAAACACTGAATCAGGTGGAGAAAGTAACCAAGCCAGAAAATCAGCAGAAAACGCTGAATCAGGTGGAGACCATTAAAAATCCTGGGCGTGTTGAAGCAGGAAAAAAATTAGCAGAGTGGAACAGACAAAAAAAATTAATGTTACAGAATATGACTCATCATGAAAACATAACACCGCCAACGCCAGAACAAGTTAATTCAATGCCCGCTATAAAAACTCCATGTGATACAAGGGCCCCAAAGTCTTCATGGAATATTGAACTTAAAACTGTTGCCATTTTTGGCGCCATTGCTGCTGTTGGGGGCAGTTATTATGGCTATAAAATATATACACAATGGCAACAGAAACGAAAGCTATCAAAAAAATCTGAGCCACTAAATGCAGAAAAAGACACCAGCACGCCAAAACCGCCAATAAGAAAGCTTCATTTTGATCCATTTATAATGGAATAATATTTTAAGAACTTAATTTTAATTTTTTATAAAAATAGATCATGGCGTATTATAAAATGATGAAGTCAATAAATAAAGACATGGAGTCTATAAAAGACATTTCCATAGACCAGAATTGTAATCAATGCGGTTGCTTCGGCTGTAAAAACTTCCTTAAGATCTATGCAGAGAACGCTGAGCAAGACATCCTCAACGATGACACGTTTTTTGAGGCGTGTGTGTACTATCTTAGACATTTACTATTTAAGATAAAAACATAGATTGTATTTTTTTGATAATTATAAGATAACTTAATAAGAACTTGGTTGTACTTAAAGGATGACTTAGTTATGATCTTGAGGTGACTTAATCAAGAACTTAATTAAAAACTTAATCAAGAACTTATTAAGAACTTGAAGTAACTTAATTAAAAACTTGGGGTGACTTAATTAAAAAATTAATTAAGAACTTGGGGTGACTTGGGGGGGGGAGTGTGTGGTGTACACAGAGCTTTATTATTTGTCATGTGTAACACCACTTGGTGCAAGACAGTGCTTGCGTTTTTGTGATGCATTGGCTCTTTTGTTGCAAGTTCAAAGCAGCCACCAAGTGCATTTAACAAAAGCCTGATTGAATAAAAGACAATTGTATAAAGTACACCCGGCGGCCGCCTGAAAGGCAGCCTAAAAGTTTGTAGCAGGGTGTTGGCGGAGCGTTGGCGGGGTAGAGGTGAAGAAGCAGGTAACCACAACAGCAAAAAAGTCATTACATGGAGTAAGAATGTTGGCAGGCAGGCTAGCGTTCACGCGTGAACGGTCGTATTTTTAGTAACTGACGTCTGAACTTGCCAGGTCTATACTAAGTGCATATCGATTCTATCCAGGCAGGCAGGCAGGCTAGCGTTCACGCGTGAACGGTCGTATTTTTAGTAACTGACGTCTGAACTTGCCAGGTCTATACTATGTGCATATCGATTCTATCCAGCCGTCACGCATGAATGGTTCTATTTACTGGGACTGTTGGAGCTCGCTTGGTATGCATGGATCTTGTTTCCAGACCTGCGCAAATTCTGGCACTTGCAGCATGGCTTTGATTTCATTTAGCTTGCCAAAAATGAAACGAAAGGGAAGGCCTACAGCATAAAACCCTGTGTATCCATAAAAAAACACTTGCAACGGCACGTAATTTTCGTGCGTGAACATCAGAATACCCGGTTTTTTCTTTCAACCAAACAGCCCATGTTTCCTTCGTTCTCCCTTCTTTCCTTTCATTTTCCTGCCATTGTTTACACAAATCAAGAAGTTACCAAACTGAACGTAAATTAACAAGGACTGTGCATCTTGCCTCCTCAAATTTCTCATCCCTTTTGTAGTCTTTCTACAATTTCAGCTTCATTTGCTGTTCAGAAAACATCTGATCAGTAAAAGCTTCTCTGGAAATAGCTGATTGAATGTCAGCCTGATTTGCCATAAGATAGTCATGTAATTCTTTGTGGCGTTGAAAGATCTGTTCTCCTTTTTTTTGTCTCCTTTCTTTTCTTTTAACAATTGCTCAAGCTTTCTTTTAGGCTTCTTTGGCAAATCCTGCGGTCCTTCCCTTTTAATCTTTTCAATTATTTCTGTCATTTTTTTTTAAGTAGTCTTGATTCTCTTGCAAAATGAGCATTTCTTCCTCTGTCCACAATTCCGTTGGTTTGGCGTGGTAATGGAAGATTTGAGCTTGTTGAAAAGTAGAAGCTTGATCCATGTCAGGTAGAATTAAAGTTGATGGCTGTGTTGAGAAATCTAATAGATTTTGATGAGCAACTTGCGATTCCAGAATTTCTCTCTCTAATTCTGAGGGAAAAGCTGTCTTGAGACATAGATAATATTTCGTTTAAGCAAAATCTTTACCAGCAAAACACTCTATCACTGAAACACGTCCGTTCACCACAGCACCACAACACCAAATGACAAGATAACTTAAGGCCCGTTGTCAACAACACTAAGTGCTGGGCGGATGTGACGTCTTTTTAACTATCACATGATTAAATCTTGACTTATGATAGGTGAATGTAAGAAACATGTCTATATCTGTTTTACCCCAGGCGGGAATTCGCCACACGGCCAGGTGACGCCAGCCCTACCTTATGGCGCCATAATTACAGGCCATAGGATCCGTCCAGAGTACTGCCTGCCACAAACCCCAAGCCCTCTAATTAGGGGTGTTCGCAGAGGGTCTCAGCCAAGTTTTAGTTTAGTGACTGTCTCTGCAAAAATGATGGTATTGAAAATGACTGTATGCGCGAAAATGATTAAGAAAACATAGTTTGAAGTCTTACTTGTCAGAGAACAGTAAAACCTTTATTCTGGGCCACTTTCGCCCGAAAACTGGTTTGAGGGCGAAGGTGGCCCCGAATGAAGGTTTTACTGTTCTCTCAAGAAGAGTATGAATGTTTTGTAATTTTGTGTGTTCGGGGGCTTTTCAATGACTCCGTGAAAGAACAAATCAATGAGACTTTTCAATAGCTGAGTTCTACAGCGTACAGTGAGCTCACTGGTCATCTTGAGTCTGATTCCACCAAAGTCTTGCTTAGTATTTTCACACATGTCAAGCAATTACCGCAGCATGTAGGTAACAGCAACAGTTGTGGAGGTCATGGCTGGAGGTCAGCTGTGAAGGCTTTTGTCAGGTCTGGGCAGCAGGTCTAAGTTATTTTAGTTTTCCTGCTTTCCATCACTGGCAGTGGAAGCCCGTACGATTACTATCCAACAACATCTAGGTCCCGTATTCATGCAGCCACCTGTGGTACGTGTCATTTTGTTGCTGTTGTTCGTGAGATTACACCACTTAACTTCTAGTTGTTTACTGACTTACAGACCATCAGTACTGTTACAAAAGTGATGCGCCTTGAATACAGGTTTACGCCAGCCTACAGTACTTACAGACCAGTAATTAAGTCCAAGGAGAACGTAACCTGAATACAGTATTGTGCTTGGTTGTATTTGAAATTCACATGGAACATATACTGAGAGATCCATATTTTGTGATTAATGAGAAACATGCTATAATTACCATTACAACATCTACAAATACAGCTGCTGCCGCTGCTGCTGCTGCTGCTGCTGTTCATATTATTACTATTTGTAAGGATGAGTTGCACTTCCAAAATGCAGTATCTATGTCAGCAGCTGAATGTTGCTCTCACCAGTTACTAACATCACACATACATCCAAAGCACGTCTCCTCCTCCCCACCCCCATCCCCATTCAGTTCCCCCGTGATTTCTTTCCGACATCTCTTAAACGCAGAGATCCTTTTAGTTCCCCCCCCATCAACGTCTTACAAAACACACAACGATTACCACATAGCGCAGCACAATGCCTGTCGAGACACGTGCTATGTGTTATGCTTGTTTGTTTAAAATCTGACAGGGGCACATGTTGCACAGACCACGACAGCAGACAGCTTCAGAGGAAATGTGGTGCGGAGAGACTAGAGCTGTATTCCCATTTAGTCTGTAGCTTTTGTCTTCCGAATCTCAGGAGCTTTTAGTAGGAAGAGTAAAGCTACAGCTGTCATGTCATAGGGCTTCAAAAATGTAATGAATTCCATCCCTTTGTACCTTCTCTCTCTCTCCTCTCTCTCCTCTCTCTCTCTCTCTCTCTCTCTCTCTCTCTCTCTCTCTCTCTCTCTCTCTTCTTCTTCTTCTTCTTTGCTAACGCATTGGTCTATACGGTCCGTTCGGCCCTTGTGATAAACATCGCCGTTTTGTCCAGCTCTTGTAGACTGCCGCAGAGCTTCCTCATTACAGCTGTCTCTGTTGGCCACACCTCTCTCCTTGGCTGTTTATGTCATGGGGATTTTTGGAGCACATGCTCTGCTGTCTGTTCTTTCTGCCCACAAGGACAGACTGGAGAAGGCATCGCCTTGAGCTTCCGGCACAAGTGACTGTTACGTCTATTGTGTTCAGTGCAGAGCCTCACCAGGACACTTTGTTGCTCTCTGGACAACTGATGATAATCATCCTTGGGTGTCCTGGGCATTGTGATAATCTCTCCTCTCTCTCTCTCTCTCTCCTCTCTCTCTCTCTCTCTCTCTCTCTCTCTCTCTCTCTCTCTCTGTCTCTCTCTCTCTCTCTCTTGGGTGTTCTGGGCAGTATGATAGTATATATATATATATATATATATATATAATCTTAGTTGGAGCAATAGAATTACTGCTGTGATCTGATGGAGATTCAAACATGTGAAGAATCTCTCTCTCTCTCTCTCTCTCTCTCCTCTCTCCTCTCCTCTCTCTCTCTCTCTCTCTCTCTCTCTCTCGCTCGCTCGCTCGCGCCGGAACTTCTTGCTGTCAATATCAGTTTCACTGCAGAAAACATTGAGGATACTCGAAGTAAAAAGAAACATAAAAGATTACAGACTTAATGTTATTGCCTTGACGTTTAAACTTTCGATTAAAACAAGGTGGCGGATTCAAAAGGAAATTGTCCCCGTGCTTCTTCAGAACGATCAGATGTAACATCGTCAGAGCCTGAGATACACAGGTACCTGCAACACATTCTGTGGAATCTTAACCAACGTTTGGAAAATAGTAATGGGAATTTGAACACCCACTCATGTATCTTCACATATAGCTCGTCGCTACATCGACCCCATATGAAGTTCAAATAAATGTTCTCTTATTAGAAATTACAAGTTTACATGAGTCTTCTGGTGGAAAACAAACTCTGAACAATGCGCGATGGCTTTGTTTGGTTTGATCCGCCATTCCTATACTAAATCAAGATGTGCAGGACACTGCGTCCGAAAGGTTTAAAGTTCTGTGGAAACACGTGTAACTCTCTGATTTTAATCACTGTCAGAAAATACTGTACACAATTCAGCGTGTTGCTTGGCTGATGCATATTTGAACACATCTAGATAGAACAGAAATAGACAGGGAACAAAAAGAGAACGTTTCAATACTCCAATCGCGGAATTTCTTTCTTTCTGTTTAAATGTCCGTTGATTGGTGCTGTAAATGATCGGAGTTCTCACTCTCTGCATCGCTCTGCTAAGCTCACCCCACCCCAATCCCCATCATGAAGTCTTACCCGTTTACTTACCTCTTGGCCTGTCGAGCATTTTCAATGAAATCTTAGATCAGATGAAAAATGTGGATCTCCTTCAGAAATTCAATGATTCCATCAACTGGGACATCTTTGAACAAGGTTTCCATGGAGACTGCGGTCAAATGTTTTTGTCTCACATGATAAAAGTTCCAACACTGTAAAAGAACGTTTCACGGTGAGTGGTGCATAGCACGGAATGCACCACGGAGTTTCTTCAACTTCTAAAAGATAAGAATGGGTGTAAAAGGAGTGGCCTGTATGCACAAGACTTTCTTCTTTATGGCCACCCTTGGAAGATGGTGAAAACTCTTTCAGGTTTGGACGAATTTGGAAGACTTTGTTATTCGTCTTTGACATGAACCTGAGCTTTGGGAGCTCCACTGGTGTCAACAATCACAATGGACAGCTCTATTGTGTTATAACCCGAGAATTGTCAGTCATTAATGTGCTGGCAGCAGCTACAAGTTGTGCAGAAAACCCTTTACATGTTTGCTCAGAGGCCTTTCGTCCGCTGATTCGGACTCATCAGAATGGAACAGCTGATTGTGTCGGTGCTCCCTTGCATTAAATAGAGGTATACCCCTGTCTATGATTATAAAATATTCTCACCACTAAGGGTTCAAAACCAGAATCCAATGGACTCTCTCTCTCTCTCTCTCTCTCTCTCTCTCTCTCTCTCTCTCTCTCTCTCTCTCCTTCTCTCTCTCTCTCTCTCTCTCTCTCTCTCTCTCTCTCTCTCTCTCTCTCTCTCTTATGTATATGTTGGCTTACTGTTGGATTCCGTTTTCGACGCCTTGGTGGTGATAATACACAGATTTGTAGACTACTGTATATCTCCATTTGATGCCAAGGGAGCACAGACACAATCAGCCGTGCCTGCCTAACGAGTCTGATCCAGCGGACGAAAGGCTTCGGAGCAGACAATATGAATTGTTTTGTCTTCAAGATGAGCCACAATGGCCCCCATATCCTGTTATTGAAGAATTCTATTTTTAGAACATGTTCGCCTGATTTTTCATTCTCATTGTCTTTCTTCCTCCGTTTCCTCTCCCCTTGTTTGTTTAAGACTTCTTTTAAGAAATATTTTCCAAGTCAAGGAATAAAAACTGTGGAGGATTTACTAGCCTGCACTTGTTCCCCTATCCTCACAACTACTGAACTGATCGTCATAGTATTGTTTGCGCGATCAGTAAGAATGTCCATCTCTTAGAAGATCCAAGGAAAGGCGGATTCTGCACAATTCTTAGCTGCTGTCAGCACTCTCGTGACTAACAATGCTTGAGGTATTAAGCAGTAGATCTGACCACTCAAACTGTTGACACATTTTGACCTCCCTTGCATCCTTCAACGGATCCTTAAGCTTAGACTCAAAGATTTTCCCCTACATACTCTCTACATAATGATTTCAGTTTTCCAGTAACTTATTTCCTTTCCCCACTTACTTTTCGTTTTACTCTTCTTCCCTTCGCTGACTGCTTTGCGTTACTGTTGGATTCCGTTTATGATCCCTCGGTAGTGAGTATATTACAGAATTGTAAACTGTAGTATACCTCTATTTAATGCCAGGGAAGCGCAGACACGAAAGGCCTCATAGTAGGCAATATGAATGGTTCTGTCCTCAAGATGAGTAAATTGGTCCCCATATGCTGTTAGTAAAGAATCTACATTTCTAATATATATATATATATATATATATATATATATATATATATATATATATATATATATATATATGAATATAATCAAAGAGCCTAAAATGATTTTAAAAGTGCTCGACCCCTTGGGGAGCAACATTTGTCAATGATGTTAAAAGCCCTGAAGTTTGCCAGTAACCACACAGACATAACAGGGTCAGAAATGGAAATCATTCTCCACACCAAGAAAACATTACTACACAGCAGAAATGAAACCTGGATCAGGAAAACCAACAGAAACTCAACATTCGACGTAACCATGGGTTCATATGATGGTGCAGAAACATGTGAACTGGTCGGACTATTCATGCTGTCCAACATCAAGAAAAAACTCGGAAAACAAGTCGGACTGTACAGAGACGATGGCCTTGCTGCACTAACAAACAACCCAAGAACCATCGAAAACAAGAAGAAAGAACTATGCAAAATCTTCCAAAACCACAACTTAAAGATCACCATTGAAGCAAACAAAAAGGTAGTGAACTACTTAGACATAACACTGGATCTCAACAACCATATATATAAACCATACAAGAAACCCAACGATACACCTCTTTATGTACACACCAAAAGTAACCATCCACCATCTGTATTAAAGACCATACCCCATGGCATAAACAAGAGACTATCAAACCTGTCATGCAATGAGAGAGTGTTCAACAATGCAGCAGTGGAATACCAGGAGGCACTACAAACAAGTGGATACAATTACAAACTACAATACAACCCGGACAACAACACAAATAAAAGCAAGAAAAATAGGAAAAGAAAAATCATATGGTATAACCCCCCATACGACGGAAACTCAAAACAAACATAGGGAAAGAATTCTTCAAAATCCTAGCAACTTCATTTCCAAAAGAGCACAAACTGTCCAAAATATTTAACAAAAACACTGTCAAACTATCGTACTCATGTATGCCCAACCTCAAAAACCTGATTGACGCATCCAATAAAATGAAAATCAACACAGCAAAGAAGGGTGAAGAAAGGAAATCTTGCAATTGCACGAGAAAGGAGCAGTGCCCACTAAACAATAAATGTCTCCACAACAACATTGTATACCAGGCTACTGTAACATCAGAAAATGAAAAAGAAACATACATAGGGATCACTGAAAACCACTTCAAAACCAGATATGCAAACCACAAACAGTCATTCAATAAAGAAAAATATAAAAACCAAACAGAACTGAGCAAATATATCTGGAAACTTAAAGACGCAAAAACAAGCTACAATATATCCCGGAAAATCATAAAAAGAGCATCACCATACAGCAATGTTTCAAAAAGGTGCAACCTATGTTTAACTGAAAAAATGGTTAATACTATGCAAACCACACTTAGCAACTTTAAACACCAAAACAGAAATAGTAAACAACTGCAGGCATAAATGGAAATCGTTGTTAGTGAACACATCCAAAACAAAAACCTGAAAGCCCAAAAAAACACGTGCAGCCAACCCGCACGTGCTAACAACCGCAAACGTGAGCCCACACGCTATATAACATCGGCGGTGGGCAAACAAAAATCATCCTGATGACAGCGCAACGCCGCTAGAAACAAATTTGTCGAGTTTTAACCTTGAGTTTTAACCTTTTTAACATCATTGACAGATATATATATATATATATATATATATATATATATATATATATATATATATATATATAGATAGATATATATATTCCTGTTTTTTATTCTTTTTTTTCTTTCACCGACCCCTCCCCCTCCCCCTTTTTAACCCTTTTTCCCAATCATTGCCAAGTCAATGATGGAAAAATTGTTAGCCTATAGTTGCCCCCCCCCCCCCCCCCCCCCCCACCATGAAAGCAGGACATGAATTCTAGACTTTTCATGCTTATCGATGAGGATGAGGGTGTCCGCAACACTAATCACAGCTGAATTTGTATGTATATAAGGATTTGGTTCTAAGTTGTTGGCACATCCTGGTATTTTGGTAAAAGTTTACAAATCATGAGCTACCGAATCTTCTTCAAGTGGCTATTAATTTCATGGGACTCTTTGTTAAGCTGAGGCATTTGTGGAAATTGCTTACTTCCAGGTTTTTTCTTAATAAGGAAATTTTGTGAAATTCGAAGTATTGTTTGGGTTTCCACTGGATCACGGAAATCTAGCGCTATAATCTCATTGATGTCCATTCTAATCTTTGACATTTGCCTCTTTATAGTTGAGCGTTCTGCAGGGGACTGGTTTTTTTTTTTGTTTTTTTTTTTTGGTGTAGTCTGTTTTGCCTTCTGGCCATTTTCGATGGTGTCTTTTAAGTTCTGGAGCGATGACAAGCTGGTAGAGGTGTTCCAAGTGATCTGGATACATTTCCCTTTTCTTTGAGTTCTGCCAGCTGCCACACAAGCTGTATACTGTCTTCTGTCTGTCCCATCCCTGATTTTCCACGTCCTAGCCGAGTGCCTTTTGTTTCCTTGACCGCCGCATGAAGTGGGTTTTGGGGATTTTCAATTAGTGTTCTGAAATATGCCTTCACCTGTTCCAGCTTGTGGCTTGCCTGCATTGAAGGAAGGACGAGCAGGAGTCGCACAGTTTCAGCTGTTGTGTCCTTCGTGGTTCCCAGGATCAATCTCGTTGCTTCATTTTGAATTCTTTCTCATTTAAGAAGACAGTGTTGTAAGCCCTAATCCATGATTACTTACTGTGAGGACAAGTTAGTGCTTGACACTGTCGGTAGAGATGGCGCTATTCATATGCCTTTAGCTTCTATTGTTTTCATGGCAAATAGGCCTTTTTTGTGCGCGCGCACGTGCTTGCGTGCGTACGTGCGTGCGTGTGTGGTGTGTGTGTGTGTGTGTGTGTGTGTGTGTGTGTGTGTGTGTGTGTGTGTGAGTGTATGTGTGTGTGTGTGTGTGTGTGTGTGTGTGTGTGTGTATGTGTGTGTGTGTGTGTGTGTGTGTGTGTGTGTGTGTGTGTGTGTTTTATGTTGTGTGTGTGTGTGTGTGTGTGTGTGTGTGTGTGTGTGTGTGTGTGTGTGTGTGTGTGTGTGTGTGTGTACGTGTGTGCGCGCGCGTGTTTGCGTGTGTGTGTTTGTGTGTTTGCGCGCGCGTGCGTGCGTGTGCATACGCGAGTGATTACCGTCACAAGAGAGAGGCGAGAGTGAAGAACAGTCAGAAACTTCAGAACATCAAAAGCACGTGTCTGTGACTGCTCCTTAACAGTCAGTAGGTTGCTGTCGGTGACTGCTCCTTCATAGTCAGTAGGTGGCTGTCTGTGACTGCTCCTTAACAGCAACCTACTGACGATGACTGACTATGACTGCCACAGACAGCAACCTACTATGACTGCTCCTTCATAGTCAGTAGGTTGCTGCTGTCTGCGACTGCTCCTTCATAGTCAGTAGGTTGCTGTCTGTGACTGCTCCTTCATAGTCAGTAGGTTGCTGTCTGTGACTGCTCCTTCATAGTCAGTAGGTTGCTGTCTGTGACTGTTCCTTCATAGTAGGTTGCTGTATGTGACAACTCCTTCACAACCAGTAGGTTGTTGTCTGTGACTGCTCCTTCATAGTCAGTAGGCTGCTGTCTGTAACTGCTCCTTCATAGTCAGTAGGCTGCTGTCTGTGACTGCTCCTTCATAGTCAGTAGGCTGCTGTCTGTGACTGCTCCTTCATAGTCAGTAGGTTGCTGTCTGTGACTGCTCCTTCATAGCCAGTAGGTTGCTGTCTGTGACTGCTCCTTCATAGCCAGTAGGTGGCTGTCTGTGACTGCTCCTTCATGCTGTCTGTGACTGCTCCTTCATAGTCAGTAGGCTGCTGTCTGTGACTGCTCCTTCATAGCCAGTAGGTTGCTGTCTGTGACTGCTCCTTCATAGTCAGTAGGTTGCCGCCTGTGACTGCTCCATAACAGTCAGTAGGTTGCTGTCTGTGACTGCTCCTTCACAGTAGGTTTCTGTATTGACTGCTCCTTCGTAGTCAGTAGGTTGCTGTATGTGACTGCTCCTTCATAGTCAGTAGGTTCCTGTCTGTGACTGTCCTTTATAGTAGGTTTCTGTCTGTGACTGCTCCTTCATAGTAGGTGCTGTCTGTGACTGCTCCTTCATAGTCAGTAGGTTGCTGTCTGTGACTGTTCCTTCATAGTCAGTAGGTTGCTGTCTGTAACTGTTCCTTCATAGTCAGTAGGTTGCTGTCTGTGACTGCTCCTTCATAGTCAGTAGGTTGCTGTCTGTGAATGCTCCTTCATAGTAGGCTGCTGTCTGTGACTGCTCCTTCATAGTAGGTTGCTGTCTGTGACTGCTCCTTCATAGTCAGTAGGTTGCTGTCTGTGACTGTTCCTTCATAGTCAGTAGTTTGCTGTCTGTGACTGCTCCTTCATAGTATAATGCTGTCTGTGACTGCTCCTTCATAGTCAGTAGTTTGCTGTCTGTGACTGCTCCTTCATAGTAGGTTGCTGTCTGTGACTGCTCTTTCATAGTCAGTAGGTTGCGGTCTGTGACTGCTCCTTCATAGTCCGTAGGTTGCTGTCTGTGACTCCTGCTTCATAGTCAGTGGGTTGCTGTCTGTGACTGCTCCTTCATAGTCAGTAGGTTGCAGTCTGTTACTGCTCCTTCATTGTCAGTGGGTAGCTGTCTGTGACTGCTCCTTCATAGTCAGTAGGTTGTTGTCTGTGACTGCTCCTTCATAGTCAGTGGGTAGCTTTCTGTGACTGCTCCTTCATAGTCAGTAGGTTGTCTGTGACTGTTCCTTCATAGCCAGTAGGTTGCTGTCTGTGACTGCTCTTTAACAGTCAGTAGGTTGCTGTTTGTGACTACTCCTTCATAGTCAGTAGGTTGCTGTCTGTGACTGCTCCTTCATAGTCAGTAGGTTGCTGTCTGTGACTGCTCCTTCATAGTCAGTAGGTTGCTGTCTGTGACTACTCCTTCATAGCCAGTAGGTTGCTGTCTGTGACTGTTCCTTCATAGTCAGTAGGTTGCTGTCTGTGACTACTCCTTCATAGCCAGTAGGTTGCTGTCTGTGACTGCTCCTTCATAGCCAGTAGGTTGCTGTCTGTGACTGCTCCTTCACAGTCAGTAGGTTGCTGTCTGTGACTGCTCCTTCATAGCCAGTAGGTTGCTGTCTGTGACTGCTCCTTAACAGTCAGTAGGTTGCTGTCTGTGACTGCTCCTTCATAGCCAGTAGGTTGCTGTCTGTGACTGCTCCTTCATAGTCAGTAGGTTTCTGTCTGTGACTACTCTTTCACAGTCAGTAGGTTGCTGTCTATGACTGCTCCTTCACAGTTAGTAGGTTGCTGTCTATGACTGCTCCTTCATAGTAGGTTGCTGTGTGTGACTGCTCCTTCATAGTCAGTAGGTTGCTGTCTGTGACTGCTCCTTCACAGTCAGTAGGTTGCTGTCTGTGACTACTCCTTCATAGATCTCATTGCAA
>CM031603.1:96641390-96651390 GCA_018398815.1 Conus ventricosus
GCTTGACCCGCTATTACATTCTCTTCCTTTCTTAGGAACTGAACTAATACAGCAACCATCGCTTTATAACTGCCACCACATTTGCAAATAATAATTCAATGGCACAATTATCACCACATTTGCAAATAATAATTCAATGGCACAATTATCACCACATTTTATAGCAACATCTCAAAACGACACAATTCTCCAACCACGCATCCAACCGACTAATCATGCGTACGCACGCTCGCAAACATAAAACTCGTTCCCCTTGCACACACAAACAGACGTGGCCGAAGAATGCGAGACCGGCGAATGTGACAGGGGCGGACGAGCGAGACCAAGCAAGTACCAACCCTGAATCACCAGGTTCTCTCCCATCCTCACCGACTACCGCATCACCAGATGAATAAAAAGGAGAAAGAAGTTTGGATATAATTTAGAATGGCCAGGTTAAAGATTGAACTAACTAAAAAAATGGTCTCAAACAATATTTCTTTTATAATTTTGAAAACAAAAGAAAATTGCGCAAAAGAGAAGAATAAGCCGGCTAACAACAAAAAACCAAAACAAACAAACCACAAAACTGATGCTTACCAGCTACCCGTGGGTGACCCAAGTGGCGGGTCAAGCGACTCTCTCTGCCCTCTGTCCAGTCGAGAGGACCAGCAGAGCAGATGCGGAAAAAAAGAGATGATGTGATGTCCCTCCCCTACAGGCCGACTGTAGGAATGAAGGTACCGACTGTACCTTCGACGAAGTGGTGGAGAACCAAGACCGGAGCAGGCGCTCCCAGAGACATCTTCCGCTCGAGTGAAGAGAAAACCTGCCTAAGCGATGGCGGCCAACATGCCACGCTACGTCACAGAGTGAGAATACTCAAGCTAAGAAAAATGATGCACGTGCGGCAGGTAAAAGACAGGTGAGAGGCCGATAGACAGCAAGTTCGAGAGAAAGGTACCAGCCACCCGTGAACCTGCAGGATGAATTGCACGGGCAGTGAATTAGAGAGAGAGAGAGAGAGAAAGCAAACCTAACCTGAGCTGAACTACATTAAGGTGCAACCGCACCACAAGCCACATTAAGGGACGGACACGCGACAACAACGACGACAATAAATAAATGAATAATTCCGCCATCCTAGATGGGTCAATCGTCGTAGGCCTCGTGACAAACTCGTGACAGCTGTAGAGACATGGAGCTGAACCCTGGACCTGGACCTGGCGGAAAGGCGGGAAAGTCTTCAGCAGTCCCGCTTGAGGAGCACCAGTGACGGCTCTGCTGGAGCTTCTTCCCCTTCACGGACAGCCGGTGACCCGACGCTGAAGGACATCATGGCGACCCTTCACAGTAAGTTCAACGAAGTGAAGGAAGATATCCGACAAGTTAAAGACATGTTTGCTGGACTGCGGGAAGAGATGATTGAACTGAAAGAGGAAGTGATAAATTTAAGAAGTGAAAATCAAACTCTGAAAGAACAAAATGAAAGACTCTGGGAAAAGGTGAGAACTTAGAAATGAAAACTGACGACTTGGAGGGACGGCCAAAAGAAACAATGTCATCTTTTATGGTATCCCCCGACAGGAAAATGAAAATAAAGAGCAATGTGAAGGTGTGATTGGAGATCTACTGACGGACAAACTGGACCTGACACAGGACATTGACTTTGACCGACTCCACAGACTCAAAAAAAAGAAAGACTCCCAAAATATTGGCCGGTGTCCCTTTTTTTAAGGAAAAGGGAAGAATTCTTAGTAAGAGAAGTAACCTTCGGGGCAGCAACATATTCTTTGGGGGAAGATTTCCCCGCGCGGGTTAGGGAGTTTCGAGGGGAAACTTGTCCCTCATTAAGTCGCCAGAAAAAAAAAATAAGAAGGCGACTGGTTTTTGACCATGATTATTAAAGGGGAAAAAATTTGGTTGGCCCATCAACAAAATCTAAATCCCAAAAGCAATGGGAAATAGGGCCGGGCCCTGGATACAAAAAGAACCTATCTTGTTTTGTCTTAAAAAAGTTTTGTTAAAAAGTTGTACTAACACAGAGGGAACAAAAAAAATTAAAAATCACCGTCTTCCTTAGTTGTGACAGAATGTATTCAGTGCAAGGGGCGTTGCCCCCGTGGCTGTGACAGAAGATGACACCCGCTATGCCAGCTCCCGACTTCGGCGCGAGGTGTTGAAAACTTTCCCTTTTCCCCAGCGTTTTGATGGTATTTTGAGAATGGTAGTGGAATTGTACCAGCAGGGGAAAGGGGTGCATGGTACGAGAGGAGAAGGAAAAAGTGTGTGGGGAGGGAAAAAATCGTTTGTATTTTTACTTTGGGGAATGTCAAGGGTTTGTTATCGAAGATTGGTGATTTAGCTTTCTCTTTTATAAACACGTTTGACATGTTTGTTTGTTGAAACTTTCGTTGATTGTTTAAAACCTCTTTCTTTTATACCCATAAATTTTCTGAAAACCTGCTTTCCTTCACACATCAAGGAAGACGATCGGGGGAAAAATTTGTCTCGTGAAAAAAAAACTTTTGATATGTGAAAGCAATTGATGTTGTTAAACAATGTTATTATTTGTAATTTCTAGAATCTACTTTAAATTTTACCAAAATGTTTTGTATGTATGTACATTGTACCCCGAAAAATTTACCTACTACTCGTACTTTGGTTGAAATGGTATACAGCACTGGGGAAATTTCACAGTAAGGTCTTTTTAATTTCCTAATATGTTTCTTTTTAAATGGAGACCTTAAAAAGCGAAATACTAATGTCGGCAGGATAAGGTGTAAGACAATGTTTATGTGCATGTTTAAAAATGTTCTTTTCGTATTAAAAGGAGTCTGAAGACAAATATTTTAAAGATATGGAAGTGTTTACTAAGCATTGCACAGCTCTAAATTAGCTTTTAAAAGGAGTATGTAAAGGGCGACCCCCAAGTCGTTCACTACGTTTCTGATACAGGGAATAGGTTAATGATTATTTCTTTGGGCCTTGTGGATCTTTTTGTATGAATTTTGTCTTGTTCTATGTATGTACAAGAACGCTTGGTCCGATCACCCGCCTTTGAGTTTTATGTGAATTTTTATCAGGACTTAAACTTCATGGGGTCAAGTAATGTGATTGAAAACTGTAAGTTTATTGAAAAATTTTTATGGCGGGAACCGAATGCTGATTTGTTTATGCACTGATTTAAAATGAAGTACTAAAACTTTTTTTTAAGCAGCAGTTGACCCCAAGATGTGGGTATTAACCCGGCATTGAAAACGTTTAACAAATGATGAGAAAACAAACAGAGTGTATGAAAAAAAGGATCAGAATTGATGGAAGAACACGAACGTGCTGGTTTTACCCGAATGTCAGACAGTAAAATGTCTGCCGAAAGCTTTTAAAAATATTTTGCAAAAATTGGGTTCACGACAGGTCGAAATTTTTGTTATCTCGAAGGAAATAAGAAGCTATTCAGAAGAAGGAAAAAAAAATACAACCTTTTTTATAAATAATCTTGTTAATTCGGTGAAGATACCCAAAGATTTTTTGGCGTAAAGTACTAGGGGTCATTAAGGTGTCTCGCACAATAATGCGATCTTTTTAACGAGTGGCATAGACTTTCAAAAACCCCTGAAAAAAAATGTGGCAGCCAATAGAAGCAAAACGGTAAAAATTTTTGGAAAGCACAGATGTTAAATTTTTGGATGACCCAAACTCCAAAAAGGAAGTTATGTAGCTTAAAGAAGTTTAAAAAGGCAAATTGCTGGCCCCAAAGGCTTTAAATTTGGGGAAAAGTTTAAAAATGGTGGGGGACTATTGTTGGGGTTCCTTTTAGATTTTTCAATGCTCTTTTTTTCAGGGAATATACCCGAAGGTGGATGGGAAACATTTTAGTGCCATTTGTTTTAAAAAAGGGAAATGTTAATGACCCTGGCAACTACAGAGGAGTGTCACTTTGTGACATTCGCAGCAAGTTATATAGTTCTATTATAAACTACAGGTTGCAGATATGGGTAGAAACAGTATACACTCCCCGCAACAAGTTAAGGAACGCTTACAGAAATTGCTGTTAAATGTGTTTTAATACAGACAGAGGAAAACAGTTTACTCGAATGTTTCGCCCAGTCATTCAGCCACCTGTGGCTACAATTTCAATGAAAGCCATTCACACGTCGTTGAACACGAATGTTTCGCCCAGTCATTCAGCCACCTGTGGCTACAATTTCAATGAAAGCCATTCACACGTCGTTGAACAATCAGTAATAAAAAAGAGACACCCCCATTTGAAAAGTCAGCAGCAGTCAATAGTGGGTGTGGCCGCCATTCTGAGCCACACATGCTCTGCACCGACGCCGCATGGAATGAACCAGGGTTGTAAGGGTCTGTTGCGGGATGGCCTGCCATTCTGCTGCAGGAACTGGGTCAGCTGGGCCACATCAGCGGGCGGAGGGTGGTTGTCAGCAACTCGTCTACCCAGGACGTCCCACAGGTGCTCTATCGGTGCCAGGTCTGGAGAGCGCGATGGCCATTCCATGCGTTGGATCCCTGCTGCTGGAAGAAGTCTCGTACCACGTGGGCTCGATGCGGAGGGGCGTTGTCGTCCTGGAGAGTCGCACCAGGACCCATGGCCTGGAGAGCTGGCTGCACAATGGGGCGGACGATCTCATCCCGATAACGCTGACCAGTCAAAGATCCATGGATGACGTACAGGGGGGTTTTGCCATGGAGATGAAAACCACCCCCACACCATTACCGAACCACCTCCATAACGGTCGACCTCACGAATGGTGGCGGCAGTGAATCGTTCTCCTTGTCTGCGCCAGACTCGTCTCCTGCCATCATTGAATGAGACAGTGAAACGTGACTCATCGGTAAAGAGGATCCTCGACCACTGCTGCCTGTTCCAATGGTGATGGAGGCGGCACCACGCCAGGCGGGCCTGTTGGTGACCCTGAGTCAGTGGAATTCGGATGGCTGGCCGACGAGACTGGAGGTCAAATTCATGAAGGCGGTTGCGGACAGTGGAAACGCTGACATTGACATTTGCTGCTTGCATGAGGCGACGTCTCAGCATGGGTGTTGTGACTGTTCTGTCCCGTAAAGTTGACAGGTAGAGAAATCGGTCATCCCGTCGACTGGTGCAACGAGGACGTCCAGTGCGCGCCCGTTCTTCCGTCCTGCCTGTTGTCGCATAACGTTCATTGAGTCTGTGAATGACTGAGGCCGACACCTGAAGACGTCTGCCCACCTCTCGTAAAGACACACCCTCTGCTAGCCACGCCAGAGCGCGCCCGCAGTCCACTGCACTCAGTCGTCTTCTTGGAGGCATGTCTGGTTGTGTCGTTTTTAATGCCCTTTCTGATACCCATTTTGGTGCAGTTTGTGCGGATCAGTGTTCACAGTTGTCAGTGCTTGCACGTGCAACCTGCCGAATCGCTGCACATGCCCGGTCTGGTCAGCAGGGGCTTGTTCCACGGTCAGTGCAATTTCCTCATTGCACGAATGTCCCGCCGCTGGCGGAGGCATTGAGTGGCAGAGTGGTGAGTACAGGAATCGTACCGGTGTGTCGAGCAATGTTTCAAGTACCGTTCTGCTGCATTTTTTTCCAAAATGGGCGGCCTGGCCTTTTTTACTCATTTCATTTAAGAAGGTACAAAAAACGTAGGGCGTTCCTTAACTTGTTGCGGGGAGTATAATATCACTGACGAATATCAGGCTGGTTTAAGAAAGGATACTCTACAGTGGATCACATGTTTACATTATTAGCAATTGTACAGAAGCAGTTTTCATTAAATCGTAAATTCTACGTTGCTTTTATTGATTTGAGAAGGCCTTTGATTCTATTTCAAGGAAACTTCTATGGCCAGTTCTTCAAAGAATGGTGTTAAAGGGAAGCTGTTTCGGTGTATAAAAAGTATGTGTTCTAATGTGAAATCAAAAGTAAGAGCGGGCAGTGAACTCACAGACTGTATTTTGTGCACACAGGGTGTAAACAGGGAGATGCCTGTAGTCCTGTATATTTTCGTTATTTATAAATGATTTGGCCACAGAAATAATTGAAAAGGGACGTCATGGAGCCACACTGTCACCTGAAATCTTCGAATTATTTATCTTGTTACTAGCTGATGATATTGCTTTGTTATCAGAAACTCCTGTTGGACTCCAAACCCAGTTAAATAACCTCCATAATGCAGCTACAAGGCTTCAACTTAAGATAAATATGGAAAAGAGCCGCATTGTAGTTTTTCGAAAAGGTGGATACCTGGCAGCAAGGGAGAGATGGTTTTTATAAATGGCGAGGCAATGGAAGTTGTGAATTGTTACAAATATCTTGGCATCTGTTTCACTACCCGTCTTAGTTTTTCGCCTGCCTGTCAGGACCTTGCGAGCAGAGCAAAACATGCGGTACTATGTATATTGAGAAAATTGTATATGCTTAATAACAACTCTTTGGTTGTGTTACTTAAACTTTTTGATGCGCAAGTCCAACCAATTGCTCAGTATGGAGCAGAGTTATGGGGTATGGATAAAGCTGTTGCTGAAATAGAAAAAGTTCACTTGTTTGCTTTAAAAAGATTCTTGGGAGTGCAACCTAAAACGCCAAATGATTTTGTATATGGGATACAGGTCGATATCCTATGTACATCAACTCCTATTTACGATGTATTAGTTACTGGTTGAAAATTCTACGTATGGATGAGAAAAGATTACCATATAAGGCATATAAAATGTTGCTTTAGTTTAGAATTAAAAGGTAAGAAAAAATTGGGCGTCAGACATTCGAGATTTTTGTATCAAAATGGGTTCAGGTTCGTCTGGGTCAATCAAGGTGTGGAAAAATGTCAATATCTTTTTAAAAGAACTACGTCAAAGGTTGATTGATAACCGATGGCAAAAATGGGAGGAACACGTTCAAAATAGTGACAGGTATGCTTTTTATAGAACATTTAAATCATCTAGGAATTGTGAAGCGTATCTTTTGCTGGACATTGATAGACATTTGAAGACCTATATGGCAAGAATGAGATTTGGAATAGCCGAGATATCCGCACAGAAGAATCGGTATACTAATGCTGATGAAGATGCTATTATATGTCTAAATTTTGTAAGAATGCCAAAGAGGATGGACAACATTTTTTGCTGTGCTGCCCTGTCTTCCAGGATTTAAGAAATGATTTTATCCCCCTAAATATCTAAAAAGCCCATGCCTGTTTAAAGTTGTATTGCTCATGGCAAATCGGAACGAAATTATATTGAAGAATGATTAGGAATAGAGTTTGTTTAGAACTTACCGCCAATGACATTGACAAACAAAGCACAAGACAAGACACGATGCATTTCAACCACTTGGGTCTTCTTCAGGCGAAAAAATAAATCACATTTAACATGTGGGACAGTACAAACAACGAAAAACGAAAAAAGAATGAAAAATGACTCATTCGTTGTTGTCCATGTGTTCGGTGGGCGGAAATGACATGGGGCCAGGGGGATTATGGGAGAGGAAACGGAGGGGGGGGGGGTTGCGTCAGGGGAGGTGTGTGTGTGTGATATGATAGGGTTGTGTGTCTAGTTTATTGGGATGGTGTGATATCTTTGTGATGGTTCGCTCGTTGGGACTTGGACGGTGTTTACCCCGGAAGCGCCAGCGTCGGAGACGTAAACAAACTTCTGGCCCTCGTCCACTCAAGGTTCTTCTTTCAACTGCCAGTCGGTCCGTGGCATCGCATCCCAATTGAATGACACTCTCACCAGCGAAAAAGTCGACATAGCTGTGTTGACTGAAACGTGGCTAAAATCTGAGGGTGATGAAGCTTTCATCACTGCTCTGACTTCTGACAACTATGAACTTATCCCGTTCCCTCGTCCGGCCGGACAGGGGTATGGTGGCATTGCTTTTGTCATCAGAAAAGATCTGTTCCCCTTCGCTTCAGCTAGAGACTGCATTTCGCATCGATGGAAGCTGCAGAGTTGCAACTGACTATCGGTAAAGTAAAGACCACCTTTGTCTGTGTTTATCGTCTGCACCCCAAGAAGGAAAACAATGTGACATTTTCCAAGTTCTTTGATGAATTTTCGGGGCTGCTCTCACATTATGCTAGCAATAAAAATGACTTTCATTTTCACGGTGACTTCAACCTTCATTTCAACAAACCTAATGATTACAAAGTTCCTCGCATTTTGACCTTGCTTGCTGATCATAATTTGTGTCAACAGGTAGACAAAGCCACCCAGCGTTGTGGCAATATTCTTGATTGGACTGTAGTGAAATCTGAAGACAGTCTTCTTAATTTGATTTTGTGAAGGAATTTCCAGGTTTATCTGATCATTTTGGTGTGTTTTCCTCGCTCCGTTTGCAGCCACCCGCTCCTCTCACTCGTCGCGTGGCTTCCAGAAACATAAAGGCTATAGAGCAGGCTGCTTTCAGCGCCCAGGTTCGAGACATGGTTCAGGGTGTGGGGGGCGGGGATGTTTCAAATTTGGTAGGGGCTTATGATAAAGGTCTTGGTCAAATCCTCGACCAGCATGCCCCACTTGTTTCTAGGGGGGTACGTGACAGGCCCTCGGCCCCTTGGAGGACTGAGGGAGTGAGAGAGGCGAGGAGGAAGCGACGACGAGCTGAGAGAAAATGGCGAAAGACAGGTTTGACTGTTCATAAGCAAATATATTTACATGCTATGAAGAGTACTCGCTCAGTTGATATTCTTGCGAGAAAAGACTATTATTTCAACAAAATGATGGCTTGTTCGCTTCTAGACAACTGTTCAATGTTTCGGACTCGCTTTTAGGGCGGAAAAATGTAACTGTCTCCCCTCAGACACCGCAAAGTCAGACCTGCCTCAGCGCTTTTGCGACTATTTCAGTGACAAAATAAAAACTCTTCGCAGTGACCTTGACCAGCGGTCTTCTGTGGCGCCAACTTTCCAGGAATACGATGGTCCATTATTCGCTGCTTTTGAGCCTGTGTCAGAGAAGGACATTTACGATCTGATTTTGTCAATGCCTACTAAGAGTTGTGTGTTAGACCCTTTACCAACTGAACTTGCTAAGACATGCCTCCATGATCTTTTACCATTGATAACTAACATCATTAATTCCTCTTTGTGTACTGGCATGTTCCTTCACAATTTAAGCAAGCTGTTGTTACACCTTTGTTGAAGAAAAAAGGACTGGACTGTAATGTGTTAAAAAACTATAGACCTGTGTCAATTTGCCATTTTTGTCCAAGGTTCTTGAAAAAGTTGTTTTGAAACAACTACAAAAGCACATTCTCGATAATAACCTGTTCGAGATGTTTCAATCTGCATACAGAAGGGATCACAGCACGGAGACCGCCGTGCTGAGCGTCATGAACAGCTTCTCTTGGAGAGCGATGCCCACAAGGTTTCTGTGATGGCGCTGCTCGGCCTCAGTGCGGCGTTCGACACGCTTGATCATTCTGTACTGCTAAAGAGACTAGAGAGAACTTACGGTCTCAGAGGTACGGTGCTTGACTGGTTTTTCATCATATGTAGTGATCGAGAACAACGTGTTATCATTGACAGTGTTAAATCATCACCATCTCCTCTTTTGTTTGGCGTGCCACAAGGCTCCGTGTTGGGACCTGTGCTTTTTACCCTTTATTCTCAGCCTTTGTCGGATGTCATGTCTCGGAATGATTGTCAGTATCACAAGTATGCTGATGATACTGAAGTATCGTCAAGTAGTGTTCCGCAGGATTTTCCTAATGTTATTTCTAAAGTTCAAACCTGCGTCCATGACGTATCATCTTGGATGGTTAGCAATAAGCTTAAACTAAACCCAGACAAAACCGAGGTGATCAAGGTGGGTGTTCCATCATGCCTGCGGCAGATTAAAGACAGTTCGATTGAATTGGAAGACAGCTGTATTGATTTTCAAGAAAGTGTGAAATATCTCGGTGTGAAACTAGACAGCACTCTGACTATGAAAGACCACATCAGCATGTGTGTCGAGCCTGTTTCCTGGAACTCAGGCGCATTGCTAGCATTAGGCAATATCTCTCAAGAGAAGCAGTGAG
>CM031603.1:96656390-96675569 GCA_018398815.1 Conus ventricosus
GATACACGAAGGAGAAGAGGGGAGGGAAAAGTCCCCCTCTCTCCATCCTCCCGCCCCCCCCCCCCCTCCTCGCCGCCCTCCCCATCGCTCTCTCCTGCTCTTACAATTAAACAATACAAAAACACGTTATCCATGACAACAGGTATAAATTTCTCACTCAAACCACAGTTATTCAATAACAGCGTGGAATGGAAATAGTCACTGGTTAAGCTGCACTGTTCGGTCAGTATCTAGAGCAGAGATGTCGTCACATATGGTGAATCGTATGAGCTGGATGTGCATGTGCAGGTTGAGAAAGGTGGGCTGTGGAATGGAGCTAAACCTGGAATGTTAGATATATTTCTTGCTGTGTTCATGGTGACAGTATTAAAAGGGATGTGGAATCCTTTTAACCCTTGTCTGCTGTGAAAATTGTAATGTCAGTTTGTGTGTTCCCTTCTATTCCTCTTGCCAAAAGCCTGGCATATAATGACCTTTGAGCCGTTAGGCCTATGCCTGTGAAGGGGAAAGCACATCTTTGACAGTTCTGGTATTCAGAGTCAAACTGGGGCGACAGCTTCGTCACTGGAAAGCCAGCATGACCTGGAACCACACCAAGGACAAAACTACAGCCCGGAGATGACTGCTCATCTGGAGGCGAGCAGCATGTGTGTTGGCGAACGTATCTAACGTCAACGTTTTCTTCTACTTGGCGACTGACTATGTGTGATGCAGAGAACATAGAACTGAGGATTGTTTGCTCCATTCCGAGCAGCTGTCTGGTGGATGTACGTTCATTCATCTGCAGTGCTTTGGGAAAGGAGAGGGAGGAAGGGAAAGAGGAAATGAGGGTCGCAATCAAGTATGAGGTTGAACAGTCGTGGGTCAATACGGGAACATTCTAGATGTAAAGTGTATATATTACGTGCCAAAATGTTAGAAGAACATCTGAGGGAATCGCGTCGAATAATGTGATGGAGAAATTGTGCAGCTAATGAACAAAGGAAAGTAGCAAACAATGACGTTAGCAAATGTAAGTGGTGAAAACACTATGGGCCCGTGGAAAGAACTTCTTGACTGCGATACATCTTACAGAATGAAACGACAAGCAGACCTTCATCAGCAGACTTAGATGCTAGAGTCATCTTTTGGGCCAAAATCATGGACTGTACTTTTTATTTGGGGGGGGGGGGGGGGGGGGATGAGGTGGGGTGTGGGGGGATGAAGCAAACCCTTTTCTCTTTTCTTTTAAATTTTACCCCTCCCTAAACCCCCCCACCTGGAGTCCAGCGACGAAGGCCAGGGCCACGAAATCCACTGCCTGACCCTTTCCAGGCTTCGGGAGGAATATATGACGACAGAAGCCCAACGACCCTTTTTCTGTTCATGATCTGTCAACACTGGGGACAGAGATGACGTCCCTGGAGTTACCCTGGCCACCAAGGAACTGCCTGTTTACCTCAGCTTTATGCAGGGGTAGCCAGTTGATACACCTGGGCCATGGTACCTCCGGTTCAGAAGAAAGGGCCGAGCCAAAGAGATGTGTTGAGGGCACCCGCCCTCTCGATCACCAGAATACCATTACCCCCCAAACGTGGTGGATCTTCAGAAAACCGTAGAGAAAAGACAGATATGGACAAGAAGGTCATGATGGAAAGAAGACAGAGAAGTGGAAAGATCCATCGAGAATAGAGAAGAAGACAGAGGGTAGGAGAAGGGTGGGTTACAATTTGTGTAGGGTCGTCATCCTACCTGTTGACATGGAGACCTACCGGGACATAATTCTACCATCGTGCTATGGCCAATCGCAACTTGGCCACACACCTCAGAAGCTTTTGGCAAAATCTAGCCTGTATTGAGTATTTTGATGCCCTTTCCACTCAGCATCCACAACAGGAACCAGAATTATCCGACACAGTTGTTTTAAGTTCAGTGTGCCAGTGTATTTAATGTAATTGTCTTTAATTGTGCCCATTCTGAGAGTATGTGATGTCTAGTAGAAAATCTGAATGCAGGGGATCTGCTTTTGGACCATTGTTAATAGTCAGGATGGGAGTGAGGTATAGAAATGGGTGATGAGGGTGAGATAAATAGACGCGAAGTTCACAAACTCGCTGGCTTATTCTTTCTTTCGCCCCCCCCCCCCCTTCCCTTCATCCTTTTTATAAAACAGAGTAGGAAAGGATTTCCAGATCGGGTGGATGATGGGGTATGGGGGGTGGGGCCGTTATATGATTATGAGAAAGTGGAGACTGACAAAGTGTTGTTGACGGATAAACCATCAAACGTACCTCGACTGCAGGAAACCTGTTCGGATGGGTATGGCGCGAGGCTGGGATGGGGAGGTGAGACTGAAGTCCTGGAGTTATGTTGTAGGTAGCCTTCTCTAATGATTTGTCAAACATGGTTCAAATAAATGTGATAGACAAAACCTTGAAGTGTCAAATCTAGTCCGATTTGTGGGATAGGTTAATGCTTTCGTCTTTGAATTGTCAGAAGTCTAGGATTATCAACAAAAAGAATAAATTTTTCCACTACCTTGAGGACAAAAATCTTTTCCCTTTTTTCTGTCTACAGATACAATTTTGATGAACAAATTGGAAAATAGATAAAAGCGAATGGGGGGGTTACAAAAGCATATTTCCATTTTAAACGCAACTCAGAGAGGGTGGCGTAATTTTCAACAATAATATGGAATGAAGCGGAATGATTTACTAAACAATAATCAACTTAGACCTATCATCCTCCACAACCCACACCACTAAAGACAGGAAACATCCCATACTCACAATTTCTCCGTCTTCGAGGACTCTGCTCCTGCGAGGATCGACTTCACTATACAAAGCAGCCAAAATGCACAATTGTTCCCAACGGCGGATACCCCAGTTTCCATCATCAATGCAGCACTCCGCCCGCACAATGCTGTATCCAGAACTCTGACTCTGGACACCCAGCATCCAACCAAGGACAGACAGGACCACAGCCTACATCCTCTACACCCGGCACACCTCCCCATCTGTAGGATCCTAAAACAATTGGCACATTGTACATAACCACGACCCCGTTCCATACAACCCTTGATCTCATTTCTAAACGTGACAAAAACTCAAAGACTCCTCGTGCGGGTCTCCAGTTTGGAACAGAACCAAGCTACACCCAAGGTACCTCACCCTCTGCTCCAAACCCAGCTGCAAAATCTGCCCCTCACCCAACCAGACACCATCTTACAGGGCCCCAAAGACTCCTTCACAAGGCAAACGCCACATTTCTTGTCAGAAGCCGCAACATTATATATGCCATTTCCACTGCCAGCTGTGTGGCAACGATCTACATAGGGGAAACCGTCAAGCAACACTTGACATCCACGCATCTCTGAACACCTTGTGGTATCCGCCACACCGACCCAACTGTTGCCTACACTCAACCACACCCAACACAACATCGAACATGTCAATAGTTATGGCACCTCTGGCTGTCACAGAGGACAGCTTTGAAACGCACAACTCATGAATCCCATCTCATTGCAAACTGGGCACACTACACCCCCAAGGCATCAATATTCCAACAATAACCAAACACACATACCCACTCTTCACATCAGTGGCAATATCCCTACCACCCACAAACACTAAACACCACTCATACACCACTCTTAATACACCACCACCACAGCCCCTTCACTCACTTCATACAGTTATTTACAGCTACCCCTCCATCTATTTAATCTTATTTTCAGTTTTATCCTTCCCTTAAATCCCCCCCCCCCCCCACCCCCCCACCCTTCCTTTTTTTATTTTTTTATTTTTTTATAATTTATTTTTTTTTCATTCCCACCAGTACCACAACCTCACAAAGTTATCACACCATCCAAATAAACTAGACACACAACCCTATCTTATCACAACACACACCTCCCTGACGCAATCCCCCCCCCCCCTCCGTTTCCTCTCCCATTTATCCCCTGGCCCCATGCCATTTCCGCCCTCACCGACTATGGACAACAACGGATGAGTTCATTTTTCATTCTTTTTTCGTCTGTTTGTACTGTCCCACATGTTAAATGTGATTATTTTATCGCATGAAGAAGACCCAAGTGGTTGGAAATGCATCGTATCTTGTCTTGTGCTTTGTTTGTTCGATGTCAGTGGCGGTACGATCTAAACAAAACTCTATTAATCTTGCTTCGTTCGCGCCATCAGTCACTCCATTTTGAAATAATCAACTTTTCCAAATAATAAACAATTTATAACTTCTGTTTCCTCCATTCCCAGTGGAGGTAACAAACATCCACAGACCCACTAGCTGGGACCAAATTTCATCTCATTATACATATTTTCACAACACCTTTTTTACAGGTTTCTCTCTTCATCTGCGAGAAACAATTCCACATTTTCCAAGAAGGAATAAAGAGGGCTAGTAATCTGCGAATTCCGGACCCAGGGGGACAATCAAATTCATTGTGGTCAACTGACATATTCTTTAAATTTCTTCACGACTCCGGCAGTCGTCGTCCTCTCGCAATTAGGGGTTGGGCTGCCACAGCACGGTTTGCTTTGCAAACTGCCACCAGTTGCCTCTATCATACTGGTGTGGCCACAGCACGGGGAAGGGCTGACAAACACGAAGGGAAGTCCGTGTTAGTAATCTGTTTCGAAATTGAATATTGATTAAATTCTTTTCTCTTTTTCCCTTGTCTTACTCTCTCTCTTTTCTCTCCCATCTGTCTATACCTCACCTGTACTGGTAGATTGCAGGGAAAACTCGTCTGCAGCTCCAAACAACTGTCTGGTCAGTGTCCCACGCCATCTCGTTCCTATACCTGATATTTCCTTCTGCGCTCTTCGCTGAGTGATTACTCATCTGAATCTTTTTAAACCCATATTCCAAGCCCTTGGTTTTACTTGGGACCAATGGACATCGTCCGTCATTCAGCCATAATCACCCCTACATTTATTTTACTGAGCTGATTTTTCATAGCACCAGCGGACACCGATCACACTGGTCGGGCCACTTAAATTATCCTTTCTTTTACCTTGTCTCTTCCTACCTAGGGAAATGCTTTATTTCAAATAAGGCGTAGCGAACGGAAACGTCACATGTCGACCATTGAGGCTACAATCACATGACAGAATTAGTTTCAGAACAAGTACTTTTTGATTAAAAGAAAACTTGTGGTTAGTGATGACATTCTTAAGTAAACACACAAATTTGAGCGAAACTGTGTTTATCTGTATGCAAATTTTCTGACATAACAATGGAAAATACCTAAAATACACAAAATTCATAATAAGTATGATTTGGAATGTTGACTGTATACTTACAATGCTGTTTCAGAAACTATAAGCAGTATACATATAAGAAATTCAGTCTTCAAGAGGTTAAAAAAACAATGAACTCACAAACAACTATACCTCTTACATGAAAGGACGATATGTGCAGTACGAAAGGTGCTAAGGCAGGTGACGATTGGCGTGAAATGAAACGAGAAGCTTAATTATGAATATCTCGGATAAGCGTCTTTATTACAATACAAGGAAAATTAAGGATATCAAACTTCAATGGCTGCAGATGCCGAATTGTACACAGAATCCTTGCCTACAAACACAGTTCTAAAGAAATGGAATATGTAAAGTGGTGACCACTTGAAAATTCAGTACAGAAGAGTGAGTTTATATTGAAAGTTTTTTACATAGATGTGTAGTAAACACATTCGGTCAGATCCTTGAAAAACCTATTCAATGAAAATGTCCATTGTCATCTAAAATGAAACTCAGGAAATTTGTGTTTTATTTGGTGTGAATATTGACTTAAGGACTTGACACTTTTACAGACTTCATTGTTTTTGTTTGCCAAACACAATATCTTTAAGCGCAAAATGACCGATACTCTTCACATATTTGCTTGTCACTTAGAAATGAAATGAAGTATTGATAATCGAAATGGAACTATTTACTTATTGATCTATTAGCATAAGTTCTATTTTCAGGCACGATCGCACCTGTACCTGCTATAGCTAACGTATTAGGTTTGACATCAGAAGAGCCCCAGATGTAGGGGCCGGTTGTGGTGGGTGTCGTGGTGGTGCGTCGCAAAGAGATACAATTGGTATACTTTTAGGACCATTGCAGAAGCACTGCATGTTATTGGGATAATTAGTGTGTGTGTGTGTGTGTGAGTGTGATGTGTGTGTTGTGTGTGTGTGTGTGTGTGTGTGTGTGTGGGTGTGTGTGTGTGTGTGCATGTGCAGTATGTATATTCTATAGTTTTTTTTTTCTTTCCACAAACATGTTTTACTTTAAAACAAACTAACAAAAAATGAGCTGAATTATTGTGTGCTGAATGCTATTTTGTTTTGGTTTCTTCCTTTCGTTTTGCTTCATATCATGATAGAACATTGAAATCATTGTTAGTTGTTGATGATGCATTAAATCTTCAATTCTTCAAACACACAGCAAAGACGGTGCTTCGAATGTAAAAATCAGATTAGAATTTTGGTGCTAAAGAAACAATAACGCCTTTGGGCCAGAGTAGCAGTACTAAACTCTGTAATCCTTTCAACACTTATCTTTCTCTGGTTCCAATCTACCAGTACCACTCAGATCAAGGGAAATTCACAAAAATTGTTTGAGTTTTTACGAGAAAATAAAATGGACAAAATCCACAACGGAAACATTTGTGCACTCAATACTGGAAAATGGAAAGGATTGTATTCCAGAAAAATGAGGAAATATACAGGCATTGAAACTATGTGCATAAGGAAAATACACATAGAATGGGTGGTAATATTGCTATCACAAACGTCCATGAAATGAGAAATCAATTCTTAAGTTGGGCACAGTGTGTTTTTGTAAAGCTAAACCGAGTTCTAATGACTTCTGGAGAGATTTTTCGGTTGCATCCTTATGAACAATTGTGTAATTATTATAAATGAAAATAACGGGCATGTATTTGCATCAGAGCCCATATTCTCAATGAAAATTCAAAGACTGCCAATTTGGACTTTTCATTACTCAAGAAAAGGATACAAAATGATATACATTTAGTGAAGGATGTACTCGACGAAAATCGAACTTTACCTGCCTTTTCAAGAATATGTACACAAAAATGGAAACAAAACAAACGTTTTAGAAAAACGTAATTGGGGGTACATCAATTAAAAAGAAATTATGATCAGAAATCTCCGTATTTAAGATAACATTAACCGACAAAGTTAGCATAAGTCATACAGTTGGTAGTTGATGTACAAAGCGGAACAAGGGCCCTTACTATGAATTTGCTTCTAGAAAAAATAAAATAAAACAGAAAGAATAAAAGTTAAGACTTTCTCCCGTGAAAATGAATCCAGATAGTAGACTATTGATTGGGAAAACCAGTCCTGAAAAAAAAGAAATAAACAAAAATAAAAGAAAGTTGAAATCAATATGGTTTCAAAACAGAATATGTATGGAAGTCTCGAGATGACAAAAATAGTTTAAGCAAACTGGGCCTTGCTGATAGTTGCTGGTGTACTTTCTAAAAAACAAGCGAGAAAAAAAATTACGATATGAACAACTTACTGCATCAAAATTCAAGTCTGAGGAGCTTAGGAAAAAAAATCATCTGAAAGAAAGAAATTGTTTGAAATTGTGAACGACTTCATTTTAAATTGTAACTGGTCCTTTCGGACGAAGACACAGTTATAAATGATGAAATCTTGAAACTTATTATTTTTGCTAGGAACATGTTATTGAATCGAATTGCAGTATTAACAAAGCAAAGCCAAATATACATGCCTTTTTGGAAAGAATTATCTTAAAGGAAAAGTAGAAGAAAATATGCAGAAACACCTGGAGATGCAATATGAGTTCCACCAATATGGCATTATACCACGTGTTTTACTAGAAATATAAGTGTCCTTGACTGAAATGTTCTCATTCTGAGAAATAAAGATATATTTTTAACTCGATAGAAGAAGTTGATGATGCCACAATCAATAAGCTAAAGTGATCACTGGATCTGGACAGCACATGTCATCGACCATGGAAAGGTTCGCAAACTCCGGTCAGCAAGGATGGAGGCCCACTCTTGATAAAAAGAAAACCAAATATAGACATAAACATTTATAAAAGGTGATAAAAGGAAAGAAAACAGTGGGACAAAATGTGGACTTCCACACACACAAATTATTTTTCTATAAATATGTCAATCAACCAATTCTGGGCCCTGGTTTCCCTTTCACCGCAGAAAACAAAAGACAATTATCAAACTCTAATTTTGAAAAGGACACATATCACCAGTGTTACGGATGTGTTGTGTGCGGGGTAGGTCTGTTTTGTTGGACTTACACAGAAAATTCGGATGATGCGTGAACGATTTTATATTCACACACACCCACACATTCGAAACCACGGACAGCACAGGAAAGAAATCAACGTTTCTTTTTTATGCTGCGCAAGCCATTCAATAACAAATACGCAATCAAGAATCAGCATCATTGATACAACATTATCAAATCAGAGTAGAACATTCGGCGCAGCTTAGAACTTTAGCTGCGGTAACAACATACGGCATATCACAAATTGAATTCTCATGTTGACGCACGTCTGGCCCAACACGACAATTCTCAGTCGTCTAAGTCTCCTCGCTCAAAGTCGATGTAGAGGAAGTCCACTCCTGGGGCTCATCCACAATCAGGAGGAGAGCTCACAGAGTCGCCACTGAACGAAGCGAATGGCTCTGTCCATAAAAGGAGCGACGGCTCCAACACAAGAGCTGTGGCTCACACACAAACACGATGCTGACACCACAAAAGCGACTGGCCCTTGTTAAGCAGCAGCGTGGTCCTCTGGTCACGACTGCCCCAACAGGTCGTTGGTTGAAATAGCTCACTCAAAGCGGCGCGGCCTCTGGGGTTTCGGCTATGCAGCGGGACGGGTTATCTAGGACAACTGCGGCCACAATCGGGTTACGCTGTTTCGACTCCCTCGTTCGATCTTCTCCACACCCCACACGCAGATGTGGTTATAGGGGTTAGAGATTCTCGGCTACGGACCCTCAGTACCGAAAAGCCTGAAAGAAGTGGCTCGGTTCGCGGTCACTGTCGGTACTCCCACGTTCAGCCTCACACACCTCTCAGCAGGGCGGATAGACCGGGGGTAGACTCCAGCTACGCCAAGACCTCTCGCGTGTGAGCAGCCGTTCGGTCACACCTAGGACAACGTTTTACTCGAGGAAATACTGGATAACTAACCTGATTATCTAGCCTGCTACAACATGGCTATTCATCAGACATTGTTATTAATTATATTCCTAGAACAGCAGTTACTTTCTATTTTCACAGAACTTGGAGAAAACATACCCATAGCGAAATCCACACCTTTTCCATACAAGATCACAATTGGACATTCTCTTTTCTGAAGAATCTATGTCTTTTACACTAATGGGAGGATAAAGGAATTGTCCTACTTGATTGCCTTTCGAAACCCTTCTTCACCACTTGGGCGGGCGGAGATAAGGATTTCTCACTAGACTTTTCGAAAATCATGCTTTACGCAATTTGGGGTGGGGGTGGGGCGTGGGGGGGGTGGGGGGGGGGCGTTTCACATAGGCCTTTTGTACGATTAAAACCAATAATATAATTTTAGCATATATGAAATTAATACATTTGCTTTCGTCTCTTTCAATCAAGATAAGATTTTTGTATCTTTCATTGGTCTCTTCCATCAGGACAAGAATGTTTTTCATCATTTCACATAATCCTACATCTCAGAGAAGGGAGGATTTTCCTCTCCTAAAATTATATTAGTAACAGTAACAGCCTTAAAACCATACCAAGGGAACATTTCCGCCACACTCTGTTTATAGCAAATAGACATTCCATTATTAATACAAAGGATGGTTACGGATACATATCACAACTCCATCATCCACGATAGTTTCCATCGCTCACTCTCGGTGGCTTACTTATCATTGTTATTATTATGTACCTTAGCGAAATAAACAAAAACTGTTTGCATCATAACGCCAATGACTAGCTTAGCCTCATCCTCCTATTTCCTCTAATCACTCCTCAAGACTCAAACATTATTATTTTCTCTTTCTAATCATACTTTCTGAACATATATCCCTCTTATCACTCTAATCAGGAGTCTCTCACAAGATATACCTATGAAAACAACAAAAGGTGTGTTTTCTTTTCTAAACAAAAAACTATACTAGGATGTGTGAGAAAGGTTACTTGTCCCGCCTATAAGGGAGAGGGAACTCACTTTTCAAATAACTAATAACGAAATACCTCGACTGCCACAGCACTCGTTCATGAGATCCCTTCGGCCACGGGGAAGTTGCTACTCCCCGGAATACTGCTGTTATGATGACTGCTGATCGTTTCATGCTACCTGGGTCGTCTTGTATTACAGAGCGCAGTGTCCCGTGAGTGAGCAGCATGTCAGATAAACTAACCAAATCCCGATATTTCTCTGTTGTGAAACATTGTTTCCCAGGCCAACGCGGTTGTAAAAAGATTTGTTGACTGGGGTAGGGGCAAAACGAAAAGGTCCGTAACAGAAATACTCCCCACTCTACAAAAAGCAATATCCGAATTGTTTTTTACTAAGAGGACGTAAAGCAATCCCCGCCGGTAGTCAAACTAGTCTCAGAAAGCATCAACTGAGATAGCAACTTCAAAGCTGGATGAGTTCCAAAGAGAGAGTTTCATTTTCGAAAGGAAGCTCAGATGTGGTTTTGTCACTAGAAGATCGGAAAGTAGTGAGTGCAATCAAGTACATTCGATGATCCTGGAACTGGTGTCACTTCAAACGAGAAATTGCGCACGCCCAAAGACAATGCCACGCGTCAACTTCTGGAATTCTTTAAAATTTGGACGTTCGAGGATACTGTCAAAGCGCTGATCCGATTTGCAGGCGATGATAACCTTGACTCCGCCAAGTGAATCGAACGACTTCTGTACAGCCTGACAATAGCTAAACTTCGCGCTCGATGGTACCTGTATGTTCTACGATCCTAGAACAGCTTCCGACTCGGCGCAAACACGACTGGTGTTTTAAGAGAGCATTCATCACTCTCCATTGCAGCCACACCCCCCCCCCCTCCCCCCCCCCCCCACACACTGCACCTAGCCACAAGAACTTGCATCAGTTCTACGAAGCAAAGAGCTTACCTAATCTAGGTAATCAGTAACACAGCTGGCCAGAGACAAAACTGCTCTGAATCTTCTGTAAGGCTTCAGCACATCAGGGGAGTCCAAGAAATGGATCTTCAGCTATGACCAACATCTTTGGTTAAGTCAGGAGAGTGGAGCAACTCAAGTGAAAAAAGTTGGGAGGAAAGTAAGTAAAAGCTCCGTGAACAAAGATCTGACTAGCTTTTTGGTAGTTGGACGTGAATATTTTCCGGATCTAATCGACTCGTTTTTGCTCAGGGGTATAGTACACACTCAACGTTACGCCGATGAAATTCAGAGAATGGAATCGGGCCTCCACGGATTCTTCGAGGGGACGGGGCTGCGAGGTTCGGAAAGGATCAAGGCACGAAAAGACACCTTTTCACCTGACGAAGAATGTGCATCCCATGAAACATATGCCACAAGAACGTCATCAAATGTAACACTGCAGCAGGACAACTGATCCCAAATCCGCATACGCAATCATGCGTGCAAAAAATGCAGGTGCCCCGCACAAGACCAATAGGCATCTAAAAAACTGAAAAAGACCTTGTGCGTGTATTAAAAAGCCGGTCTTAGGACGTTCCTCGGGCTTAACAAGCTATCAACTGTCGGGGGTCACAGATGTTACGGATAGGTTGGTGCGTGTAGTATGTTTGTCTAAGATTACAGAAATTCGGTATGGTTGTTCGATTTTAAATTCAACCGCCACACATTCGAATAAACGGACAGCCAGGTACGAGTCAGCGTTACTTTTTTATGGGCTGCCAAAGCTATCAATACACATATACCAAAACACATCAATTAGTACAACAAATATCAATTAAGATGAATATTCGCGAACGCCGTAACTTAGGCGTATCACACATAGGCAATACAAATTAATTTCTTTCGACTCGTTGGACCCAACCAGATGTTAATCCAGTCGTCTCACGTCTCTCGCGAAGATGCTTGTAGCGGAAGTCCTGTCCTGCGGGAATGCTTTTCCAGCCTGCTTTCTTCTTCCGTCCCTGGAATCAAGGCTAAAAGCGCCCAGACGATGGTGCCTTGATTCTCTCTCTGTGCAGGAGGAGTTTTGTCCTCTCCTTCCTCTCCTAATTGGGCTAGCTGACCTGGAGAGGCTGGCGAACGATCTATGACTTCTACACGCCTACACCGAATTCGTGTAAATGGGGATCAACAAGGTGCTGGGGTTGTCGAGATATCTCGGTAAAGAAATCGTATGTTGTTCCCCACAGTCTTGTGTACGTGTTTTGTATTTGAAGGATGAGCAGTTTCCCATGACGCGAATTGGGAGTAATCTCCAATAGTGCGCTTGAAGAGATTTAAAAGCGTTTTCGTTTGTGGACCCCATCTGAATGTAAACGTACCATAAAACCTTCTGAAGATATAATAATCTCCAGAATGGTCCCGTAGTGTTTAAAACTTCTTCAGCCCAGCCCCTACTTGTTGAAAGCAGAATGTGAATTGATTGAAAGAGGCTTGATCTCATTTTACACTATTGGCAAAGGTTATAATTCATATTACCGTGGTAATCTTTCCCGTCAATTTTTGTGTGTGTTTTGTTTTGTCTTTGAGCGAGCGATGCACAATAGAGAAGTTTTGCTTGAATGCTCTCCTTTTCTCACCAGATTGCATGTTCCTTATGTACAGTAAACCAATTCCAGAGACAGATAGTCTATGATACGCCTGCCTCCCTTTTCTTTCATCCGTATAGACAATGTTGATGGTCTGCAGAATACTTTATTCCTTTTCTTCTTATTCTATAGTTCCAACATCAATACACTTGTAATAAGAGATTGGCCACCCGAGGTTTATTTTAAAACAGGCATTTGAATTCATCGTCATAAACGGTTGATCACAAATGAAAAATATAGCCATCCCAAGATGTATGCAAATCTTGATAATCATTGCCAATAATATGAATTCAACTCCAACAGCTTTTCCAACTGTCAATTCTCTGTGGAAAAACCAAAATGGACAACAACCACATAGCAGTCTCACATCAGACCATACCCAGTCGAACTGGCACGTCTTGTGGATAGCAGTACTGGCTGCAAACTACAGGCCATTCGAAAGAATCAGCAGCGCTCATAAAAATTGCTTCACTTGTTTTGCGTTGTTGGTAATACTTCGGGGAAAATTTTCATGGTGCTCTGATCACGCGGCGTTTCACCGATTCCAGTTTGAGCGTTTTCTTTACAAGTCTAGCTGGTACTGACAGGCACTTTTGACAGTGGGGTATCTGCTCTTGGTTGAAAATGGTGTTTGGCGACAAGCACATCGAGGACCTCGGCATCTGCCCTGTAAATGTCAATATTTATCAGTATATGTGCTGGATGGTTGTCAGCCTGGTTGTTGTGTCATGACCATGCAGAGAGCAGCCTGCAGTTTTGTGGCCTTCATCGATATCGGTGCTGTGTGGACGAAGAGAAAATCGCAAATCTTGCTGGCATACTGATCGTCACTTTTTCACGTGGCGAGCAACTGTCATGTTCTGATCGGATTTAAAATGGATAAAAAAGGTCTGTGCTGGACTATGTAACAAAGTGCTGCTTGTTAATGACGCTCTTGAATGGTTTTATTTCCATGTTTTCCTTGGTTTGACCTTCTAATGTCTTCTTTTCTGCCTACATCCGGGTTAATTATTAGCAAACTCTGTTCTTCTCTGGAGCCTTGCGGGCTTCGTCAAACGAGGTAAACATCTTCCTGTAAACCAGGCCACTCAGGTTTCTAGACAACGAAACTTGTCTTCACTAATCGTCACCTTATTGACTGTAAGTGCATCATTTATCTCTTGACAATCCCAGCGCCATTTTATTGTGTCAGTGGGGTATGTGACCCCCAACTGCAGGGAACTGGAGCAGTACTGAAGGACAATTCCGCATTTTGAGGCCACCGCCCTACAATGGTTGTACTGCAATAGTGCCCCCAAAACTTCTATTTGTACTGTCTGACCGGTAGAAAAAGGGTTCGGGAGCAGAATTTCAGAACATGACGTCCAGTTTTTCAGACTGTTCCAAAAGACACAAACAGGCACTCCCTCCACAGACGTCTGCTCCATCGTCAACAATGGCTCATCGAGGACAGTTAAAGCTGTGGATTCCATAAAGGACAACAACAGGACTGCTGTTCCTGACAGTGATTTTTGGGCATGGTGCCCACATCTGCATGATCAGGACATGGCCTCAACGGATTAATGTACATGACTGGTAACTTTTGCGGCAGACTTTAAAACAAAGGAGTATGAATGTTTTGTAATTTTGTGTGTTCGGGGCTTTTCAATGACTGGCGTAAAGAACAAATCAATGAGACTTTTCAATGCTGAGTTCTACAGCCTACAGTGAGTCACTGGTCATCTTGAGTCTGATTCCACCAAAGTCTTGCTTAGTATTTTCACACATGTCAACAATTACCAAAGCATGTAGGGTACAGCAACGTTGTGGAGGTATGGTGGAGGGTCAGTGTGGCTTTTGTGTGGGAAAGTGGAATTATTTGAAGTTTTGTTCCCTCTGGCAGGGGCCTAGAATTTATTTGGTTTTCTTGCCCTTTGTCTTTTGTTGCTGTTGGTTTTGGGGGTACCCGTTAACCAGTTTTTTAACATGCAGACCATCTAGGTTGTTTCCCAAAGTATCACTGAATCAGGTCGCATACAGATGAGGACGTGTAAATTGTGGGTGTGTGTTCGGGGATTTGCTTTTTAGTTGTTTACTGAAAATTGAGACCATAGTATATGAAAAAGTGATGACCTTAAATACATTTAAGCCCGCTTACGTACTTCGCATAATTAAGTAAGGAGAATTGACCTGAAAACGTATTTGTGCACTTGGTGTTTTGAAAATTTCCCCATGGAAGAACAAACTTAGAGGAAATTTGTGGGGAGAACTTGGGTTAAATTCCATTTAAATCTCTTAAGCTTTTTCTTCCGGCTGGGTTATATTTTAGGGGGAAGAGTACTTTTAAACAGCTCATGTCCATGGTGGTTCAAAAATGTTGAAAAAATTGAATTCAACATCCCTTTGTCCTTTTTTTCCTTCGCTCTCCCCTTTTGGGCTTTTCCTCCGACCTCTCTCTCTTCTCTCTTTTCCTCCCCTCTCCTTTCTCTCTCTCTTCTCTCTCTCTCTCTCTCCTCTCTCTCTCTCCCCTCTCTTCTTCTTTTTTCTTCTTCTCCTCCTCCTCCCCCCTCCTCCTCCTCCTCCTCCTCCTCCTCCTCCTCCTCCTCCTTCTTCTTCTTCTTCTTTTCTAACGCCTTCGTCTATACGGTCGTTCGGCCCTTGTGATAAAAAGTGCCGTTTTGTCCAGCTCTTGTAGATTGTTGTAGCGCTTCGTCATTACAGCTGTCTCTGTTGGCCACACCTCTCTCCTTGTCTGTTTATGTCATGGGCATTTTTGGAGCACATGCTCCGCTGTCTGTTCTTTCTGCCCACAAGGACAGACTGGAGAAGGCACCGCCTGGAGCTTTCGGAAAAAAGTGACTGTTACGTCTATTGTGTCCAGTGCAGACCCTCACCAGGACACTTTGATGCTCTCTGGACAACAGATGGTAATCATCCTTGGGTGTCCTGGGCATTGTGATAGTCTCTCTCTCTCTCTCTCTCTCTCTCTCTCTCTCTCTCTCTCTCTTCTCTCTCTCTCTCTTCTCTGTCTTTCTCTCTCTCTCTCTCTTAGTTGGAGCAACAGAATTACTGCTGTTGTATCATGCAATCATGCAGATTCAAACATGTGAAGAATTCCTTCCGTCTATACCCCCCCCCCCCTCTCTCTCTCTCTCTCTCTCTCTCTCTCTCCCCTCTCTCTCTCTCTCTCTCTCTCTCTCTCTCTCTCCCCTCTCTCTCTCTCTCTCTCTCTCTCTCGTGCTGGAATGTCTTGCCGTCAAAATCAGTTTGAGTGCAGAAAACATTGAGGATACTCTTCAAGTCAAAAGAAACATAAAACATCACAGACCTAATGTTATTACCTCGACGTTTAAACTCGTGATTAAAATAAGGGTGGCGGATTCAAAAGGAAATCGTCACCTTGCTTCAGAAAGATCAGATGTGGCATCAACAGAGCCTGAGATACACAGGTACCCGCAATATATTCCAAGCAATTTGGACCAACATTAGGAAATAATAATGGGAATCGGAAGACCCACTCATGTGTCTTTAGATATAACTCACCGCTACATCAGACCCCATATGTTCAAATAAATGTTCTCGTATTAGAAATTACAAACTGCCTAAAACACACAGCACCCCCACCCCCCTTTGCGACCCCTCCTGTATTCCCAGCCAGACAATTTTCTCTAACAAACTTGTTGGTCCATTCACTTTGTCCTCTGGTTGCCTGTGCTCCAAAGCCAGCCATCCTACGACTTTCGCACACCTACAGCTATATCCTCTGGTTGTCTGTGCTCTAAAGCCAGCCATCCTACGACTTTCTCATACCTACAGCTATATCCTCTGGTTGTCTGTGCTCTAAAGCCAGCCATCCTACGACTTTCTCATACCTACAGCTATATCCAGATAGTCTTGTTACAGTTTTTAGCACCTCAACTCAACATCAAGTTACCGAGGTCAGGTTTACATGAGTCTTCCAGGAAAAAAAACTCTGAACAATGCGCAATGGTTTTGTTTGGTTTGATCAGCCATTCCTAAACTAAATCAAGATATGCAGGACACTGCGTCCGAAAAGTTTAAAGTTCTGTGGAACACGTGTAACTCTCTGATTTTAATCACTGTCAGAAATGACTGCACACAATTCAGCGTGTTGCTTGGCTGATGCATATTTGAAACACATCTAGAAAAAAGAAATAGACAGGGAAAAAAAGAGAAAGCTTCAATAATCCAATCACTGAATCAACTTCTTTCTGTTCAAAAGCCGCCCAATCTTCAATGCAGTCCAGTTAAAGGTAAGTGGATACCAGCTAGTGGTAAGAAAGAATCATTACTAATTAAGCGCCATCATCATTTCCTTCGAATGCGCCGTGAACAGCAATGTCCGTTGATTGGTGCTGTAAATGATCCGAGTTCTCACTCTCAGCATCGCTCTGCTAAGCTCACCCCACCCTCATCCCACCCTGAAGTCTTACCCGTTTACTTACCTCTTGGCCTGTCGAGCATTTTCACTGGGTTTGTGAAAGTTGTTGCTATAGTCTATTTTATTTCATATCTATTGCGCACATGCGTGTCGAACCCCTTTATTCTGCAGCAGTTGAAAGGATCCCCAAAGTGCCTTCGATCTGTGGGCACGTTTTTCTTCCACCAAAGAAAGCATGGACTTCATGAATTCCTCAACAACTCTATTCAGGTTAAACCTGCATGAAATGATAAGTACATTCAAAACGAAATACTGACGACATCTGCTCTAGACACTCATTATTCGCCGATGACAGTCCCTAGAACAACAATTTGGTGGATTGCTGGTCAGCGGCAAACAATGGTCACATCACTGATACCATGGGAATCACTGAATTCAGAGGCCCCAACAGCGTCCCTGGTTGTTGAAAAAGACTGAAGACAACTTTCCAACGTACCTGTTCTCCCCTTTGTGACGATATAACTTGACAGTGATTCCTCTAAGATGGAACATGGTACGACGGATATATAAAAAAAACTAAGGGCGGAGAGAGAGAGAGAGAGAGAGAGAGAGAGAGAGAGAGAGAGAGAGAGAGAGAGAGAGAGAGAGAGAGAGATATCTGGCTATCTTCGTCTTGTATGTGCGATTCTCTGTAAGTGTGTGTGTGTGTGTGTGTGTGTGTGTGTGTGTGGTGTGTGTGTGTGTGTGTGTGTGTGTGTGTGTGTGTGTGTGTGTTGGGGGGGGGACGAATCATCTTCTGGTCTTCCGCTCTCTGTTGAACACTCTCACATTGCAGGTTTTATGATTTCCTTTACAACCTCCTCACCTTCTGAGGCCTACGTGCACTCCGTTTCTTCCATTCGTGTCCAAGAGGTGGATTTCCTCCTTTGAAAACAACGGTGTTGTTTCAGAGCAGATTCTTGCTGGTCCCCTAGGATTTTGGTTGATATTCTGTTCATTGTTCCCATGAAAAATGGCAGGAATGGGCCTAGAAAAGTCCTCAGTGGACTGAATCTGTTTCTTTCCTCGCTGTTGTATACCATGGAGATAGCCCACGTCACACGCGCTTCCATTCTACCAGGAAGTTGAGCTTCAAGCCTCCACTTCTCGAGCATTTATTTTCACATTCCCATTCAAAGATTGTCACAGAAGTACCTTCAGGAGAGGATCTTTTCTTCCAAAGCCACCCCCTTCCCCTTGCTTCCCCTTCTGGCTGTCTCTCAGCCCTTGGATGTTCACTCGAGTGATGGAAACGGTCATATCTGCAGTGAGACAGAAAACTGATCGAATGTCTTATACCTGAGCGACCTTCTCCAAAAGAATCGGGACTCAGAAATCCGTGCCAAGGATCTTGGGAATCTCGAACAGACCCTCTCTTCTCTATGTCTTCATGTGAATCTCGAACAGACCCTCTCTTCTCTATGTCTTCATGTGAATCTCGAACAGACCATCTCTTGTCTATGTCTTCATGTGAATCTTGAACAGACCATCTCTTCTCTATGTCTTCATGTGAATCTCGAACAGACCATCTCTTGTCTATGTCTTCATGTGAATCTCAGGAAGTCCGACAGGGTCCTCTCAGGACTTTGTTCATCCGGGCATGCATTTCGCGATGGATTGAAATCGGTTCGCCTTCCAGACGCCAGGTTGATCCTGTCCATTGCTCCGTTCCTTCTTCAGTCTCAGGCTGCCTCTCAGTCTCCGAACAATGATCAGACTAGTCTCCGAACAATGATCAGACTAGTCTCCAAACAATGATTAGACTAGTCTCCGAACGGATGACATTTTTGATCGGATTAATCGATTAGCAAATACTTTATTTACAATGCAGGATAAATATAATCAAACCAAATGTAATACCTTCGAAAGATTGAAGCACAATTAATAGTTGAGAAATACTCGTTTCAAAGAAATGAAGCTTGCAGATTTCTTTAAAAGGTGGTACCCTATCAGTGTATTCTTGATGATGCACAGTGAATAGA
>CM031603.1:96676569-96689069 GCA_018398815.1 Conus ventricosus
ATGCAGATGTGGGCACCATGCTAAAAATCACTGTCAGGAACAGCTGTCCTGTTGTTGTCCTTCATGGAATCCACAGCTTTTACTGGTCCTCGATGATGCCACTGTTGACGATGGAACAGACGTCTGTGGAGCAGTGCCTGTCTGTGTCTTGTGGAACAGTCTGAAAAACTGGACTGCCATGTTCTGAAATTCTGCTCTGAACTTTCTACCGGTCAGACAGTACAAATAGAATTTGTGGCACTATTGCAGTAGAACAGTGTAGAGGCGGTGGCCTCAAAGATGCGGAATTGTCCTGTCAGTACTGGGTTCCAGTTCCCTACAGTCGGGGGTAATCACATATGTCGCTGACATAAAAAATATAGGCGCTGGTATTGTCAAGAGATAAAATGATGCACTTACAGTCAATAAGGTGACGATTAGTGAAGACACGTTTCGTTGTCTAAAAAACCTGAGTGGCCTGGTTTACAGGAAGATGTTTACCTGGTTTGACAGAAGCAGCAAGGCTCCAGAGAAGAACAGAGTTGCTAATAATTAACAGGATGGTAGGCAGAAAAGAAAGCATTAGAAGGTCAATCCAAGGGAAAACATGGAAATGAAACCATTTAAGAGCGTCATTAACAAGGCAGCACTTTGTTTACATAGTCAGCGCAGACCTTTTTATCCATTTTAAATCCGATCAGAACATAACAGTTGCTCACCGTGAAAATGACGATCAGTATGCCAGCCAGAGTTTGTGATTTTCTCTTCGTCCACACAGCACCGATACGATGAGGCCACAACACTGAGGCTGCTCTCTGCATGGTCAGTGACACAAGCATCCAGGGTGAGAACCACCAGCAGCATTACGGATAACTTTTGACAGTTTACAGGGCAGGGTGCCGAGGTCAACGATGTGCGGTGTGCCGAACACCATTTTCAACCAGAGAGGCAGGAGACTCACTGTCAAAAGTGTCTGGTCAGACCAGGCTAGGACTTGAAAGAAAATGCTCAAACTGGAATGGGTTGAAACGCCGCATGATCAAAAGCACCATGAAATTTCGAAGATTCCAAACACCAAGACAACGGGTGAAGCAGTTTTAAGGATCAGCTGGCTGATTCTTTCGAATGGCCTGTATGTTTGCAGCCAGTACTCTATCCACGAGGACGTGCCATTCACTGGTATGTCTGATGTGAGACTGATGGTGGTGTTGGCCATTTTGTTTTCCCACAGAGAATGGACAGTTGGAAAAGCTGTTGGGAGTTGAATTCATATTATTGTCAATGATTATCAAGATTTTGCATACAAAGTCTGGTGGATGAGCTATATTTCATTTGTGATCAACGTTTATGACTATGAAGTTCAAATGCCAGTTTTAAAATAAACCTCGCGTGGCATCCTTATTACAAGGTGTTGATGTTGGATAGGAATAAAAGAAAGGAATAAAGTATCTGCAGACTTCAGACATTAATTGTCTTACGATTAAAGAAAAGGGAGGCAGCGTATCATAGACTATCTGTCTGGATGTGTTACTGTACATAAGGACAGGCAATCTGGTGAGAAAGGAGAGGCAATGCAAGCAGAACTCTCATTGGGGCATCGCTCGCTCAACAGACAAACAAAACACACACAAAAATGACGGGAAAGATTCCACGTGTAATATGAATTAATAAGCCTTTGCAATAGTGTAAATTAATAAGCCCTTTCAATCAGATTCACATTCTTTCAACAAGTAGGGGATGGGCTGAAAGAAGTTTAACATACAGGGCATTCTGGAGATTTAATACTTCAGAGGGTTTATGGTAGCGTTACATTCAGATGGGTCACAAACGAAAACGCTTTTAAATACTCTTCACCACTATTGGGAGATTACTCCCAATGCATATGGGAACTGTCTCATCAAATCAAAACACGTTCACAAAACAGAAAAAAGTCAACAGAAAAATGGGGCTTCCAACGGGAAAAGAAAACGGTTTGTCATTTCCCCAAATTACCCATCTTGAGAGAAGTCATGAAGGATAAACTAAACGTGGGCAGTAACTTCGAATATCGTGTAGCAAAGTTTCTTCAGAGTCAAAGATACACTTCTAGGGCCAAAATGAACTTTCATGGCAGGAAAAAGAGGGGGCCTCTCCCTCAAAGATCAGTCTTTATGAGGCCACAGTCTTGGCCTACGAATCAAATTACAAAATTTTGTTTTGCATCAGAGCACACAAAAGAAGTGTCTCTTTGGCCAGCACACAATCTTGAGGGGAACTCCATAGGTCCTTTTTTTAAGACTGAGGGGTGAAAATTCGATTTATTTACCGAGATATCTCGACACACGCACCTTGTTGATCCCCATTTACCACGAATTCGGTGTAGCGTGAAAGAAGGCCATAGGATCGTTTCGCCAGCCTCTCCAGGTCAGCTAGCCGAAATAGGGAAAGGAAGAGGATGGACAAATTTCCTCCTGCACAGGAGAGAGGAATCAAGGCACCACGTCTGGCGTTTGCCTTGATTACAAGAGCAGGAGAAGAAAGCAGGGCTGAAAAGCATTCCCAGGACAGGACTTCCCCTACAGCAGTCTTCGCGAGAGACTTGAGACGACTGAGAACAGTCGTGTTGGGCCAGACGTGGTCAAAAGAAATTAATTTGTATTTGCCTATGTGTGTACGCCTAAAGTTACGGCGTTCGCGAATATTCTATCTTATTGATATTGTTGCATATTGACGTGTTTTGTGTATTTTTGTATTGATAGCTTGGGCAGCATAAAAAAAAGAAACGCTGACTCGTTGCCTGGCTGTCCGTTTTTCGAATGTGTGGGCGGGTGTGAATTTAAAATCGTACACGCATCCGAATTTCTGTAAGTCAGACAAACAGACACACGCACCAACGCATCCGTAACATCTGTTGCCCCGACAGTTGATAGTTGTTTTAAGCCCGAGGAACGTCCAAAGACGGCTTTTACAACGCACATGGGTCTTTTTCAGTTTGTTAGGATGCCTTTGGGTCTTGTGTCGGCACCTGCAGTTTTCGCATGCATGATGCACATGCTGAGTTTGGATCCGTTGTCTGCTGTCAGTTTCTTTGATACGTTCTTGTGCATACTGTATCATGGATGCACATCTTCGTCATGTGAAGGTGTCTTTTCGTGCTGAGGTCTTTCAACCTCGCAGCCCGTCCCTCGAAGATCGAGGCAGGCTTCCATTCTCTGGAATTTCTCGGCCATATCATTGGAGGTGGTACTATACGCCCTGAGCAGTAAAAGTTCGATGAGATCCTGAAAATATTCACTCCTACTACCAGAAAGTAAGTCAGATCTTTGTTAGGTTTACTTAGCTTCTCCCACTTTTTTCACTTTGAGTGCTCCACTCTCTGACTTAACCAAAGATGCTGGTCATGCTGGAAGATCCATTTCTTGACTCCTGTGTGTGCTGAAGCCTTACAGAAGATTCAGAGCATTTTCTCTTCTGCAGCTGTGTTACTGTTACCTAGATTAGGTAAGCTCTTTGTTCTTAGAACTGATGCTAGTTCTGTGGGGCTAGTGCTGTATTGCTTCAGGAGAGTGATGATGTTCTTAACCCAGTCGTGTTTCCGAGTCGGAAGCTGTTAGATCGTGAGAAGGCATACAGTACCATCGAGCGCGAATGTTTTGCCATTGTCTGGGCTGTACAGAAGTTCGTTCGATTCCTTTGGGAGTCAGGTTTATCCTGCAAACGGATCATCGGCCTTTGACGTATCTCGAACGTCAAATTTAAGAATTCCAGAATTGTGCGGTGGGCATTGTCTTGCAGGCATTCTCGTTTGAAGTGGAACCAGTTCCAGGATCATCGAATGTCTTCATTGATCTACTTTCACGTTCTTGTGAAAACCACTCGATTCCTTAGAAATGACTTTGTTTGTATGTATTCCAGCTTTTGATGTCCTTTTCATGTATGCTTTCTGGAATTTTGCAACCTGGGGTTGCTTACTTCCTCTTAGTAAAAACAATTCGGACATTGCTTTTTTTTTTTAGGTGGGGAGTATTGTGACGGACCGTTTTTTGTCCAGTCACAAATTTTTACAACCGCGTTGGCCGGAACATGTTCACACAGAAATCGGTTGGTTAGTTTATCTGACTGCTGCTCACCTGCGCTCTGTATAAGCCAGGTAGCTGAAACGATCAGGCAGTCTCTACAGCAGTCCCGCGGGACTCTTGAACGAGTTGCTGTGGCAGTCAGGTATTTCGTTATTAGCTATTTGAAATTGTCCTCCCCTCCTATAGGGGACAGTAACTTTCTCAGCACCTAGTATAGTTGTTTTTTTTTAGAAAAAAAAAATGTTGTTTTCATGGTATATCTTGTGACTTGATAGGGTGATAAGAGGGAATTGTTTTCAGAAAGTATGAATAGAAAGAGAAAATAATATGTTGTTGATGAGTGATTGGAAAAGGAGGTGGCTTAGCTAGTTCATGGCGTTATGATGCAAAACAGTTTTTTGTTTATTTCGCTAATGTATCATAATGATACAAATGATAGTAAGCTCCGGAGGTGAGCGATGGAAACTATCGTGTATTGATGGTTGTGATATGTATCTTAACCATCCTTTGATATGAATAATGGATGTCTATTTGCTGATAAACAGAGTGTGCGGAAATGTTCCCTTGGTATGTGTTTAAGGGCTGTTACTGTTACTAATGAATAATTTTAGGAAGGAAAATCCTTCTCTGAGATGTAGTGATTATGTGAAATGATGAAAAACATTTTTGTCGTGATGGAAGAGACATGAAATGATACAAACATTCTTATCTTGATGAAAGAGACGAAGGCAAATGATTAAAATTCTTATATGCTAAAATTATATTCTTGTTTATCGTACAAAAGGCCTATGTGGAAATCCCCCCACCCCCACCCACCCCCCACCCCCACCCCCAATCTGTAAAGCATGACTTCGAAAAGGTCTATATGGAAATCCTTTCCCCCCCAATGTGTGAAGAATGGTTTCGAAAGGGCATATGTGGAAATCCTTTCCCCCATTGTGTAAAACATGATTTCAGAAAAGAGAATGTTCTATTCTATTGTGATATTGTATGGAAAGAAAATGTGTGGATTTCGCTATGGGTATTTTTAATCCAAGTTCTGGTGAAATATAAAGTAACTGCTGGTTATGAATATGATTAATAGCAATGCTGAAGAATAGCCATGTTGTAGCAGGCTAGATAATCAGGGTAGTTATCAGTTCCCCGAGGTAGAATCGTTGTCCTGGTGTGACCGGGAACTGGCTGCCACTGCTAGAGGGTCTTGGCGTAGCTGGAGTCTACCCCTGTCTCCGCCCTGCTGAGGGTGTGGAGAGGCTGACGTGGGAGTCGACAGTGACCCGACCTGCCACTGCGTTCGGGACTGGGGCGTAGCCGAGATCTACCCCTTCTCCACTCTGTTGGGGTGTGGAGAGGTCGACGAGGGAGTCGACAGTAACCCGATGTGCCAGTTGTGCCAGAACCGCCGCTGCTGCCGAGCCAGAGCCGCCGCTTTTGAGCTATTTCAACCAACGACCTGTTGGGGCAGTCATACCAGAGCCATCGCTGCTGCTTTACAAGGGCCGTCGCTTTCGTGGTGTCAGCATCGTGTTTGTGTGTGAGCCACAGCTCTTGTGTTGGAGCCGTCGCTCCTTTTATGGACAGAGCCATCGCTTCGGTTATGTGGAGACTCTGTGAGCTGCTCCTCCTGATTGTGTGAGCCCCAGGAGAGGACTTCCTCTGCAGCGGTCTTTGCGAGAGACTTGAGACGACTGAGAATTGTCGTGTTGGGCCAGACGTGGTCAAAAGGAATTAATTTGTATATGCCTATGTGTGTACGCCTAAAGTTAAGGCGTGCGCGAATGTTCTATCTTATTGATATTGTTGTATATTGATGTGTTTTTTTGTATTTGTGTATTGATGGCTTGGGCAGCATAAAAGAGAAACGTTGACTCGTTTCCTGGCTGTCCGTGTTTCGAATGTGTGGGTGTGTGTGAATTTAAAATCGTTCACGCATCCGAATTTCTGTAAGTCAGACAAACAGACACACGCACCAACGCGTCCGTAACACTGGTGTATGTCCTTTTCAAAATTATAGTTAAAATTTTCCTTTTCTTTTGCGGTGAAAGGGAAACAGGGCCCAGAATTGGTTGATTGAAATTTTTATAGAAAAATAATTTGTGTGTGTGGAAGTCCAATTTTGTCCCACTGTTTTCTTTTCCTTTTCACCTTTTTATAAATGTTGTCTTATTTGGTTTCTTTTTTCAAGAGGTGGGGCCTCCATCCTTGCTGACCGGGGTTGCAACCTTTCCATGGTCAGATGACATGTGCTGTCCAGTGATCCAGTGATCACTTAGGCTTTATTGATGGGGCATCAATTACTTCTTTTTCGTTTAAATATATCTTTATTCACAGAATGAGAACATTTCAGTCAAGGAAACTTATATTTCTAGTAAACACGTGTATTAATGCCATATTGTTGGAACTCATATTGCATCTCCAGGTGTTCTGCATATTTTTTTTCTACTTTCTCTTTAAGATATATTCTTCCAAAAAGGCATGTATATTTGGCTTTGCTTTGTTAATACTGCATTCGTATTCATAAAATGTTCCTAGCAAAATTTCAAAATGGAGTGACTGATAATAAGGTCAAAATAATAAGGTCAAGTATTTCATCAGTTTTACTGTTGTCGTCTGTGCCGAAGAGGACCAGTTACAATTTAAATGAAGACGTTCACAATTTCAACATTTTTCTTTCATGATTTTTTTCTAACTCCTCAGACATGAATTTTGACAGGTAGTGTTCTATCGTATTTTTCTCCTTTTTTTTTAGAAAGTACACAAGCTACTATCAGCAAGGCCCATTTTGCTTAAGAATATTTTGTCACCAGAATTCTATAGCATATTCTGTTTGAAACCATTTTGATTCAACTTTTTTTTGTTGTTATTTTTTTCAGTACTGGTTCCCAATCAATAGGTCTATTATTGAATTCATTTTCACGGGAAAGTCTTAATCTTGTTTCTTTCTTTTTTTCTAGAAGCAATTCATAGTAAGCCCTTGATCCTCTTTGTACATCAACTACCAACTGTATGACTTTGCTAACTTTGTCGGTTAGATTATCTTAAATACGGAGATTTCTGATCATATATTCTTTTTCATTGATTGTACCCAAATTACGTTTTCTAAAACGTTTGTTTTGTTCCATGTTTTGTGTACATGATCTAAAAGGCAGGTAAATTCGATTTTTCGTCGAGTAAATCCTTCACTAAATGTATATCATTTTGTATCCTTTTCTTGTAATGAAAAGTCAAATTGGCAGTCTTGAATTTTCATTGGAGAATATGGGCTCTGATGCAAATTCATGCCCTTTATTTTCATTTATATGATTACACAATTGATCATATGCACCGAAAAATCTCTCCAGACGTCATTAGAACTCGGTTTAGTTTAAAAAAAACACACTTGTTGCCCAACTTTATGAATTGATTCTCATTCTGGACGTTGCGATAGCAATATTACCACCCATTCTATGTTGGTATTTTCCTTAGCCACATGAGTTTCAATGCCTTTATATGTTCCTCAGTTTCTGGAATACGTATCCTTCCATTTTCAGTATTGTGCACAGAATGTTTCCGTTTGATTTTGTCCATTTTATTTTCTCGTAAAAACTCAAACAATTTTTGTGAATTTCCTTGATCTGAGTGTCTGGTAGATTTGGAATCCAGAGAAAGATAAATGTTGAAAGGATTAAAGATTTTAGTACTGCTACTCTGCCCAAAGGCGTTATTGTTCTTTGCAACCAAATTCTAAATGATTTTTCAATTCGAATACTTTTGCTGTTGTTGAAGAATTGAAGTTTAATTCATCATCAACAACTAACAATGATTTCAATGTTCATCATGATATGAAGAAAAACGAAAGGAAGGAAACCAAAACAAAATAGGCCATCAGCAACACACATAATTCATGCCATTTTTTTGTTTGTTTGTTTTAAAGTAAAACATTTTGGGGAAAGAAACGTATAGATACATGCACATGCACACACACACACACACACACACACACACACACACACACACACACACACACACACACACACACACACACACACACTAAATATACCAATACATGCAGTGCTTGCTGTCGTCCAAAAAGTATTACCAATTGTATCTCTTTGCGACGCACCACGACACCCACCACAACCGCCCTACATCTGGGACTCTTCTGATGTCAAACTACTTAGCTATAGCAGGTACTGGTGCGTCCGTGCCTGAAAATAGAACATACGCGTAAAGAATCATAAGTAAATAGTTCCATTTCGATTTTATCAATACTTCATTTCATTTCTAAGACAAGAAATATGTGAAGGTGTATCGTTCATTTTGCGCTTAAAGATATATTGTTTGGCAAACAAAACAATGAAGTCTGTAATAGTGTCAGTCTTATAGCCAATATTCACACCAAATAAAACACAAATTTCACTGAGTTTCATTTTAGATGACAATGGACATTTTTCATTGAATAGGTTTTCAAGATCTGACCGAATGTGTTTACTACACATCTATGTAGAAAACTTTCATATAAATCTCACTCTTCTGTACAGAATTTGCAGTGGTCACCACTTACAATTTCATTTCTTTTAGAACTGTGTTTGTTGCAAGGATTCTGTGTACAATTCGCATCTGTCAGCCATTGAAGTTTGATATCCTTAATTTCTTGTATTGTAATAAAGACGGCTTTCCGAGATATTCTATAATTAAGCTTCTCGTTTCATCTCACGCAATCTTCACCATGCCTAGCACCTTTGTACTGCACATATCTCCTTTCATGTAAGAGGTATATGTTGTGAGTCATTGTTTTTAACCTCAATACTGAATTTCTTTATGTAACTGTTTATAGTTCTGAAACAGCCAGTGTAAGTAATAAAGTCAACATTCAAATCATATCTTATTATGAATTTTGTGTATTTTAGGTATTTTCCATTGTATGTCAGAAAATTTGCAATACAGTAAACACAGTTTCGCTCCAATTTGTGTGTTTACTTAAGAAATGTCACACTAACCACAATTTTTTTTTATCAAAAAGTACTGGTTCTGAAATAATTCTGTCATGTGATGTAGCCTCATATGGCGACATGTGACGTTCCATCGCGTACGCCCTTATTTGAAATAAAGCATTTCCCTAGGTAGGGAAGAGACAAGGTAAAAGAAAGGATAATTTAAGTGGCCTGACCAGTGTGATCGGTGTTGCTGGTGGCTATGAAAACAGCTCAGTAAAATAAATGTAGGGTGATTATTGGCTGAATGGACGGACGATGTCCATTGGTCAAGTAACCAAGGGCTGGGAATATGTAGATTCAGATGAGTAATCACTCAGGAAGAGCGCAGGAAGGAAATATAAGGTATAGGAACGAGATGGCTTGGGGACACTGACCAGACAGGTTGTTTGGAGCTTGCAGAGTGAGTTTTCCCTGCAATCTACCATTACCAGGTGAGGTATAGACAGATGGTGAGAGAAAAGAGAGAGAGTTAAGAAAAGGGAAAAAGAGAAAAGAATTTATCATTATTCAGATTTCGAAACAGATTACTTACACGGACTTCCTTCGTGTTTCAGCCCTTCCCGGTGCTGTGGCAGCACCAGTAATGATAGAGGCAACTGTGGCAGTTGCGTAGCAACAGTGGTGTGGCAGCACCTAATTGCGAAGAGGGCGACGACTGCCGGAGTCGTGAGAGAGTTTAAAGAATCTGTCATGGTGCCACAATGAATGTTGAATGTCCCTTTGGGTCGGAATTCAGATACTAGTCATCTTTAATTCTTCTTTGGAAAATGTATGAATTGTTTCTCCAGTGAAGAAAGAAACCTGTAAAAAAGGTTGTTGTGAAATATGTATAATGAGATGAAATATGGTCCCAGCTAGTGGGTCTGTGGAATGTTTGTACCTCCACTGGAATGGAGGAACAGAAGTTATAAATTGTTATTATTTGAAAAGTTGATTATTGTTTAGTAAATTATTGCGCTTCAATTCCAAATTATTGTTGAAAATTACGGCCACCCTCTCGAGTTGCGTTTAAAAGTGGAATTATGCTTTGTACCCCCATTCAGCTTTTATCTATTTTCCTATTTGTTCATCAAAATGTGTATCTTGTAGACAGAAAAATGGGAAAAGATTTTTGCTCAAGGTAGTGGAAACTTTATTCTTTTTGTTGATATCCTAGACTCTGACAATTCATTGACGAAAGCATTAACCTATCCAAATCGGACTAGATTTGACACTTCAAGGTGTTTGTCTATCACATTTATTTGAACCATGTTTGACAAATCATTAGAGGAAGGCTTCCTCACAACATAACTCCAGGACTTGTCTCACCTCCCCGTACCAGCCTCCCCATACCCATCCCAACAGGTTTCCTGCAGTCAAGGTACTTTTGATGGTTTATCCGTCAACACTTTTCAGTCTCCACTTTCACATTAATCTCCCACACACCCACCCCAATACCCATCTCCACCCATCTGGAATCCTTTCCTACTTCTGTTTAAAAAAAGGATGAAGGGGGGGGGGGGGGGGGGGGGTGAAAGAAAGAATAAGCCAGCGAGTTGTAAACTTCGCGTCTATTTTATCACCCCTCATCACCCATTTTCTACCTCACTCCCTCCTGACTATAACAAATGAGCCAAGAAGCAGATCCCGCATTCATATTTTCGACCTAGAAATCACATACTCTCAGAATGGGTCTACAATTAAAGACAATTACAGTTAAATACAACTGGCACAATGAACTTTTAAAACAACTGTGTCTGATAATTCCTGTGTTTCCTGTTGTGGATGCTGAGTGAGGGTATCAAATACTTCTATGACAGGCTAGATTTTGCAAAGGCTTCTGGGTGTGCTTGGCCAAGTTGCTGATTGGCCATAGCACGATGGGTAGAATTTGATGTCCCTGGTAGGGTCTCCCATGTCAGACAGGTTAGGGGATGACGACCCTTACAAATTGTAACCCACCTTGTTCCTATTCTGTCTTCTGCTTTTCTCGATGGATCTTCTCCACTTCTCTGTCTTCTTTCCATCATGTCTTCTTGTCCATATCTGTCTTTTCTCTACGGTTTTCTGAAGATCCACCACGTTTGGAGGGTAATGGTATTCTGGTGATCGAGAGGGCAGGTGCCCTCAACACATCTCTTTGGCTCGGACCTCTTCTGAACCGGAGGTACACACTGGCCCAGGTGTATCCATTGGCTACCCCTGCATAAGGCTGGGTCGACAGGCAGTTCCCTGGCTGGCCAGGGTAACTCCTATTGACGTCGGATCTCTGTCCCCAGGTGTTGAGCATGATCATGATCAGGAGAGATAGGGTTGGTGGGCTTCTGTCGGTCATATATTACCTCCCGAAGCCTGGAAAGAGTCAAGGCAGTGATTTCTTGGCCATGGCCTCGTCGCTGGACTCCATGGTGGGTGGGTAAGGAGGGTGAAATTAAAGAAAAGAGAAAAATGGTTGCTTCATCCCACCCACACCCCACCTCATCCCCCCACCCCACCTCATCCCCCCCCCAAAAAAAAAAGTACAGTCCATGATTTTGGCCCGAAGATGATCTCTAGCATCTAACAGTCTGCTGATGAAGGTCTGCTTGTCGTTTCATTCTGTAAGATCGTATCGCAGTCAAGAAGTTCTTTTCCACGGGTCATAGTGTTTTCACCACTTACATTTGCTAACGTCATTGTTTGCTACTTTCCTTTGTTCCTTGAGCTGCACAATTTCTCCATCACATTATTCGACGCGATTCCCTCAGATTGTTCTTCTAACATTTTGGCACGTATATATACACTTTACATCTAGAATGTTCCCGTATTGACCCACGACTCGTTCAACCTCATACTTGATTGCGACCCACATTTCCTCTTTCTCCTTCCTCCATCTCTCTTTTCCCAAAGCACAGTAGATGAATGAAAGTACATCCACCAGACAGCTGCTCGGAATGGAGCAAACAATCCTCAGTTCTATGTTCTCTGCATCACACATAGTCAGTCGCCAAGTAGAAAAACGTTGACGTTAGATACGTTCGCCAACACACATGCTGCTCGCCTCCAGATGAGCAGTCATCTCCTTGGCTGTAGTTTTGTCCTTGGTGTGGTTCCAGGTCATGCTGGCTTTCCAGTGACGAAGCTGTCGACCAGTTTGACTCTGAATACTAGAACTGTCAAAGATGTGCATTCCCTTCACAGGCATAGGACTAAAGTCTTAAAGGCCATTATATGTCACAGGCTTTTGGCAAGAGGAATAGAAGGAACACACAAATTGACATTACAATTTTTCACAGCAGACAAGGTTAAAAGGATTCCACATGTCTTTATACTGTCACCATGAACACAGCAAGAATATATCTAACATTCCAGTTTTAGCTCCATTCCCACCCCACCTCTACTAAGACCTGCACATGACACATCCAGCTCATACGATTCACCATATGTGACGGCATCTCTGCTCTAGATACTGACCGAACAGTGCAGCTTAAACCAGTGACTATTTCCATTCACGCCGTTATTGAATACA
>CM031603.1:96694069-96711387 GCA_018398815.1 Conus ventricosus
AGAGCAAAACAAGCTACATTTTCTTGTGAAAAGTAGAAAATTTAAAAAAAATAATCTCTTAAGACAAGTGCTGAAGGCCAGTTCTTGGAATGAATCTGCAAGGGATTGAACTATAAATACACTAATTAAACGGCAAATGAAACAAATGCGGCGTTACTGGAAACAACGACAAAAAAGCAGAAGAGCACACAAAACAAGGAAGAAAGTTTAAGAGAAAAACAAAACAAGAATTTGAAAAGCCCCGACAAACAAAAAAAAGGAACAGAAAAACGCAAAATCCCCGTAAGCGAAAGGTGAAATAAGTAGACAGAGGGACATGAAGGAAGGGTGGTAAGTTTGAGAATAGGGACAGGAAAAAAGGGGGATGAGTAAAGTGAGGAAAGGAGGAAAAAAGGGGGAGAGAGGGGAGGGGGAGAGAGGAGGGAGAGAGAGAGAAGAGGAGGGAGAGGAGAGAGAGAGAGGAGAGGGGGGAAGGGGGAAGAGAGGGAGAAGAGAGAGAAGGAAAGGGGGGGGGGAAAGGGGAAGGGGGGGAAGGAGAGGATGGAGGGGAGGGGTGGGAGGGGGGTGGGAGAATGAAAGAAAAAAGGAAAAGTGAAAAGGGGGAAAGGGGGGAGGGGGGGGGGGGGGTGGGGGGGGGGGGGGGGGGGGGGGGGGGGGGGGGGGGGGGGGGGGGGGGGGGGGGGGGGGGGGGAGAAGGAGAGTGAGTGGAGGGGAGGGTGTGATGGTAATGTAGTGGGTGTGTTGCATATGAATGAAATGAACAAGAAAAAGCACAATAAGTAAGATACAATATACTCGAAAAAGCATTTTAATGACAAGGGGGGGGGGGGGGGGGGGGGGGGGGGGGGGGGGGGAGAGAAGGGGGTCAGCCGCCTAAAGCATCCGACCCAAGTCTGACCCAAGGGTAGGTTGCCCTACCCAAGCACCAAGGGGTGAGAGGGAAAACGGGAAAAACCCCGAGAAAAAACCCACTAGCCAGACGCAGCTAAGAGCTGCAAGGCTCACCCCCCCCCCACACACAACAAAAAAAAAAAAAAAAAAAAAAAAAAAAAAAAAAGCACTTGCCCGCGGGCAAAACCACATACACACCCCAAACAAGTGCGCGCGCGCGCGCGAACAAACCCGCACGCACACATATACACGCCAATAAGTGCACACATTGGGGGGGGGGGGGGGGTAACAATGGGGAATAAAGGGGTAACTGTGACGCGCTCTGTCCAAGCCGAGCTTGCAGTTTTCCTCAGAGGGTCAAACAGCTGACGGCGAAACCCGGGGGAAAGGCGAAGGCCACTGTGACGCGCTCTGTCCAAGCCGAGCTTGCAGCTTTCCTCAGGGGGTCAAACAGCTGACGGCGCAACCAGGGAAGGCGAAGCCACTGTGACGCGCTCTGTCCAAGCCGAGCTTGCAGCTTTCCTCAGAGGTCAAACAGCTGACGGCGCAACCAGGGAAGGCGAAGGCCACTGTGACGCGCTCTGTCCAAGCCGAGCTTGCAGCTTTCCTCAGAGGGTCAAACAGCTGACGGCGCAACCAGGGAAGGCGAAGGCCACTGTGACGCGCTCTGTCCAAGCCGAGCTTGCAGCTTTCCTCAGAGGGTCAAAACAGCTGACGGCGCAACCAGGGAAGGCGAAGGCCACTGTGACGCGCTCTGTCCAAGCCGAGCTTGCAGCATTCCTCAGAGGGTCAAACAGCTGACGGCGCAACCAGGGAAGGCAAAGGGCCACTGTGACCGCTCTGTCCAAGCCGAGCTTGCAGCTTTCCTCAGAGGGTCAAACAGCATGACCGCAACCGGGGAAGGGCGGAGGCCACGTCTGGTTTCCACAGGTATGGTGGTTGCCCTTTTTCCGGTGTTGGTCTTGGTCGGTTTTGTCTCGGACGCCACACGTCGCTCCCTTGGCTTAAAGTAGAGGACGGGCGTCCCAATGGTCAGGTAGTCGTACTGTCTGGCTGGCTTTGGGAATAGTCGGGGACTGGATTTGAGGTGGTCCTCAACTCACGATAGAAAAGACCAACCATGCAAAGGGTTAGTACTAAAGGGTTGGTCTTTTCTATCGTCGAGTGAGGACCACCTCAAATCCAGTCCCCGACTATTCCCAAAACCAGCCAGACAGCTACGACTACCTGACCATTTTCGGACGCCCGTCCTCTACTTTAAGCCAAGGGAGCGACGTGTGGCGTCCGAGACAACACCGACCAAGACCAAAACCGGAAAAGACAACCACCATACCTGTGGAACCAGACGTGGCCTCCGCCTTCCCTGGTTGCGCCGTCAGCTGTTTGCCCTCTGAGGAAAGCTGCAAACTCGGCTTGGACAGAGCGCGTCACAGTGGCCTTCGCCTTCCCTGGTTGCGCCGTCAGCTGTTTGACCCTCTGAGGAAAGCTGCAAGCTCGGCTTGGACAGAGCGCGTCACAGTGGCCTTCGCCTTCCCTGGTTGCGCCGTCAGCTGTTTGACCCTCTGAGGAAAGCTGCAAGCTCGGCTTGGGCAGAGCGCGTCACAGTGGCCTTCGCCCTTTCCCGGTTGCGCCGTCACTGTTTGACCCTCTGAGGAAAGCTGCAAGCTCGGCTTGGACAGAGCGCGTCACAGTGGCCTTCGCCTTCCCTGGTTGCGCCGTCAGCTGTTTGACCCCCTGAGGAAAGCTGCAAGCTCGGTTGGACAGAGCGCGTCACAGTGGCCTTCGCCTTCCCTGGTTGCGCCCTCAGCGTTTGACCCTCTGAGGAAAGCTGCAAGCTCGGCTTGGACAGAGCGCGTCACAGTTAAACCCCTTTATTCCCCATTGTTACCCCCCCCCCCCCCCCCCCCCCCCAAAGTGTGCACTTATTGGCGTGTATATGTGTGCGTGCGTGTTTGTTCGCGCGCCCCGCGCGCACTTGTGCGTGTGTGTATGTGGTTTTGCCCCCGGGCAAATGCTTTTTTTTTTTTTTTTTTTTTTTTTTTTTTCGTGTGTGTGGGGGGTGAGCCTTGCAGCTCTTTGCTGCGTCTGGCTAGTGGGTTTTTTCTCGGGGGTTTTCCCGTTTTCCTCTCACCCCTTGGTGCTTGGGTTAGGGCAACCTACCCTTGGGTCAGACTTGGGTCGGATGCTTTAGGCGGCCCGACCCCCTTTTTCTCCCCCCCCCCCCCCTTGTCATTTAAAATGCTTTTTCGAGTATATTTATCTTTCTTATTGTGCTTTCTCTTGTTCATTTCATTCATAGCAACACACCCACTACATACCATCACACCCTCCCCCTCCACTCACTCTCCTTCTCCCCCCCCCCCCCCTTTGTCATTTAAAATGCCTTTTCGAGTATATTGTATCTTACTTATTGTGCTTTCTCTGTTCATTTCATTCATATGCAACACCACCCACTACATACCATCCACACCCTCCCCCTCCACTCACTCTCCTTCCCCTCCTCTTCTCTCTCTTATTCTCCACCCTTCCTCTACTTCCATTCTCTCTCTGTCTCTCCCCTCTCTTTCCCCCTTCCCCCTCTCTATCTCTCTCTCTCTCTCTCTCTCTCTCTCTCTCTCTCTCTCTCTCTCTCTCTCTCTCTCTCTCCCTCTCTCTTTTTCCTCCTCCTCACTTTACTCTACCCTTTTTCCTCGTGCCCTATTCCTCGAACTCTACTCACCCTCTCTTCCACTGTCCCTCTGTCTACTTCATTCACCACTTCGGCTTCACAAGGGGAGTATTGTGCATGTTTTTGTCTGTACCTTTTTTTTGTTTGTCGCTGAGGAAGGCATTTTGCCGAAAATTTCTTGTCCTGTTTTGTGTCGTGCATTAAATCGTCGTTACTTCACACTTTGTTTTGTGTGCTCTTCTGCTTTTTTGTCGTACACTAATTAAATTCCAAGGATAATTAACCGAGCAACTTTCCAGCAACTTACAGAGCAGCTTGGTGTTGCAATGACTGCAAGAAATATTCAATTATAAACAAAGCTTACTCTATGTCTTAGATTGAAGAAATTGGGGGAGATAAGCATTCATATCTGCAGTGGTAGACAATTCTGCCTAACTAACAGCATATGCTTGAGTGGGTGAATGGGGAATGATAAATGCTTCTTAAAATGAGCCTTCAGCAAGCTTATATAGTCTCCAAGGGGGAGACATCTCCAGAATTATCTACCACTGCAAATATGAATGCTTATCTCCCCCTATTTCTTTGTTTTGCTCTTTCATGATTTTCTTTTGCTTCTTAGGTGGCACCTTTGGTGTTTTCTTTTTTTTTTTTGAACCTCAACAACCATACTATGGTATTGCACACCAGCCTTTTTCTGGGATAGCATTCTGCTTAAAACAGAAAAGGCAGAGGAGTCACTGAGGAGAAACAATCAGGTTTCGAAATACCGGTATCTGACCAGGTGTTATATGTTAGTGAGTTTCCTCCCCATTGGAGATTGTCTCCCCTTTGGAGAGCATGTAATCAAATATTTAAAATCTGTGTGTTACACTACATATGGTTTTATATGGGTCTTGTTTGCCCATGTACTCTCCACCGTGTTTTACAGCTTGTTTGTCCACCATCCAGTATTTGATTTAAAGCATGTTACTGAAAAGCATTTAAGGTCTACGTATTATGATTACTTTTGTGGATTTGGTATTGTCATTTTGCTTAAAGCAATTAAATTTTTTTTAAACAAACTCTTCCGTCATTATAGTAATGACCTGGCAAATATTTAAAGTAAAACAAAAGGGGGGGGGGGGGGGGGGGTGGTTGAAGGTGGAGAAAATGGAAACATAAAATTAAGAAAATGTATCATAAATATGAAATCCCGTCACTAGCTGCTTAATGGAATCAACGCAACCCTCCCAAAGGCGATCTATTGGTGTTGCCTGCTCCTAGGCCTTTCGTCTGCTGGATCGGACTCATCAGGAAGACACATCTGACTGTGTTTGTGCCCTTGACGTCAAATAGAGATACACCACAGTCCATAACTCTGCGGTGTTCTCACCACCAAGGGTTCAGAAAAGAATCCAACAGCACCCCAAAGCAGCCAGGAAGGGTAGTAAATGAAACAAACGAAAGTGTGGAGAGGAAAAAAGTTGCTGAAAAACCTAAACATTATGCAATCAGTATAACGTGTAGTGGACAATCTGTGAGTCTACAATGCTTGAGGATCCATTCAAGGATGCAAGGGAGATCAAAAGATACGGAACAGTCTGAGTGGTCAGCTCTGCTGTTCAATAATAACCCAAGCATTGTCAGCGGCTAAGAATTGTGCAGAACAACCTTTACTTGGATTTCCTAAGAAATGCAGTCTCACACTGATTGACAAAACATATCATGCCGAACAGTTAAGAAGTGGGTGAAAACAAGTGCAGTTAACAATTCTTCCGTCATTATAGTCATGACTTGGCAAAGATTTGAACTAAAAAAAAGGTGAAGAGAAATGGGAATGTTGAAGGTGAAGAAAATAGGAATCAAGAGAGCACCACACACACACACACAACTACACACACACACACACACACACACACACACACACACACACAACACACACAACACACACACACACACACACACACACACACGCACGCACGCACACGCACACGCACACACAGAATCCAGAATCCAGAAACCTATATTCTTACTTCATAAAAAGTCCAATGCTTACAATATGATCACTCCTCAGCAGTTACAACTATCCATTTTAACACACACACACACACACACACACACACACACACACACACACACACACACACACACACACACACATCAGATCAGATCAACAGCACTACATACATCCTCTCTGCCTCTCATTTATCTATGTCCCCTCTCCCCTTCTCTCTCCATCCCTCTCTCTCTCTCTCCCTTCCTCACACACACACACACACACACACCACACAACACACACACACACACACACACACACACACACACACACACACACACACCACACACACCAAGTCCATTGACTTGGAGCGAGTCTCGCATTGGTTCTTCAGATAAGCCACCACAGTGAAGTCCTCTGAGCACACCGAAAGAGACTTGCCTTCCAGAGTCTGAGACCAGTTCCTCAGCCTAGCTCGCTCGCGTCGGCGTGTGCGAAAACGGGGGAAGAAACAGCGGAACCCCAGACTTGAACCAAGCCAGGTCGAGTCGAGGTCACAGGGTGGACACAAAAGTCTCTGTCATGGGTAGCAGGACGTCCCATTCGGCCGTTGACTGGTCCAAGGTGGCGCTACGAGCCCACTAAAAGGGATGGAGATAGAGACGACCCTGAGGGACGAGCTCTGATCACTGTTCCAAGACTAGTCTGTTCATTGTTTGGAGACTAGTCTGATCATTGTTCGGAGACTAGTCTGATTATTGTTCCGAGACTGAGAGGCAGCTTGAGACTGAAGAAGGAACTGAGCAATGGACCTGATCAACCTGGCGTCTGGAAGGCGAACCAGATTTCAATCCATCGCGAAATGCATGCCGGATGAACAAAGTCCTGAGAGAGGACCCTGTCGGACGTCCTGAGATTCACATGAAGACATAGACAAGAGATGGTCTGTTCGAGATTCACATGAAGACATAGAGAAGAGAGGGTCTGTTCGAGATTCCCAAGATCCTTGACACGGACTTCTGAGTCCGGTTCTTTTGGAGAAGGTCGATCAGGTATAAGACATTCGATCAGTTTTCTGTCTCACTGTAGATATGACCGTTTCCATCACTCGAGTGAACATCCAAGGGCTAGAGAGACAGCCAGAAGGGGAAGGGAGGGGGGTGGCTTTGGAAGAAAAGATCCTCTCCTGAAGGTACTTTTGTCACGATCTTTGAATGGGAATTGGAAAATAAATGCTCGAGAAGTCGAGGCTTGAAGCTCAACTTCCGGGTAGAATGGAAGCGCGTGTGACGTGGACTATCTTCATGGTAAACAACAGCGAAGAAAGAAACAGATTCAGTCCACTGAGGACTTTTCTAGGCCCATTCCTGCCATTGTTCTTAGGAACATTGAAAAGAATATCAACCAAAATCCTAGGGGACAAGCAAGAATCTGCTCTGAAACAACACCATTAATTTCAAAAGAGGAAATCCACCTCTTCGGCACGAATGGAAGCTTCATCGCAACTGAGTGCATGTAGGTCTCAGAAGGTGAGGAGGGTTGTAAAGGAAATCATAAAACCTGCAATGTGAGAGTGTTCAACAGAGAGCGGCAGACCAAGAGATGATTCGCCCCCCCCCCCCCCCCCCCAACATACACCACACACACACACACACACACACACACCACACACACACAACTTACAGAGATCGCACATGCAAGACGAAGATAGCCAGATCTCTCTCTCTCTCTCTCTCTCTCTCTCTCTCTCTCTCTCTCTCTCCGCCCTTAGTTTTTTATATATCCGTCGTACCATGTTCCATCTTAGGGGAATCACTGTCAAGTTATGTCGTCACAAAGGGGAGAACAGGTACGTTGGAAAGTTGTCTTCAGTCTTTTTCAACGGACAGGGACGCTGTTGGGGCCTCTGAATTCAGTGATTCCCATGGTATCAATGATGTGACCATTGTTTGCCGCTGACCAGCAATCCACCAAATTGTTTTTCTAGGGATTGTCATCGGCGAATAATGAGTGTCTAGAGCAGATGTAGTCAGTATTTCGTTTTGAATGTACTTATCATTTAATGCAGGTTTAACCTGAATAGAGTTGCTGAGGAATTCATGAAGTCCATGCTTCCTTTGGTGGCAGACAAACGTGCCCACAGAACGAAGGCACTTTGGGGATTCCACTCAACCTCTGCAGAATAAAGGGGTTTGACACGCATGTGCGCAATAGATATGAAATATAATAGACTATAGCAACAACTTTCACAAACCCAGTGAAAATGCTCGACAGGCCAAGAGGTAAGTAAACGGGTAAGACTTCAGGGTGGGGATGAGGGTGGGGTGAGCTTAGCAGAGCGATGCTGAGAGTGAGAACTCTGATCATTTACAGCACCAATCAACGGACATTGCTGTTCGATCATTTACAGCACCATCAACGGACATTGCTGTTCACGGCCCATGAAGGAAATGATGATGGTACTTCATTAGTAATGATTTCTTTCTTACCACTAGCTCGTACCCACTTATCTTTAACTTGACTGTATGGAAGATTGGGTGGCCTTTAAACAGAAAGAAATTAATTCCATGTTTGGAGTATTGGAACTTTCTCTTTTGTTCCCTGTCTAGTTCTATTTTATCTAGATGTATTCACATATGCATCAGCCATGCAACACGCTGAATTGTGTACAGTATTTTCTGACAGTGATTAAAATCAGAGAGTTACGCATGTTTACACAGAACTTCAAATTTTTCGGACGCAGTGTCCTGCATAATTATCTTGATTTAGTCTAGGAATGGCTGATCAAATCAAACAAAGCCATCGCGCATTGTTCAGAGTGTATTTCCCCGGAAGACTCATGTAAACTTGACATCAGTAACTTTATGTTGAGTTCTGGTGCTGAAAGTGTAACACGACTACTTGGATATAGCTGTAGGTATGAGAAAGTCGTAGGATGGCTGGCTTTAGAGCACAGACAACCAGAGGACAAAGTGAATGGACCAACAAGTTTGTTAGAGAAAATCGTCTGGCTGGGAATACAGGAGGGGGTCGGAAAGGGGGATGAGGATGCTTTGTGTTTTAGGTAGTTTGTAATTTCTAATAAGAGAGCATTTATTTGAACTTCATATGGGGTCTGATGTAGCGGTGAGTGACATGTAAAGACAGAAGAGTGGGTCTTCCTATCCCCATTAATATCTTTCAAACGTTGGTTCAGATTCCACAGAATGTGTTGCAGGTACGTACCTGTGTATCTCCATGATATCATAGCAGTAATTCTTTTGCTCCAACTAAGAGAGAGACAGAGAGAGAGAGAGAGAGAGAGAGAGAGAGAGAGAGAGAGAGAGAGAGAGAGAGAGAGAGAGAGAGAGAGAAGAGAGAGAGACTAGCACAATGCCCAGGACACCCAAGGATGATTATCATCTGTTGTCCAAAGTGCAACAAAGTGTCCTGGTGAGGCCCTGCACTGGACACAATAGACTTAACAATCACTTGTGCCGGAAGCTCAAGGTGATGTCTTCTCCAGCCTGTCCTTGTGGGCAGAAAAAAACAGACAGCAGAGCATGTGCTCCAAAAATGCCCATTACATAAACAGCCACGGAGAGAGGTGTGGCCAACAGAGACAGCTGTAATGACGAAGCTCTACAACAATCTACAAGTGCTGGACAAGACGGCACTGTTTATCACAAGGGCCGAACGGACCGTATAGACGAAGGCGTTCACGAAGAATAAGAAGAAGAAGAAGAAGAAGGAGAGAGAGAGAGAGAGAGAGAGAGAGAGAGAGAGAGAGAGAGAGAGAGAGAGATGTGTACAAAGGGATGGAATTCATTACATTTTTGAAGCCCCATGACATGACAGCTGTAGCTTTACTCTTCCTACTAAAAGCTCCTGAGATTCGGAAGACAAAAGCCACAGACTAAATGGGAATACAGTTCTAGTCTCTCCACACCACATTTCCTCTGAAGCTGTCTGCTGTCGGGTCTGTGCAACATGTGCCCCTGTCAGATTTTAAACAAACAAGCATAACACATAGCCCATGTTTCGACAGGCATTGTGCTGCGCTATGTGGTAATCGCTGTGTGTTTTGTAAGACGTTGATGGGTGGAACTGAAAGGATCTCTGCGTTTAAGAGATGTCGGAAAGAAATCAAGGGGTAACTGAATGGGGATGGGGGTGGGGTGGAGGGAGGAGACGTGCTTTGGGTGTATGTGTGACTTTTTGTGACTGATGAATGCAACTTTGAGCTGCTGACATAGATACTGCATTTTGAAATTCAACTCATCCTTACAAATAGTAATAATATGAACAGCAGCAGCAGCAGCAGCAGCAGCGGCGGCAGCAGCAGTATTAGTAGATATTTTAATGGTAATTATAGCATGTTTCTCGTTCGTCACAAAATATGGATATCTCAGTATATGTTCCATGTGAATTTTCAGATACAACCAAGCACAATACTGCATTCAGGTCACGTTCTCCTTGGACTTTATTTACTGATCTGCAAGTACTGTAGGCTGACGTAAACCTGTATTCAAGGTGCATCACTTTTGTAACAGTACTGATGGTCTGCAAGTCAGTAAACAACTAGAAGTTAAGCGGTGTAATCTCAAGAACAAGAGCAACAAATTGACACGTACCACCAGGTGGCTCTATGAATACGGGACCTAGCTGTTGTTAGATAGTAATCGTACGGGCTTCCACTGCCAGTCATGGAAAGCAGGAAAACCAAATCAACTTCCTAGACCTGCTGCCAAGACCTGACCAAAAGCCTTCACAGCTGACCTCCAGCCATGATCTCCACAACTCTTGCTGTTACCTACATGCTGCGGTAATCGCATGGCATGTGTGAAAATACTAAGCAAGGCTTTGGTGGAATCAGACTCAAGATGAACAGTGAGCTCACTGTACGCTGTAAACTCAGCTATTGAAAAGTGTCTCATTGATTTGTTCTTTCATGCAGTCATTGAAAAAACCCCGAACACAAAATGACAAAACATTCATACTCTTCTTGTTTTAAAGTATACGATCTACTTCTATGTCCCATTAGTCAGTTGAGGCCATGTCCTGATCATGCAGATGTGGGCACCATGCTAAAAATCACTGTCAGGAACAGCTGTCCTGTTGTTGTCCTTCATGGAATCCACAGCTTTACTGGTCCTCGATGATGCCATTGTTGACGATGGAACAGATGTCTGTGGAGCAGTGCCTGGCTGTGTCTTGTGGAACAGTCTGAACAACTGGACTGCCATGTTCTGAAATTCTGCCCTGAACTTTCTACCGGTCAGACAGTACAAATAGAAATTTGTGGCACTATTGCAGTACCACAGTGTAGAGGCGGTGGCTTCAAAGATGCGGAATTGTCCTGTCAGTACTGGGTTCCAGTTCCCTACAGTTGGGGTGATCACATATCCCACTGACACAAGAAATATAGGCATTGGTATTGTCAAGAGATAAAATGAGGCACTTACAGTCAATAAGGTGACGATTAATGAAGACACGTTTCGTTGTCTAGAATCCTGAGTGGCTTGGTTTACAGGAAGATGTTTACCTGGTTTGACAGAAGCAGCAAGGTTCCAGAGAAGAACAGAGTTGCTAATAATTAACAGGATGGTAGGCAAAAAAGAAGACATTAGAAGGTCAATCCAAGGGAAAACATGGAAATAAAACCATTCAAGAGCGTCATTAACAAGGCAGCACTTTGTTACATAGTCAGCACAGACCTTTTTGTCCATTTTAAATCCGATCAGAACATGACAGTTGTTCACCGTGAAAATGACGATCAGTATGCCAGCGAGAGTTTGCGATTTTCTCTTCGTCCACACAGCACCGATACGATGAGGCCACAACACTGAGGCTGCTCTCTGCATGGTCAGTGACACAAGCATCCAGGCTGAGAGCCATCCAGCAGCATAACTGATAAATTTTGACAGTTTACAGGGCAGGGTGCCGAGGTCCTCGATGTGCGGTGTGCCAAACACCATTTTCAACCAGAGAGGCAGGAGACCCACTGTCAAAAGTGTCTGGTCAGACCAGGCTAGGACTTGAAAGAAAACGCTCAAACTGGAATCGGTAAAACGCTGCATGATCAAGAGCACCATGAAATTTCCAAAGATTCCAAACACCAAGACTATGGGCGAAGCAGTTGTAGTAAGTTGCTGGCTGATTCTTTCGAATGGCCTGTATGTCTCAAGCCAGTACTCTATCCACGACGTGTCATTCATTGCATTGTCCATTGGTAGACTGATGGTGGTGTTGGCCATTTTGTTCTCCCACAGAGAATGGACAGTCTGGTAGCTGTTGGGGGTTGGATTCATCTGTTTGCCTGTTTAGTGTGGCGTTTTGGTCTCTGCTAGAATCTAGCTTCTGTTTGTCAAATTTCAAACTGGTAACTGGAACTCACCACTGATTATCAAGCTTTCAGCTAACACAGTCAGGTGGATGAGCTGCCCATCTGTCGTGTTCAATGTTCATGGCTATGAAATTAAAACGTCAGTTTTGAAATAACAACTGTTAAACTCCAGTTAAGCGTGGGTTGACAATATCATTACGAGGTTCTGATCTAGTATCCTTTAAAAAGGAACAAGGCATTGATTGTCATAAAATCCAAGAAAAGTGAAACAGGCAGCGTGTCACGGACTATCTGTCTGGACAGGTCACTGCGTGTGGGGATAAAGCAATCTGGAGAGCAGCGCAAGAGAATCTGACTGAGCCCCACCCACTTAACAGACTGCGGAAACAACAGCTGACAGTACAAATTCCACATATAACATAAATGAATAAATCTTTTCAATCAAATTTAAACTCTCTCAGCAAGCAGGAGAATGGCCTCAAAACACCTGGGGAACTGTGGAGACTGAATATGCCAGAGGGTTTACAGTAGCTCTAAATTCAGAGGGAGTCACAATTGGAAATGTCTTTTGAAGATGCTTCACGACATCTATTGAGAGATCATGGTCAACGTGTGCGGAGGTTCTGTATTGCGCTCTTCAAATCACATTCACAGAACACAAAAACCTTTTCGACACGAAGGAGGCTTAGAGAACTAATAAATACCAATCCTAACTCAAACCGCTCTCAACCAGTTTCGAGCGGTTTGAGTTAGGAATTGGTATTTATTAGTTCTCTAACTAGTAAACCCTACAAACATGCATACTGTGTAGGATTATCCGTTTTCAATACTAATTTACTAAACTTTTTAGATTTTAGTTTTTGCTTAATCCTATGTTTTTCCTGATCATTTTCAATAACATCATTTTCGCGCAAACATTCATCAAATGAGTCTCTGTCTTTCATGTGAAATAAAACTACAGTCTTTAACTGTTCTCTAAAGTCTTTTAAAACTGAATTATATTTTTGACATAAAATCCACACACTTATTCCAGCATGTCTTCCACTGAAAGCTAGTTTTGATAAAGTGTTTCTTTTTTTTACTATGTCTCTTTCTGCTGAACAGTCATCTATAATAAATAGTGTCTGTGTTCCTTCAAACAGTCTATAAAACTGTTCTAAACACTCACTCAGTTTATTGCTAGGATCAACTAAATATATTTCATCATCTGTCCATATAAACCTTCTATCATGATATGCTTTGTTCCATTTAAGTGTTGGACAGAAAATCACAATATGATCAAAATTATACCGATAAACTGTTTGTAATAGGTCTAGGACAAATATTGTTTTTCCACAACCAGTCTGTCCACAAATCAATGAACAATGAGGCTCTTTTGTCATAAGGTTTAACTGCTCCATGGTTTTATAACAGCATTTAATTTAATCCAGTTATTATGTTTATCATACTCTCTGTCAAAACTTGTTCAGTATAATAAAACCCTATAAGGCCTAAATGTGTAAGATTAATCCAATTTAGTTCTGTAAGATTGTTTCTATTTAAGTCAACATTGATTTTGTTGCTTGTTGTTATGACCTTAATATCCTCACCATTGTGAAAAACGACGATGGTAACTTTAAGACGTTTAACGTCTAAGTTTTGCCAGCTAATATTAATTCCTTTTATAAGGGCGTCACTAACGCCCACAACCCCATCCCTCTCCACATCTTTAAAGACAGAAATTTCAAATATTATTGTGAACGTGTCTCCTAATTTTCTGCTTGGAAAGAACTGTAATTTTGTAGAAGCTTCCTTTAAAACCGTTTCTCTTCTGTGGAGGATGTACTGTTTTTTCCCATACGGCGTTATTTCAATCTCTTTCCGACTATTGTCGTCCGGCATAAGACTTACATGTAAAGGGCCAGAGCTGAATGCTTTTCTGAAACTTTTTTGACGGCTAAAAAATGTAAATGGGCTTATGAATTCAAATTTTATGTCCCATTCTAAATATGGTTCTAAGTGCCATTTAAGGTCAGGTTTTCGAACTATTTTGTATTCATACTGGCCAGCATTATTTGCTTCTACATTGCGTAGTTGTTCTAGTTTAGGAAACCTTTTGTTGTCGCCAACCTCTTTGCGTTTATAATCACCATCTTTAGTGTACTCAAAACCATACAAAGCGCCTATCTCACCATTCTGTTCAAAGTCCGCAACGTCTGCAAGGTCTTTTAATTCTAAAGTTATACACCTCACAGGCGCTAATGTAACTCCTGATTCTTCTGGCCCACACGACATTATTTTTTAGTAATGTATATTTTATTTCTAAAACAATGTGCAGGTTATCACATTTTACGACTTTCCCCGTTTTGTCTGTGATTTTTATATTAAATGATCCGACCCCCCCACAAACTAATCTTTTAAACTGTAAATTAGGGAATTGTATAATTTCATAATCGCAATATGCAGCTTTCCCAGATGGAAGAGCTCTTAAAACAGTTGAGGGCCTTCCATCATATAAGTTTTCATCAGTGCTCAGCTCATCCAAATGAACATAGAGTAATGAATGTAATGCAAGATCGAGCGGACTTTCTCCCTCATAAGTAGTTTTGTCTGGTGTAACACTAAAACTATGAGTGGGTAGATTGTTAGTTGTAAAGCCTAACATTTTAGCTAGCTCTCTATCAAAATAGTAAGCTACTTCTTCAGGCTTGAATGTTAACATTGTTTTTAGATTTGCATTGTTAAGTTTGAGAGTAATGTCGAAGTTACTCATTGCTTCTTTTAGTGAGCAAAACCCATAATAACCATCAGGTATTGTTAACTGGCTAACTTTGGTCCCTGATTTGTCAACTTTTAGAATCTTATTATTCTCCTTGGATTTAGTTATATTAAACCATACGACTTTGTAGAATATTTCATGGAGCGCGACCGTTTTGGTTCCGTAATCGTTATCAATAGCATGTTCTAAAAACGAAGGACGGTCTTGAGTTGTTATTGTTACAAACATTTTTTAAACGAAATAAAAATGAGTGCATTCAAATATACTGGTGCAAAATATTCTGTTGGGCCGCACTACAATCTTAAAAATATAACAACTGACGCCCTTGACATTTCTGTGACTCAGTCTGACGCCATTCAAGTAAAGGTTAGTACTCCATTAAGCAGATATCTTAACCCTCCTATTAAAAACGACCACATCCCGAAAGTGTGGTTTAGTCATCCGATGCAGTTTTATCAGAACCAGTTAAACTTTGCTGTGTTTTGTGCATCAACTGGGTGTGGAGTGTCGTATGCTGATCATTTAAATCACCCTGATCCTTTGGTGAGGTCAGTGTACAGATTTCATTTTTATTACACCTTCAGACGTATTTTGACTGAATTGCAAGCGCCATTGCCAAATGACAAACCGTTTAATCCATTCAGCAACAGAATAGACATGAAGGCTTTTGAAAGGATCTGTAACGAATTCAATATTAAGGTCAAGACAGACTTTAGACAAAAGTTGGATCTTAATCATGGCTTAGGCACCCCTTATTTTTGGGGCGTGCACAGAAAGTATAACTATGCCTGGAATCCTCCTTACACATCTTTCTCTTCAGGCACAACTGTTCACCTTGGGTCCATAGAGCAAGAGCATAAAACAGCATGGACAACATTTATCTTAGACACTTCTAAGGGCCTAACTAAAGCAGGAATAGAACGAATAAACGACTCTGTTCGTACTTACGTTTGGTGTTTGCTAGGTTCGCAAGCACAAACGAGATCGAGCATAACTGATCCTTCTACTGGCTTTGACGCACAAAAACAATACTTAGCAAATTTAGAGGACGCCATTAATTCTACAGTTGATTTACCTTCAAGTATAAAAAGGTACCAAAATGTTTTACAATTTGCAAGATCGAAAGTAGACTTTGCTGTTGGTACTGGTTTATACATGCTGCCTTCTGACCTCAGACTCCAGATAGGCACAATAATAAACTACAATAATGAAATCCTTGTGGCAGGCAACGAACAGAAGGTCGGGAAAAAAACGAAATAAATTCTGAGCCAGTAATATTGCAAGCAGTAAACAAACAAGTTGACCCCCCCAAGAATAAGCCATCCAATCCCGTGGTTCAAAGCCCAGAGACCGTTGAAGTAAAAAAAAATAATGACCATGAATATGAAAAGACAGCACTTGTTCTTGGATTAACTGGCCTAGGATTACTTGGTCTTTATCTTACTAAAAATTAACCCAACTATTAAGAGAATTAATGCCATAAGTGCTCGGCCATAAAGCCAACTACTTTGCCTGCAGTAGACAAAAGCCAGCTAACAACACCCCTAATATACCTGGTAAAGCGTCCACGGCTTTACTGGCTAATTGTTTTAATAAACTTGCAAGATGATCAAGCTGTTTTTTTACCCATGATTTATCAGGTGGTGATGGAGGTGATGGCGGTGGAGGCACTAACCCAGGACCACCGCCGCCTGTAATAGCCATCACCAGTGTACTTATTGCAAAACCTAAGGCTGTTATAACGCTTACTAATGTGACTCCTTGCTCTCTAAACAGTGTTCGTATTCGTTCTGCTAGTGTTGTGTCTTCATGTAAAATTTTTTCGATAGTTTCTCTTATTCTGGTTGCTTGAGATCGTAATTGATCTCGGCAATTACACACCGCTTTTAGTATTGCCGATTTTTCTTCTTCAAGTTCTTTTATTCTTTGGGTTATTTCTTCTTTAACATCACGCCCTAAGTTGGCGTCATCAGCCTCAGCGAGTTTTTCTTTTTCTTTTTCTATACGCTCATTTACTTCATCCAGTTTTGCTAAGTTGTTTGTTAATTCGCCTCTGGTGGTTCTTGAAGAATGACCAAGGGCCACTAGGTCTTGCTTGGGTATCGGCGGGTCGTGGATAGTTTTTAATGCTATTTCTTCTGAAAAACTGGTTTCTGCTTCTATTATTTCGTCCGCTGTTTGACTTAAATCTTTAAGTTCTATGTTTTGTATTTGGTTATCTGTTGGGAGTTCCTGTAGTGTGTTTTGAAGTTTAGCAACTGCCTCCCCCCTCAATTTTGGTCTAACAATAACAATGCCAAGGCGATTTCGTTCGCCCACTTTAAGTCTTTGTCTAATTGTTTCCGCGCTCACAAACTTTAATGGGTCTCGTTTATCTGTAAGCGGAACACGTTGTCCTTGATCGTTGTTCATATACAAATGGTCATTTTTGTCTAATTCAAAATCACCAGGGGCTATAAATTCGGGAGGTTCTAGGCCTAAACTTTGGTAAATGATCTGACCTTAGGTTCTGTTAATTCATGCCACATTGAGGCTGTTGAGCGATGCTGTATCAAAGGAGTCATTTCACTCATGTCGTCTCCAGGATCAAAAACATCATAATCTTCTTGACCTTCAATTCCTGCCATGTTTTTAATAATTAACTTTTTATTTTGTTTTATAAAAATGTCGCAAACATATGGTTCAATTCTTGACCGCATAG
>CM031603.1:96722208-96734708 GCA_018398815.1 Conus ventricosus
TTTTTAAAATAGGTGAGCTATGAGAGGACGATTTTTGTGAAAGGGGGTTTTCGTGCAAATAGAGGGGAGCTTGAACAAGATATGCATTCTTGCTTCCATTGACGAAATGAAGGGATATCATATAGTAAGAGATTTTCAACTTAGTCCAAAGTAACAGAACCCCTAGCCGCTAAGGACCGAAAACGCAATTAAAGATATGCGCTTCTACAATTCTACAACAAGACGCATATCTCGATACCATTTCCATACCTGCTCCCCCTCTTTGGATCAGTTACACACAGAAAAGGTGTGCCCGAGCCAACAGCACATGAAGGCAGAAGAAAAACCTCTAAACCGCTGAAAGGTTAGAAAACCCAAATAAAAACAAACACTGTCCAAACAGACCATATAGTTACCAAAATGGCGGGTGGCGAGGTGAGAAACGGTTCACTCCCCAGTCCAACGAAGGGTGGCAGCCGAAACCGTGCCGGTCCACACCAAAGGGGACTCCAGGTCAGGGACGACCCAAGGTGGTTCTTCCAGCTGGCAGGGATAGGGATCCCAGAGGTGTCCAGTGGAATACTTTCCGACCCGCTGAAGGGCGAAAGACTCTTCCACAAAACCCACACCAAAGTGGATAAAGAAATGTGGGCCCAGCTAGCAGAGATGGAGATCTCTCCGACTCAAACGGTCCATCAATGAGTGCCACAACACTAGCCTAACCAAGATGGCAACAGGTAAAAAACAGCTCACCTGTGGCACCTGACACAGCTGATGAACCACGTGGAAAGCGATAAAAGAACAGAAAAAGAAAGCTTTAAAAGAAAAAATGAAGAGAAATATTGGAGGATGGGAGCGAAATGCACGGACGTAGCGCACCCGGGATGACACAAATAGCACACTGGTCAACACCAGGCCAATGTAGTAAAGATGTCACTGGTAACACTTCACTTTATACTGGGTTTGAAAAGAAATGATTTATCTTCTAAACCAAAAGTATGTACGTCCATGACAGGCCAGTTATCTATCATTTAGAGAGAAACGTTGTAACAGATTTAACAAGGTTTGCCATCAGACATTAAAAAGCACTAGACATTTCATGTACTCTAGCAGTTTCTAAATACAAATGTAAACTGTGTGCAGTGTGTTAAATGCAGTACACTGAAATAGAAAATATTTTTTCTTTGTAGATGTCGGCTCTGCAGAACGAACGTGACAATTCTGTGGACGCCTTTTGTTGGAAACATCGCTTATTTACATCAAGTCCAGCGACTAAATCTAAATTTTGCGTGGTTCGTTACGTGCCACTTTCAACTACGACTATCAGATATTTTGCATATTGAAACATACCTTTGAACGGGAAAAATGAGATCTTCCTTTATTTTCCATACCCGCATGCAATTCTGCTTAAAGGAACACATGAGTCTGTCTCCATATTTTGCAATAAACTTATGCTCGTTTTCTACACCTTGAATCAAGCAAAACAGTTCCAAACCATGTTCAGCGAGAAAGAGTTTTACCCTACCTATCCCATTTTCTTAATTTAAATCAACCTGTATCAGTATCACGTTGCGGGTTTGTCTTCATGAACGCGATTCTGGAAGTACAATAGTTCCCAACAATACTTTATGCAGTATACTAATGTCCATGTGTACAACGTATATCTACCTGTGTTCCCGTATAAAACCATATACAATGTGGAACAAATAAAACCGCTTCAAACAGAGGTGTGTCCTTTTCTAATATGAGAATTTGCATGTAGACTCCCAACTCCGGCTGCGTTCATTGGTAAGAAAAGAAAGAGAGACACCTAAAGGTGCTAGTACAATCCAGAGAGGTACTGGCGCCTTCGTGTGTATATTTCTTGTCCTGTTTCAATGTGAGAATTGCACGTGGACCCCAAACGTCGGTTACATACTTCAGTAAGGGTTCTACCTGAGTATCATACAGTTTTGAGATCAGGCAACAATCAACACACTTCATTCCTAGTGTTTTAGTATATATATATATATATATATAAATATATATATATATATATATATAATATATATACATACATGATTTTTCTTACATATGATTTGAACTTGATCTGCGTCTGAATTTATTTATAACCACGTCTGTGAATTAACCACCTTAACCTCCTCGTTTCAACCATTTATTTTGGGCTTTGATAGATGCCCATACACTTTAAATATATAATATTTATAATCCATGTTGATTATTGAACCCACAGAGCAACCTCTTCTTTAAGAGCATTTGAATGGTTTTTTACACTGACACTGTTCTAGCAAGAGCATGATATCAGCTGCAAACACCATTGAAATTATCTAAATCGACCGAGAAATGTTTTCCTTTTTGTGACAATTCCGTTGAAGATTCACACCACTTCCACCTGATTTCTTCCACAGAAATTACGGCTTACTTACCGAAGGTTTTTATGAAGTCCGCAAATGCAACATACGGTTTTGTACTACAAAGCAAAAATGTTTCTTATGACGAATGCAATTTAAATATAGATTTGTTGTGCCATGGTTGACTCCGAAACCCGCTTGTTCTTCAATAATCTTTCACTTTTTTTCAGCCAGGCAATGTCTTTTATTCCACATTTGAATCTAAGCTTTGCTAGAAAGTGTTATTCCACGGGATTAGTTGCACGAACGTCTCCTTTTCGTGGATAGTAGTGTGAACTGACTTCGCCCATTCCAGAGGACTGATGCCTTTTCAAAGATCATAGTAAATGATTGGACACTGAAATCAATGGTATCCCAATTTCCTTGGTTCCACATTGCTCCAACCGCTCGTCTGGCCCAGCATTGTTTTCTGTTTTCAAACTTGTTATTCCTGAAAGAACGTTTCTTGAAATAGAATAATTAAACAATGGTCCAAGTTCTTCGCTTTGCAGTAGATTGACTTCTTCGCGTGTTACAGATTGACTTCTTCACCTGTTACATCACCTTGAGAAGTGGATAATGGCACTGTTGAATATGTTTTTGCAATAGACAAAAGTCTTTCTGTTCACAGGTCTCATCATAGACCAAACTGTCACAGGACCTTTAGATGAATCTTTGATCTTCTTCAATCTGTTTTTGTTCAAACCCCCTTTCTTTGTTGTTTCTTAGAATAACGTGCTATTTCGAGAAATAGCATGCTACTGTCTGTTTGTGCTTATTCTTAAATGTTTTACATCTTTGACAAATTTTAAGTGGTCTTTTCAACTCTTGTGTACTTCGTTCACATATATCTTTCCACCAGCCATTAGACATATCTAAATAGCTTCCTAATGTCCAGAACGAATATACAGTAGCTGTACACAATCACTTACAAACTTATCCAAACTATCAATCAAGTTACGGTTATAGGACCGAAAAGCTGTCAGTAAACCGTCTGAAAATTATTTGCTGTCAAGGTCATGTTTACATACGTTTGCGTTTCCTTCTGGCCAAACATTTCGTCTTTCGCCCTGTTGTCTCGGCATCCTGTTTTCAGACGAGTCATGACAAATTTTGCATGTGATCTCCGCTGGCAGGTGCCATTGATGAAGAGAATCACCAACATGCAAGCCACAGTTCAACAGTAGGTCGACAGGAGCCCGAACAAACATGATTAATGACACTATCTTTTTCTTTTAATGTCCCATCCTCTGTGCCACGCCAATGGCATTGCGCTGCTCATTCCGATCCTCCGTCCACAGTCACAGACAGACCCGACCCACTGCAGCCCAGCACCGGCAATCCACAGGGAGCAGTCAATGGCAAGTGGTCAAGAGGCAATCCACTGGAGGAGACACTGTGCTGCTGCCGAGTCACTTCTGTGGTGTTCAGTGGCTCCTGTAGCCGGCCGTTTTGTCCGACCCGGCCGTTTTGTCCGAGGTTGGACAAAACGGCCGGGTCGGACAAAACGGCAGGCTAAAACCGGCTGTTTTGTCCGACTTTCAATTTTTGGTCGGACAAAACGGCCTGGTTGGACCAAACGGCCGGCTCTATGTAAGCGGCCGTTTTGTCCGATATATTTTTTTTTATTGTTCTTTGCCCAGTTGCACTGGCAAAGAAGCATGAATTCGTCGCGTTTCTGTTATTTTCTTTTTCTTTTTGTTTGTTTGTTTGTTTCTTTGTTTGTTTTTTTCTGTCTGTCGCAAGGATATCTTCCGAACGGAAAGTCGGAGTCGCGTCAAACTTTGTGTGGTGGTGTGGCACAAGAACGGCAAGAGATCCGAACAAGAAGGTCATGACCTTGACGTACGACCTTTGTAGGCCAATCAGGGTCAAGGTCAAGGTCGAGGAGATAGCTGGACCCTACAAATTTGAGGGTGGGGAAATTTTTTGTTGCAATCATGTATTCTGAACGGGTAGACAGAAGCAGTTCAAATTTTATGTGATGTTGTGCCACCTTAGTTGGAAGATATTCCAAACAAATGTTTCAAGGTCAAGGTCATGACCTTGGCGAATGACTTTGAAAACTGAAAACCTATTTTAGCCATATCTTGAGCACTGGAAAACAGGATGTTGAAACTTAGCATGGAGGTGATTTGGCTTATGGTGCATCCAAATATTGTCAACCGATCAAGGTCGTATTCTCTTCAAATTTTGTGTGGTGGTGTACCACATGAATGGCAAGAGATCCGAGCAATAATATTCAAGGTCAAGGTCATTACCTTTTTTTCGGTCTGTCCCAAGGATATCTTCCGAACGGAAAGTCGGAGTCGCGTCAAACTTTGTGTGGTGGTGTGCCACATGAATGGCAAGAGATTGGAACAAGATGTGTGTGTGTGTGTGTGTGTGTGTGTGTGTGTGTGTGTGTGTGTGTGTGTGTTGTGTGTGTGTGAGAGAGAGAGAGAGAGAGAGAGAGAGAGAGAGAGAGACAGACAGACAGACAGACAGACAGACAGACAGACAGACAGACAGATAGACAGACAGAGACAGAGAGACAGAGAAAGAGTGAGAGAGACAGAGACAGAGACAGAGAGACACAGAGAAGGAGTGAGAGACAGAAAGAGAGAGAGAGAGAGAGAGGGAGAGAGAGAGGAGAGAGAGAGAGAGAGAGGGAGAGAGAGAGAGAGAGAGAGAGAGAGAATCTATAACGTCATGTGACTTATAAATGTCAGTGTGTGTCAACTACTCAGTGTGTGTGTGTGTGTGTGTGTGTGTGTGTGTGTGTGTGTGTGTGTGTGTGTGTGTGTGTGAGACAGACAGACAGACAGACAGACAGGAGAGAGAGAGAGAGAGAGAGAGAGAGAGAGAGAGAGAGAGAGAGAGAGAGAGCGAGACAGAGAGAGAGAGAGAGAGAGAGAGAGAGAGAGAGAGAGAATCTATAACTTCATGTGACTTATAAATGGCAGTGTGTGTCCACTACTCAGTGTGTGAGTGTGTGTGTGTGTGTGTGTGTGTGTGTGTTGTGTGTGTGTGGTGTGTGTGTGTGTGTGTGTGTGTGTGTGTGTGTGTGTGTGTGATTTCTTTACTTGGGGGTAGAGAGACAGAAAAAAAAACAGCAAAAAAGAAAAAAAGAAAAACAGAACGCCACGAATATATACTTCTATGCCAGTGAAATATCGGACAAAACGGCCGCTTACTTAGAACCGGCCGTTTTGTCCAACCAGGCCGTTTTGTCCGACCAAAAATTGAAAGTCAGACAAAACAGCCGGGTTTCAGCCTGCCGTTTTGTCCGACCCGGCGTTTTGTCCAACCTCGGATAAACGGCCGGTCGGACAAAACGGCCGGCTACAGCTCCTGTTCTGATTCAACATACGCAGGACACCACCACTACGCCCACTACTGACGACAATAAAGCCTTAGTCACAGAGCCGGCGTGAGTGAGCTCTCCCTCCGGAAGGCGCCACTCGTCCATCCAACGACAACCTCCATGGATATTCCGATACCGGTGACTCCGACGTAATCAAACCAAGGCCATAGACATGGAGAGGAGATCAAGACTGAGGTCACCACGAGAGCAGGCATAAAGGGCCACATAATTTGAAAATGTTTTTAACTGATCGATGAGAATGAGCATGAGAAAGATGATGCTACGGATTCCATTCCGGTCTGAGACTACACGACAGGGCTATACTCTACGCATACTTTCATATTATATTCCGGCATCAACCAGGCCCGAGAGATACAGAACCTGCAGTGTTGGTCATGATATTTGAGCTACAGTCTCAGAGACGCATCCATTAAGTGTGTGAAACTCGACTTTGTGGTCCCAGCCTTCCCAGTTGACCCAGTAGCAAACTTCACTTCGGATAGGAGCCAGTCGGGGCAGACAAATCCTACGTGCCTGATGGGAATCGAACCCACGCCTTCCAGCCGGGAGTCCGCGACACTAACCACTTCGCCACGGCAGCTGGTTGATTACTGATACTTGGTTTATTGGTAGACTCAAAGATGTATTCGTGATTTTTTTTTCACCATTACTCAAACAAATCGAAATAACCATGTAAAACGTGAAACAGGGATCGGACAGAATTGTTTTCAGTTTTGTCATCGGAATAAGGTGCACATAATTAATTCAGAGTCTTTCTGTTTCGCAACATTATGCCCCCCAAAAGATCGACCAAATAAGGTATTTGAAACTGGAGTATATATGAAGAATTTAAAAAAAAGAATCACGAGAGGTTTCTGTAAGAGAGACAAACGCTATCAAGTCATTATAAAATCAATGAAGATTTTTTTTCTCCGTCTTCCGTGCCACCCAACTAGTATTGCAGCCGCGTAGCTCATTCCAGTTCCCCAAACACGGACATACCCTGCATCAATGTCAAATCATCCTAAGGCAACCCACCAGAGGAAACACTGCACTGCTGCCAAGTCACTTTGGTGGTCTTCACTGGTGCCTAAACGAAGATGACGAAGATGCTACAATTTCCATTCTGGTCTGAGATAGCGTGACAGGGCTGCACTTTATGCTTACTTTCATAACATATGAAGACATCAGCCACACCTGAGGGAGAGAGACGCCTGCAGTGTTGGTCAGGAAATTTGGGCATTACTCTCCGAGATGCATGTATTAAGTGGATGGAGCTGGGCTGTGTGGCCCCAGTCTCCCCAACTGATCACACAGTAAAGTCACTCCTCGGTATGAGCGGGTCGGGGCAGAAGAAAAAATGGCTGATACGGGAACTGAACCCACGACCTCCCAGCTGGGAGACCACAACAGGAGTGGTGGCTGGTAGGGATCTTTTAATTTGCCGCATACATTTTCGACAATAAAATTATTTTAAGTCAACTGATTTGAATGTTCGGTCTGTCCTTTAAATTGTTTCTCTTTGCATTCTGTTATCATTTGTTCTGTTTTTAAATGCGGGATCCTGTCGTTAACGTTCTAACCTCTCTCCCTGCTTCGAGCAGAAACTGATTTTGTGGGACTGGTTTCTCAGATAGGTTTACATACCGGTGTGTCTGCCTGACTCTAGCCTGCCACTTGCAGCACGTGAGCTGCGGTCACGTCAGCCACCAGTGCCACAGAATGCGGGCGTATTCTTCCCCCACCTCCCTCCAGTCTCTTGCTGACCCGTGTCCTTCACCAGTTTCATCATGACGTTGACCATTTCCACCCGTACCCCTGCTGCCACCATCTCACTGAGGTCGATACCGAATGTGTGGTGGGTCGAGGGGCAAGCAGGAGGAAGAAAGACCCCTACACCGGCTCTCAGTTTATCTGTCGTCTGCCTTCACCATGTTGCCTGATCGTTGAATGGATGAGATGCGCGTGCATTCTCCGGCCAGTAAGATATATGTCACCTTGTATGTGTCCAATCGCCATTAGACGGTACAGCTGTGCTATGAGTAGTTCCGCTGTTCCATACAACATCGAGGGTCTGGCAGTCTGGCGCTAAAGTAGACCCTCTTACCCTCATCTCTTGCACTGGCATCAAATTGTGCCTGTGCTTTTGTCTCCGCATCAGCAGTCCTCACTGCCTTGTCTTTCAGATGTTTCCTGGTGCCTCAGAGAGAGATCTGTGACATTGTATCTCTCCACCTCGTGAACTTTACGATGAAAAGTTTAGGTTGTCCTTGTCATGCCTGTCTGGTCTGGTGGGTTTGTACAATACTGTCTAGTGTCCAGTCTTTAGTCATGTCAGTACAATGCTGTCCGGTGTCCAGTCTTTAGTCATGTCAGTACAATGCTGTCCAGTGTCCAGTCTTTAGCCATGTCAGTACTGCTGAGTACATCCACTGCTGCACTGGAACACAGCAAAGCTTTCATTGTGCACTTGTTGGGGTGTAAAAAAAAGTTCTTTTAGAGTGGTGGAACTTTTATGTGAGACATAAACATTTGACCGCAGTCTCCGTGAAAACCTTGTACAAAGATGTCCCAGCTGATGGAATCTTTGAATTTCTGAAAGAGATCCACATTTTTCATCTGATCTCAGATTTCATTGAAAATGCTCGACAGGCCAAGAGGTAAGTAAACGGTTAAGACTTCATGATGGGGATTGGGGTGGGGTGAGCTTAGCCGAGCGATGCTGAGAGTGAGAATTCCGATCATTTACAGCACCAATCAACGGACATTGCTGTTCACGGTGCAAGAAGGAAATGATGATGGTTCTTCACTAGTAATGATTTCTGTCTTACCACTAGCTCGCACCCACTTACCTTTAACTTGACTGTATAGAAGATTGGGTGGCTTTTAAACAGAAAGAAATTAATTCCATGATTGGAGTATTGAAACTTTCTCTTTTTTTCCCTGTCTATTTATATTTTATCTAGATGTATTCACATATGCATCAGCCATGCAACACGCTGAACTGTGTACAGCATTTTCTGACAGTGATTAAAATCAGAGATTTACACATGTTTACACAGATCTTCAATTTTTTTCGGACGCAGTGTCCTGCATAATTATCTTGATTTAGTATAGGAATGGCTGATCAAATCAAACAAAGCCATCGCGCATTGTTCAGAGTTTTTTTTTCCACCAGAAGACTCATATAAACTTGACATCGGTAACTTTGAGTTCTTGTGTTGAAATTGTAACAAGACTACATGTACATCGCTGTACATATGAGACAGTTGTAGGAGGCTGGCTTTAGAGCACAGACAACCAGAGGACAAAGTGAATGGACCAACAAGTTTGTTAGAGAAAATTGTCTGGCTGGGAATACAGGAGGGGTCGGAAAGGTGAATGGGGGTGCTTTGGTGTTTTAGGTAGTTTGTAATTTCTAATTAGAGAACATTTATTTGAACACGATGGGTCTGATGTACCAGTGAGGTGTATGTAAAGCTACATGAGTGGGTCTTCAGATTCCCATTAATATTTTCCAAACGTTGGTTCATATTCCACAGGGACCTGTTTATCTTAGGCTTGTTGATGCCACATCTGATCGTTTTGAAGAAGCACGGGGGCGATTTCCTTTGAATCCGCCACCTTGTTTTAATCGAAAGTTTAAACGTGAAGGCAATAACATAAGTCTGTAATCTTTTATGTTTCTTTTGACTTGAAGAGTATCCTCACTGTTTTCTGCATTGAAACTGATATTGACGGCAAGACGTTCCGAGAGAGAGAGAGAGAGAAGAGAGAGAGAGAGAGAGAGAGAGAGAGAGAGAGAGAGAGAGAGAGAGAGAGAGAGAGAGAGAGAGAGAGAGAGAGAGAGAAGAGAGAGAGAGAGAGAGGAGACGGGGTACAAACGGAAGAAATTCTTCACATGTTTGATTCACCATGAGATCACAGCAGTAGTTCTGTTGCTCCAACTAAGAGAGAGAGTCTATCACAATGTTCAGGACACCCAAGGATGATTATCATCAGTTGTCCAGAGAGCAACAAAGTGTCCTGGTGAGGCTCTGCACTGGGCACAATAGACGTAACAGTCACTTGTGCCGGAAGCTCAAGGTGGTGCCTTCTCCAGTCCTGTCCTTATGGGCAGGAAGAACAGACAGCGGAGCATATGCTCCAAAAATGCCCATGACATAAACGGCCAAAGAGAGAGGTGTGGCCAACAGAGACAGCTGTAATGACGAAGCTCTACAACAATCTACAAGAGCTGGACAAAACGGCACTGTTTATCACAAAGGCCGGAGTGACCGTATAGACCAAGGTGTTCACAAATAAAAAGAAGAACGAGAGAGAGAGAGAGAGAGAGAGAGAGAGAGAGAGAGAGAGAGAGAGAGAGAGAGAGAGAGAGAAGGGGTACAAAGGGATGGAATTCATTACATTTTTGAAGCCCCATGACATGACAGCTGTAGCTTTACTCTTCCTACTAAAAGCTCCTGAGATTCGGAAGACAAAAGCTACAGACTAAATGGGAATACAGCTCTAGTCTCTCCACACCACATTTCCTCTGAAGCTGTCTGCTGTCGGGTCTGTGCAATATGTGCCCTTCGTCATCATCATGGATGTCCGTCGGTCGACGAAGACGTCAGTGACTCCGCATGTGTGAGCGCAAGCCAAAGCTGGGCACACAGATACGTCCACACTCTGGGCATGAGACGGGCTTGGCGCTTCTGGTCCAATTCCTGCAAACGCTTTTCTTTGAAGCTAGTTACTCCTTTGTTGACAGCAAGTCGCCAGGCACTGTGGTCTGTGACAAGTGTTTCCCAGCCCTGAAGGTGCCCCTGTCACATTTTAAACAAACAAACATAAAACATTGTACGTGTTTCGACAGGCATCGTCCTGCGCTATGTGGTAATCGTTGTGTGTTTTGTAAGACGTTGATGGGGGGAACTGAAAGGATTTCTGCGTTTAAGGGATGTCGGAAAGAAATCACGGGGGAACTGAATGGGGATGGGGGTGGGGTGGGGAGGAGGAGACGTGCTTTAGATGTATGTGTGATGTTAGTAACTGGTGAGAGCAACATTGAGCTGCTGACATAGATACTGCACTTTAGAAATGCAACTCATCCTCACAAATAGTAATAATAAGAACAGCAGCAGCAGCAGCAGCAGCAGCAGCAGCAGCAGCAGCAGCAGCAGCAGTATTATAGATGTAGTAATGGTAATTATAGCATGTTTCTCATTAGTTACAAAAATATGGATCTCTCAGTATATGTTCTATGTGAATTTTCAAATACAACCAAGCACAATACTGTATTCAGGTCACGTTCTCCTTGAACTTTATTTACTGGTCTGCAAGTACTGTAGGCTGGCGTAAACCTGTATTCAAGGTGCATCACCTTTGTAACAGTACTGATGGTCTGCAAGTCAGTAAGCAGCTATGAATACGGGACATAGTTGTTGTTGGAGAGTAATGGTATGGGCGTCCACAGCCAGTGATGGAAAGCAGGAAAAATAGATCTGCTTCCCAGACCTGCCGCCAAGACCTGACCAAAAGCCTTCACAGCTGACCTCCAGCCATGACCTCCACAATTGTTGCTGTTACCTACATGCTGCGGTAATTGCAGGACATGTATGAAAATACTAAGCAAGGCTTTGGTGGAATCAGACTCAAGATGAACAGTGAGCTCACTGTACGCTGTAGAACTCGCCTATTGAAAAGTGTCTCATTGATTTATTCTTTCATGCACTCATTGAAAAGCCCCAAACACACACAATGACAAAACATTCATACTCTTCTTGTTTTAAAGTCAACAGCAAACGTTATCCGGTTTATGTCCATTAATCAGTTGAGGCCATGTCCTGATCATGCAGATGTGGGCACCATGCTAAAAATCACTGTCAGAACAGCTGTCCTCCTGTAGTTGTCCTTCCTGAAATCCACAGCTTTACTGGTCCTCTATGATGCCATTGTTGACGATGGAACAGACGTCTGTGGAGCAGTGCCTGGCTGTGGCTTGTGGAACAGACCGAAAAGCTGGACTGCCATGTTCTGAAATTCTGTCCTGAACTTTCTACCGGTCAACAGTACAAATAGAAGTTGGCGGCACTATTGCAGTACCACAGGATATGCAGTAGCCTCAAAGATGCGGTATTGTCCGGTCAGTACGGGGTTCCAGTTCCCTAACAGTTGGGGTAATCACATATGTCACTGACACAAAAAATATAGGCATTGGTATTGTCAAGAGATAGAATGAGGCACTTACAGCCAATAAAGTAACGATCAGTGAAGACAAATTTCGCTGTCTTGAATCCTGAGTGGCTTGGTTTACAGGAAGATGTTTACCTGATCCGATAGAACCACTAAGGCTCCAGAGAAGAACACAGTTGCTAACAATTAACAGGATCGTTGGTAGAAAGCAAAGCATGACAAGATTTATCCAATGGGAAACGTAAAACGTGATACCATTCAAGAGCGTCATTAACAAGGCAGCACTTTGTCACATAGCCAGCACAGACCTTTTCGTCCATTTTAAACCCGATCAGAATATGACAGTTGCTCACAGTGAAATGACGATCAGTATGCCAGCAAGAGTTTGCGATTTTCTCTTCGTCCACACAGCACCGATACGAATGAGGCCACAACACTGAGGCTGCTCTCTGCATGTCAGTGACACAAGTATCCAGGGTGATAACCATCCAGCAGCAGAATAAATCGTTTTTGTCAGTTTACAGGGCAGAGTTCCCAAAGGTCCTCGATGTGCGGTGTGCCAAACACCATTTTCAACCAGACAGGCAGGAGACCCACTGTCAAAAGTG
>CM031603.1:96739708-96751289 GCA_018398815.1 Conus ventricosus
TGTGTTGTGTGTGTGTGTGTGTGTGTGTGTAAGGTTTCTGATCGTGGTATTTTAAAAAGAATTCATATTATTCGATAAACAAACAATCCCAGAGAAATTCTCATATTATTTGGCAAAGACGTGTGTAGTTACTGAGTGAAGGTGTCAAAAGTCGCTCGTGTTGTGTTTTGGGCTTCACTCCCTGTCAAACTAGTGCCACGTGTGTGTGTGTGTGTGTGTGTGTGTGTGTGTGTGTGTGTGTGTGTGTGTGTGTGTGTGTGTGTGTGTGTGTGGTGTGTGTGTGTGTTGTGCGCGCGCGCGTGCGTGTAGTCCACGCTTGCTTGATCTGCTCTGTTTTGCTCTGCTTGCTTGTGGTGCTGTGTGTGGTTGTTGTCTGGCAGGTACTGACATCAGAGGGGCATCCTTGCAGTGTTTTGTACCCTGACTCGTTATAGCCTCTTTCACATCAAGACCAATCGTGCGTGGTTTCCAACCACGTGCTCCCAGAGGTGACCCATGGTAACTGGGCAGCGCGAGCCCCCAGGCTAAACACAATGGATCTAGAGGAGTCAACCTCGATAAAAAAAAAGATCTGGCAACCAAGCTTCAACGGCAGAACAGGCGCATGAGGATGCAATTTTCCAACGGCTGTGAAGGCGAAAGAGAGCGACACCCTGCTGCAGTTCACAGTAGTGTGGGGGTATGAGTATGAGTCAGGGCTTGCCAACCTACGCATGCAAAGACTGGACGCGGCAGACTGTGGAAGAAATCTTTATGGTTCAACGGAGAGAAGGGCGGTTACAGCAATGCACTGTGGAGTGCACAGAGCTAGATGAGGCACGTAGAACATCTAGGTCATCCACTGCATCCGTCTTCATCTCCAACCGTCTCGACCTTGTCTTGCCATTGGATACAGGTGGTCTCGGACGAGAGAGTGAGATCGACGGCATGCAAGTCTTCCTCACTTTAAACAAAGTCATTGCGCATGTCATCAGTCATCCTTCATCCTATCCCTTATCACCAAGTTCTGTGGCGATGTGCGAGCGACGAAGCGACAGGTGTGGGTACACTGGAAGTTGTCGCCGCAGACCTGCACACAGGCGGCTCAGGCCATGTGGTCGGCCGTCACTGAATCAGAGCTGCAGCGGTGGTAGGCAGCCCCCAGAGCAACTTAGCAGCCCTTTTTAGGATAACACTGCTCACCTCCATGGCATGAGGAAGGGGCTAGAAAAGGTGCCCTAAAACCTGCCTGGACACATCACCCTATCCAGCGTACCGCGGCTGAGGAGGGGAGTGGGGGGGGGGGGGGATCACATGCGGTCGAAACAAGACAGTAAAAAAAAAAACGAGCATTACCCCTCTGAACCTAGCCACGTGGAACGTTCGCACACTCCTTGACAGGGACATCTCAGATGAACCCCAGAGGCGTACAGCCTCATTACGAATGAACTTGCCAGATATAAGATTGACATCGCTGTCCTAAGTGAGACCAGGCTAGCTGGGGAGGGTAAACTTTGGGAACGAGGCGCAGACTATACCTTCTTTTGGAGTGGGCGTGGACCTAATGAGAGACGTGAGGTTTGATTGGCTTTGCGGTGAAGTCAACACTTGTCGGCAAGCGGGTTGGCCCGCCTAAAGGATTGAACGATCGCTTGATGACGTTGAGGCTCCCCCACTCACGAGGACAAAAGTTTTCCACCATTTTCAGCACGTATGCACCCACCATGACCAACCCAAATGAGGTCAAGGACAACTTCTATGAAGACTTGAATGCTGACCTCACCACTGTTCCCAGCGCTAATAAGCTCATCGTTCTTGGTGACTTTAATCCGAGAGCTGGCAGCGACGGCACCACCGTGGAAGGCGTGACTGGAAAGCATGGGGTTGGCAACTGTGATAGCAACGGTCTGCTTTTCCTTCAGACATGTGTCAGGTATGACCTCCTGATCACGAACATTGACATCTTATTGACCATGTCATCGTGAGGAAGAGCGACAGGCGGGACAGGCGGGTCACGAAGGCCATGTACGGCGCGGAGTGCTGGACAGATCACCGCCTCATCGTCTCCAAGCTCAAACACCGCGAGATCTCTTGTAGCTAACATTTGGCCATAGACAAAAATGTGGAACAGCTCGCTCCAGTTCTCGCAGTGAGAATACATGCAATGTGAATCTTAGTAGGCTAGCTTGGCTAACGGAGCGTGCAAGAGAGCAGTGAACAGTGAGTGTTAGGCGGTGAGAACCAGTTGTAGGCCTACGGAAGAATCATACGCTCCTCTATAATATCATGACAACGGAATTTTCACCCTATTTTATAGACAGTGGGAAAAGAAAAACATTGTGCTCAACAGACAGTAACTGCTCAACGGACAGTGAACATTCAGAAGAAAAGAAAGGAGAGAAGGAGGGTGACAGCAAGAAACTAAGAATAGAAACCATTAGTGCCACAGATATGGAAGAAGTCAACAGCACCCTCGGCAGTATTGTGCAAAAGCTAGCTACAGTCAGTACCAAGGAGGACATTGAGAGCATGAGGTCCGAGTTGAGGAGTGAGATGACACAGCTGGCAGAAAGATTCGATCGGCGGCTAGATCTCCTTGAAAGCAGCCTGTTCGACCTGCAGAAAGATCGAGACAGTCTGACCCAGGCGGTGCAACAACTGAAGGCCGAGAACGCATCCCTAAGGTCCAATGTGGAGGCCAGCCAGAAGGAGACCCTGACGCTGAGGAGCGCACAGAACGACCATGAGCAGCACGGGCGTTCTTGGAACGTTCGTGTACATGGGCTGAAAGAGGCAGCCAAACCCGCGGAGGAGACAGCGGCTGACTGCATCCAAAAGTGCGTGCAGCTGTTCTCGGAGAGGGTGGGTGTGGCCGTCAGTGCTGCAGACGTCGAAGTCGCGCACCGTGCAGGCAGACCGGGGGACCGACCAGGGGGTGCGGGAGGGAACAAGCCGCGTCCAATTCTGGTAAGATTTTTTTCCAGACAAAAGAAAAAAGAAGTGTTGGCCAATCGCAGAAAACTCAAGCAAACAGGAATTTCAATCAGTGAGGATTTGACTGTACTGAACCTCAAATTACTGAAACAGGCAGCCGATCACTCAGCCACAATGTCAGCCTGGGCATCAAACGGCAAAATCATCGCCAAACTCAAAAATGGAAAGACTGTCAGACTGAGCATTGAAAACGAAGTAAACTCCTTCCTCCAAAAGGAAATGTCCCGTTGAGTTACCTATTTTGAGAGAAGTAATCCCACAGAAAAATATGTTTTCGTTGTTTTGTGCTTTCTTCATTTCCTTAAATACTTGAGTTGTAAAGCAACAGTATGAAGATGACATTTGTAAAGTCATTTTGTGCATTAATACATTTTTCATTAAGTGTGGACCATGAAACTAGTACTTCGTTCTTATGCGATGAAAAAACTGCAACCCTATAGACAGCTCTTTTTTGTACACATGGTCATGTCCTTTGAATTACCGATCAAATTATTAATCAGTTGATATGCTTTTCATTGCTGGTTAATTCTTCTACTATCCTGATAAAGAGGGTTTGTATGATTCGATTGAGGTAGGAGCAAGTGTGGGAAAATGAGTGCCGGAAATTTCTATTTATTTAGTCTGTTTATTCATGTATTCATTTATATGATATCATTTTTTTAAAAAACTTCCTCCCCTCCCCCCTCCGCCTTCCCCCTCTGCCCCCATTCTCTGCCCCCACTACCATTCCCTTCCCCCCCCTCCCCCCCCCCCCCCCCCCCGCCTCCTTGCTCCCGAAATCGAAAGCTATAATTATGCACTCATGAGCATGATGGTAGAACTGTGTGTTTTGTTTCTAAAAACTTCCTTTTGCCCCCCTCCCCCCCCTCTCCCCGTCTATTCTCCTCCTGTCCCTATTCTCTCTGTCTCCCTCCCCGGCCCCCACTCCCATTACTATCCCCCCTTCCCCCTCCCCTCCCCCTTCCACCTCCTTGCTCCCGTAATCGAAAGCTATAACAAATGCGCTCATGAGCATGATGGTGGAACTGTGAGTGTTCTGTTTTCTGAAAACTTCCCTTTACTTCCCCCACCCCCCTCTCTGCCCCCCCCCCCCCCCCCTCCCCCTGCTCCCTCTACCCCCGTCCTCTGCCCCCACTCCCATTGCTATTCCCCCTCCCCTCACCCTCCCTGTTCCCGAAATCTAAAGCAATAATTATGCACTCATGAGCATGATGGTAGAACTGTGTGTGTTGGTAGGCCTCTGTGTGTGTGTGTGTGTGTGTGTGTGTGTGTGCGTGCGTGCGTGTGTGCGTGCGTGTGTGTGTGTGCGAAGGCGCTGGCGTGTAGGAGTGGTGAATGTAGGTGTATTTGGGTATTTTTGGAGGTGTGTATGTGTGTGAGGGTGAGATGCTTCCAACGTTTCGTTGAACAGTGTTTGGTTTTGAATACCTTCCGGACAACATGTTTGTATATTGGCATAATTTTGTACGGTACGTGTGGAAGTATGGCTCACGACTTTTTTTTTTTTTTTTTTTTTTTTTTAATAAATAAAATTCATTGGGTATGTGAAAGTTAAAGTTGGGACTTAACCTGCTGATACTAAGAATGACATAAAACAGCTTTTTCTCGGTGATTGGAGGATTGCAGAGGCTTGTGAATGATTATGCTCAGTACACTGGCGTGTATAAGGTGTGACACAAACCCTTTTTTTGGGGGGGTGGGGGGGGGGGGAGTAATATGACAACCGACTCCTCTTGATAATTATCTTTGCTACAATTGTGATTCAGAGAACAGTGATTTTAATTTATGATGAGGATGTTGAGGATTATAATATTTAAGATTTCTTTCTATTGGCGTGCTAATAACATACACAAAACTATTCTGCATGTGGAATCGAAGTGGTTGTAAACTCATACCTATTGGTCAATTATCACTAATGCCAGTATTGATCAGCATCATCATCACCATCGTTGTCGTCATCATTATTAGTCCTAGTATTGCTCCGATTGATGTTGCTGCTGATGCTGCTCGATATCGTTTTCCAATGTGATCATGATTACACACCAATATTGGTAGTAGTCATATTTCTATTGTTATTGTTATCACTATAATTTTGTTGATTGTTATTATTATAATAATATTGTTATTATTATTATTATTATTATTATTATTATTATTATTATTATTATTATTATTGTTATTATTATTATTGTTGTTGTTGTTATTATTATAATTATCAGTATTACTATTACAATGATTATTATTATTGGTGGTGGTGGTGGTAATGGTAGTGGTAATAACATTAATATTGATATTAACACCCTGCAGTTGATCTCCGTGTTCCCTACCCATCAATCTAATCTGAGTGTCCTTGTAATTTTTTTTAATTTTTTTTCTTCCTTCAAGGCACTTCGCTTTGATTTGAACTGCAGACTGATGTATTTGCTTGCTGATTATTGAATGATTTGAACTGCAGACTGATGTATTTGCTTGCTGATTATTTAATGATTTCGTGAGTGCATACATATTGGTTCTTTTATTCTTGTTTTTCTGCCAATGTAGGGAAGCCAATATTCTTCAGTCACTAGGGTTAAATGTGCAAAACACTGTCCATGAACTGGTGTAGGTGCCTGTGCATGTGGGATTATGTGTGTGCGTGCGCGAATGCCTGCATGCGTGCGTGTGTGTGTGTGTAAATGCGTGCGCGCGCGTGAGTGTGTGTGTGTAAGTAAGTGCGTATGGAAGTGTGTGTGTGCGTGCGTGCGTGCGTGCGTGCGTGTGTGCGTGTGTGCGTGTGTGTGTGTGTGCGAGCGCGCGAGTGGGAGTGAGTGAGTGTGTGTGTGTGTGTGTGTGTGTTGTGTGTGTGTGTGTGTGTGTGTGTGTGTGTGTGTGTGTGTTGTGTGTGTGAGTGTGTGTATTTTTTGTGGCCTAAGATCTGTAAATGGTTTTTACTGTGGAGTGCATGTTTAAGAAGCCTCGCAGTTCTTATCTTTTGATGAATGATCACATTTTTTTTTTCTGGAGAGTAAAATGTGTTTAGGAATGAGAGTACTAGCAGATGTATGTGTAAACATTGTTGAGTGAAAGGTAAAAAATAAGGAGGTTTTTGAGGTTTAGGAAATGTAAATAGTTTGTAGTCTTGGGTGTTTTGTTTGAGAGGGTGCACATTTTGTTGTTGTTGTCTTTTTGGATTTCAACCATGGTTCTTTTTCTGGAGAGCTGAGTGGTATCTAAGAATAAGAGTGCCAGTATATGTATGTGCAAACATTGCTGTGTGAAAGGGTAAACGATAAGAGTGCTTTTGAAGTTTAGGAAATGTAAATAATTTGTAATCTTGGGTACATAGTTAATTAGACGCACATTTCTGTTCTTTTTTTACTGGATATTATTCGTGGTTCTTTTTTCTAGAAGAGGTTCACTGCTCCCTGCAGTATTTGAAAGCAACAGTTTTGTTGTTGTAAGAATGACATACAAGCTCCGCCGAAGCAAGGCCTGTAGTCACCGTCTGAAATAATCTTTTTGTGTTTCTGTGTGTTACATTGAATGTTAATTCGTCATGTTTTGTATGTTACTTGTTCACATGTTTGAGTTTTTCGTTTCAGTACAATATAAAACAGAACAGGGTTTGCTAAGACATATGGGGAAAGTGTTACTCACAATGATAATTATTAAATGAGTAGTCTCTCAATAGCCTCAGCGAATGTACAGGCCTTGGAAATTTTCAGAAAAGAAGGGATGTTTTCCAATTTCTTAGACAGAAACAAAACTCTATATACTATTTACAAGACACTCATTTCACACAAAAGCTAGAGAAACAAGTAAGAGCCGAATGGGGATATGATTGTTATTTCGCTTCATATACGTCACAATCAAGGGGGTTGCAATATTATTTAATAACAATTTTGATTTCAAGGTGAAAAAGTTATTAAGGACACAGAGGGTAATTACATTATCATTATTATTCGTACTATGGAAAAAAGAATTAGCCCTTGTAAACGTTTATGGTCCAAACACTGACACTCCCCAATTTTACACAGATTTACAAAGTAAAGTTCAACAACTGACTTACGACAGAATCATATTTGGAGGGACTGGAACTTAGTTTTAAATCCAGCATTAGACTATTACAATTATAAACATAACAATAACACACGAGCTCAAGAAAAGGTGATAGAATTGTCAAATGAAATGGAATTAATAGATGTATGGAGAGAAATCAATCCAAAACACAAAGATACACATGGAGAAGACCAAATCCACCACAACAAGCTAGACTAGACTTTTTTCTTATCTCAGAAAACTTAATCTCCAATGTACGTGATGCTGATGTAAACATCGGTTATAGAAGTGATCATTCTTGCATCTCAATAACATTAGATTTTAGCGAGGACACAAAATCAAGAAATTTTTGGAAGTTTAATGCATCACTGCTAAGAGATGAAAGATATGTGGATCTTGTTAATGAAACTATCAAAAATACAAAAGAACAATATGCTGCATTAATATACGAAAGAAAAGAAATTGATAATATTCCTTTAGAAAACCTTTGTTTTACTATTTCAGATCAGTTGTTCTAGACACTTTGTTTATGGAAATAAGAAAAGCGTCAATGGAATATAGTGCAAGAAAGAAAAAAGAAAACGCACAGGCAGAAAAGAAATTAGAAGAAGAAATATCAATCATAGAAAACAAACTTAGCAAAACAATTGAAGAACAGCATCAACTACACAATAAAAGAGAAGATCTTGTAGCATTGAGGAAATCAAAATACAAGGAATATTAGTAAGAAGCAAAGTGAGATGGGCTGCAGAAGGGGAAAAGGTAACTAAATACTTTTGTAACCTTGAAAAAAGACACTACATTAGTAAGCAAATGTATAAGATCATTTCAAAAGATGGAAATTGTCTTGAAAAGACAGAGGATATCCTACAAGAAACTAGAAATTATTATGAAAACCTATATAAATGAAAAAGAATGTAAAGCCACAGATTTAGAAAACTATGTTAATAACCTTCCAAAACTGTCAGAAACACAGGCAGCCTCACTTGAAGGTAAGCTTACTCTTGAGGAAGCATCGCAGGCACTCAAAAACATGAAAAATGGAAAAAGCCCTGGAACAGATGGAATGACCGCAGATTTTCTTAAATTTTTCTGGGAAAAAATAGGTGTTCTAGTTGTTCGTAGTCTAAATGAGGGCTTTGAACAGAAACAGATGTCGATTACACAGAGAGAAGGTATCATAATTTGTCTCCCTAAGGGAGATAAACCTAGAGAGTATTTGAAAAACTGGCGTCCCATTTCCCTTCTTAATGTTACTTACAAAATAGGATCGTCATGCATCGCAAATAGAATTAAATCAGTTTTGCAAAAACTAATAAATGAAGATCAGACAGGGTTTATCAGTGGCAGATATATTGGTGACAATGCAAGACTTATTTATGATGTAATCTATTACCTAAAGAAAAAAAACTTGCCAGGACTTTTAGTTTCACTGGATTTTGAAAAAGCTTTCGACTCTATTAACTGGAAATATATGCATAAAGTAATGAAAGTTTTTGGATTTGGGAATGACATTTGTAACTGGATAAATGCTTTTTATACCAATATAAAATCTTCAATCATTGTGAATGGAAAAGCGTCGCAAAACTTCCCTATTAAACGCGGATGTAGGCAAGGAGATCCAATATCTCCTTACTTGTTTATTTTATGTGCAGAACTATTGGCATGTAAGATAAGAGAAAATCAAACCATACAAGGCATACAGCTGTCAGACACGCAATGTAAAATCAGTCAATTTGCAGACGACACAGTGCTGTATCTAGAAGGAGATAAAAAATCGTATGAAACAACTTTAAAATCCTCCAAGAGTTTCATGTATATCAGGATTAAAACTAAATTATGAAAAAACTTGCAATGTGTGGATAGGCAATAAATGTAATAGTGAATGCAGATTTTTACCAAATCTCAAAATGACTTGGAACCCCATAAAATTTAAAATCTTAGGCCTTTGGTTTACAAATGATCTAAGCAATGTAGCAGAACTAAACGTAACAGAAAAGTTTCAAGAAACTAAAAAACTATTCAATATATGGATGAAAAGAACAACTACACCCCTTGGTAGAATAGCATATTCTTAAATCGGTTATATTGTCAAAATTAACCTACTTGTGGATCATGCTCCCAAACCCACCTGACAACATAGTTCAACAACTCGCAATCAATGTGTTTTAAATTCGTATGGGACAAAAAAAGGGATAAAGTTAAAAGGAATGTAGCAACACAAGATATACAAAATGGTGGAATTAAAATCCCTCACATAGCATCATTAATAATTCACTAAAACTAACATGGTTAAAGAAGTGCTATGCACAGACGTTCAGTGCAAAATGGAAACAAATTCTGATTAAAGAATGCCCACAAGTTGAAATGCTAGAGGAGTATGGGTCTTCGGTACTTAAAATTGGAGGTCGCCCAATAAATATGTTTTGGAAAGATGTTTTCAAGAGCTATATACAATTCTTTGAAAAAATTGATTCATACGACAATAAAGACATACTGATGGAGCCCCTATTTTACAATAACAAATTCAAGATCGATGGAAAGGAATTCTACTTTGATGAGTGGGCAGAAGGAAATGTTTTCCATGTAAAAGATTTACTAAAAGAGGATGGTAAATTCATGAATGTTAATGAGTTCCAAAACATCTTGCAACGTCCAGTTCAAAGACTGAAATATTTTGGCTGTGTAAGTTCTATTAGAGAATTCTTGAGAAAAAAGGAAATAAAATTAGAAAATAACAGAAACGAAGGAACTGAACACCACAAAGCATTTAGCCAAATGATTCATGCTCCCAAGGGAACAAAAATATCTATGAAATACTGATTGGTAAACCAGTGTTGCCTAATGCATGTGGGGGATGGGAAAGAAATCTGCAAATGGAAATTCCTTGGGCAAATATTTCATGGAAACAAAAAAAATAAAAGAAATAAGGTTAAAGTGGTTTCAAATAAAAATTAATTATCGGGTTTTGGTGACAAATTCAATTCTAACAGATATGGGAGTAACAGAAAACAACAAGTGTAGTTTTTGTGAAGATGTTAAAGACTCCATTTTGCACTACTTGTGGGAATGTCAACATGTGCAAAGTTTTTGGACAGAATTTACAGAGTACATAAAAGGAAAATGTGCAAATTGTGATCGACTGAAACTAAATCAGTTACTAGTACTCTTGGAAATGACAACAAAACAAAAACGGACAACTGTTTTCTGCACATCTTATTACTAGCCAAGTATACTATTTATAAATGCAGAATAAGAAAAATAAAAACCAACACTTCAATTATTCTTAAGAGATTTAAAAGAAGCTTATGTGATAGATAAATATGTATTCAACACTTCTATGCAATATGATAAATTTGTACTGAAATGGGCATCATACACAAATTTGATACAAACTGATTAAGACACAAAAAGTAAAATACTGTTGCAAAAGGTTTGTTGTTGTTGTTGTTAATAGAAGTCATGTATATACACACAAGTACACAATTTGCTGCCAAACGATGTATGTTTTGTTTTTTTTTTGGTTTTTTTTAATTAGCTTTGGTTGTCCCAAGCCAACAATTGACCATAAGATGATTGATCTATGATTACGCTTGTCAAATTATATATCCATTACGGTATGTGGACAGCTTACTAAAGTTCTGCCTTCTAAATTTAAGATTAACTGTTACATAAAATGACTATAATGTAATGTAATGCTGAGCAAGTCTGTATGGTTAATAAGAGAACAAAGATAACATAAAGTCTATTATTAAGTACTGTACTAGATATTGACATTGCGTATGTGTTACATGATCAACCCCATGTATAGTAAGAAGGATGACACATCTGTTGTGCAAACCTTGTTCAACGGGAAAAAAAATGGAATAAAAAAAAAAAAAAATGTGGAACAATGACAAACTTGTCAAGTATGGTGCAGATCCCTGATGATGACCATACGGCCAATCCAGGATCTGTTCCCACAACTGACAGGAGATTGTCACCATCTTTCTGCTGAACTTGGAATCTGAGAGGCTAGTGTTGTGAACGAAACATATGAACACTGTCAGTCATATTATTGTTATCATCAAGCCCCGTAGTCTGATCGACCACAGAGGCGCCTCAAATGATCTGACAAAAAGCTTTCTCCGTTTCACCCTGCCTTCTGTCGCTTTGAAGACGTCCTTCAGTCTTAAGCCCGTCCATTCAGGGATGTTGTCCTCTCAGCTCCTTTTCTATCTGCCTGCACTCTTCTCCTCCCGGCACCAAGTCTTGCTCCTCCCAGCTCCTTCTCTATCTGCCTGTCCTCTTCTCCTCCTGGCACCGAGTCTTGCTCCTCCCAGCTCCTTCTCTATCTGCCTGTCCTCTTCTCCTCTCAGCTCCTTCTCTATCTGCCTGCACTCTTCTACTCCCGGCACTGAGACTTGCAGGGATGTCTTGGCGTGCACTGATGAAAGTGAGATGGATCAGTATCTCCTGCAACACCCATCAGTACAGTGTGAAATGGATCTCTGTCTCTCCTACATTGCTGACTACGGTGCTAAGTGTATCCACACCTCTTACATTATCCATTATTCACGCGTCAAACGGA
>CM031603.1:96752289-96757289 GCA_018398815.1 Conus ventricosus
AATTTTTTTTAAAATATGGGTTATTAATGTATACAGGTGTCGAAGGAGTTGAAAAGATAATTGTGCTTTTGTCCTCATAAATTTTAAGTGATGTGTTAATACTAGTGTGGGTATCTGTACAGAGACTCAGATATGATAGCTGAGGGCCTGATTTGGCTCCTAGTAGTTCCGCTGGACCCTATAAAACACAAAACTAACCACCTAACTATCCTTGATTTGTCCAGAAAAATTGAATTGACACAATTTGCAATGGCATTGACATGAAAGCTAAAGACATGAAATAAAATACGGTAAAAGCTGTTTTCCTGTGCGTTATGTCGTTTTATTTTGGTGGAGTTTTTCTGTCTGGCCCTTAACTTTTTGTGACTAGCTCTTATATATAGCTAGCGGGCTTGCTGTTGTTTTTTCCCGTGCTACATGTGTTTCTCCCATTTTTTGGTTTTTATCGCTGATAGGAACTTCCATCTGTGTCTGCAATTGTTAACCATTTCTGTTCTAAACATTTAAAGTTGCCAACTGTGGTTTACATAGTATAATGTATTTATCTGTAAGGCATAGATTACACTTTTGTTTAAATGTTGTTGTAGGGTGCTGCTCTTTTTAAGATTTTCCAAGATATGTTGTAGTCTATGTTTTTATCTTTAAGTTTCCAAATGTATTTACTAAATTCTGTTTGGTTTTTATATCTTTCTTTGTTGGATGATAGTTTGTGGTTTGCATATCTAGTTTTGAATTGATTTTCAGTGATACCTACATATGTTTCTTTTGTGTTCTCTGATGTTACAGTGGTTGGTACACAATGTTTTTTTGCACTGCATTGTTGCTCGGGGGAAAACTGTTCTTTTTTGGTACAGTTACAAGATTTCCTTTCGTTACCCTCCTTTTCTCTGTGCTGCTTTCATTTTGTTTGCTGAATCAATGGCATTTTAAGATTCGGCATACATGAATATGATAATTTGATGTTTTTTTTTGTTGAATATCTTAAATAATTTATGGTCTTTTGGAAAGATGATGTCAAAATTTTAAAGAATTCTTTCCCTACATTTGTTTTAACTCTTGCATCATATGGGGGATAGTACCATATGATATTCCTTTTCCGTTCTTTCTGCATCTTTTTGTATCATTGTCTGGATCTATCGTAGTTTGTAATTGTGCCACTTTTATGTAACGCCTCTTGGAAATTCAGCTGTAGCTTGTTAAAATACCGTTTCGTTGCATGACAAATTGGATAGTCTTTTATTTATGCTTTTGGGTATTGTTTTCATTATGGAGGGTGGGTGATTGCTTTTGATGTTTACATAGACAGGCGTATCTTTTGGTTTCTTGTATGGTTTATATGTGTGTTGGTTGAGGTCTAACGTTATGTCTAAATATTTTCACTATCTTTTTGTTTGCTTCTATGGTGATTTTTAAGTTTTGGTTGTGGAAAATTTTACACAATTCTTTCTTATTTTCAATATTCCTAGGTTGTCATTTAGAGCGGGAAGGCCGCATCCCTGTACAGTCCATTTGTTTTTCCAAGTGTTTTTCTGAATATTAATAAAGAATAGTCCGACAAGTTCGTAAGTTTTTGGCACCATCATATGATCCCATTGTGACATCGAAAGTTGAATTCCCCGAAATTTTGTTCTTAATCAGGGTTTTATTTTTACTGTGCAGCAAAATTTCTTTGTGTGGGAAAAAGATTTCCATTTTTGACCCTGATATTTTTGTGTACTTGTGGCAAATTTTTATAGCTTTTGTTAGTAGCTTTTCATCTATAGATGGATAGAAATTACTATGTCAAATGTTATAAAAACTGTATTTTCTTGTTTATTGAGTTTTTTTAACCTTGTATGACTTCAATGTGTTTTTCCAGAGATTGGGGTTCAGTGTTTTCTTTTATTTTTCTATGGTTTTCTCTAAGATTTTTTTAACTAATTTTCCCTAGTTCAGATTTGGAAGGGTTTATCAATTACATGTTGGTTGTTCAAGAAATTGGGTTTGTGGTCTTTAAGTGTAATAAAGGCTTCTCTAGCTCTCTGGTCCTCTACTCTTTACTTAGGTCCATTTGTGTACAAGTTCCTTTTCTTTTTTTCTGATGTGGTCAAAATGTACCTTGGGCAGCCTTCTGTAAGTTTTTTTGCTATTTTTGTCAAGGGGTTTTGAGTACTTTCAGGTTCTATTTTGTAAAACGTATTGGTTTTAATCCGCCTTCACAAATATTTTGTTGTCATTTTTAATTTGTTTAATTTCCTTTTTTTAAGATTGCGCTGATCCTCATAAACCCTTCTCTCTTTTCCTCCTCTCTCTCTCTCACTCTCTCTCTCTTCTCTCTCTTCTCCTCTCTCAAAAATATAATATATTTATATATATAAAATATATATTTTATATATAATATATATAATATTATATAAATATATATATTAACAAACTAATAAATTCCAAGGGTAAGTCCGCACCGTTCCAGCAACTTACAGAGCAGCTTGGGGTTGCAATGACTGCAAAAACTTGAATTATAAACAAAGCTTGCTCTTAGTCTTAGATTGAAGAAAAGGGGGAGATACGCATTCATATCTGCAGTGGTAGATGATTCTGCCTAACTAACAGTATGTGCTTGAGTGGGTGAATGGGGAAAAATAAAATAAATGCTTCTCAAATTGAGCCTTCAGCAAGCTTATATTCTCCAAGGGGGAGAGACATCCTCCAATAGGGAGGGAAACTCACTAAAAATAACTCCTGGTCATATACCCGATATTTCGAAATTGGTGGTTTCTCCCCAGTGACCGCGGAAAGTGGTAATTTGACTCCTCTGCCTTTTTAGTTTTTAAAAGAATGCAATCCCAAAAAGGTTGGGGTGCAATACCGTAGTATGTTTGGTTTAGTTTTCAAAAAACCAACCAAAGGTGCCATCTAAGAAGCAAAAGAAAATCATAAAAGAGCAAAACAAGCTACATTTTCTTTGAAAGTAAAAAATATAAACAATCCTCTAAACACAAGTGGAGGCAATTTTGAATGAATCCACAAGGACAAAATACAACAAAATAAATTCCAGGATAATACGCACCGTTCCAGCAACTTTCGAGCTGGTTTTGCAAGCTGCAAAAACTTTGAATTATAAAAAAAGCTTGCTCTTATGTCTTAGATTGAAGAAAAGGGGAGTACGCATTCTTTTGCAGTTAGATGATTCTGCCCAAACAAAAGTAGGCTTGAGTGGGTAAATGGGGAAAAAAAATAAATGCTTCTCAAATTGAGCCTTAGAAAGTTATATTCCCCAAAGGGGGAAGACTCCCCCAATAGGGAGGGAAACTCACTAACATAACTCCGGGTTATATCCCGATTTTTCGAAATTTGGTGGTTTTCCCAGTCCCCCGGAAAGGGTTTTAATTTGACTCCTCGCCTTTTCTTTTTAAGAAAAATGCAACCCCCAGAAAAGGTTGGTGGCAATCCGTAGTATGTTTGTTGGTTTTCAAAAAACCCAACCCAAAGGTGCCATCAAAAACAAAAGAAATCATAAAGAGCAAAAAAAGCAATTTTCTTGGGGAAAAAAAAAAAATTTTATAAAACGTACCCTCTAGACACAAGTGCTGGGGCAAGTTCTTGGAATGAATCCAAAGGGACTAAAAAACAACAAATAATAAATTCCGGGGAAAAGTACCGCCCGTTCCAGCAATTACGGCAGCTTGGTGTTGAATGACTGCAAAAACTTGAATTATAAACAAGCTTCCCTTATGTCTTAGATTGAAGAAATGGGGGAGTACCTTAATCTGCAGTGGTGTGATTCTGTAAAAACAGTATGTGTTGATGGGTGAAGGGGAAAAAATAAAATAAATGCTCTAAAATTGGGGCCTTCAGCAGTTTATTTTTCCCCAAGGGGGAGAGAATCCTCAATGGGGAGGGAAATCCAAACATAACCCCTGGTCTAACGATATTTCGAACTTGGGGTTTCCCCTCGGACCGGGAAAGGGGTAATTTGACTCCTCTGCCTTTATTTTTAAAGAAGAATGCAATCCAGAAAAGGTTTGGTTGCTTTACCGTAGTTTTTTTGATTTTAAAAAAAAACCAAACCCAAAGGTGCCATCTAAGAAAAAAAGAAAATCATAAAAGGCAAAAAAAGCACATTTTTTTGTGAAAAGTAAAAAAATAAAAAACGAACCCTCTAAGCCCCAATGTGAGGGCAATTCTGGAATGTTCCAAAAGGGGACTAAAATACAACAAACTAATAATTCCAAAGGAAAGTACCGCACCGTTCCAGAAAATTTACAGAGCAGCTTTGTTGCTGACTGCAAAACTTTTGAATTATAAAAAAGCTGTCTTTGTTAGATTAAAAGAAAGGGGGGAGATAGATTCTTTGCAGTGGTAGATGATTCTCCCCTAACAAAAAGTATGTGTTTGAGTGGGTGAATGGGGAAAATAAATAAATGTTCTCAATTGGCCTTTTTCAGCAAGCTTATTTTCCCCAAAGGGGGGAGAGACATCCCCCAATAGGGGGAAATCATAACATAATCCTGGTCATATCGATATTTCGAAACTTGGGGGTTTTTCTCTCATGACGCGGAAAGTGGAAATTTTGATCCTTCCCTTTTCAGTTTTAAGAAGAATGCAACCCAGAAAAGGTTGGTGTGCAAACCGTTAGTTTGTTGAGTTTTAAAAAAACCAACAAAGGTGCCTCTAAAAAGCAAAAGAAAATCATAAAAGAGAAAAACAAGCAAATTTTCTTGGAAAAGTAAAAAAAAAATAAAACTATCCTCTAAAAAAAGTGCGAGGGCAAGTTCTTGGAATGAATCCAAAAGGGGACAAAAATCAACAAACTAAAAAATTTCCCAAAGGATAATACGCACCTTTGGTTGTTTTTTAAAAACTCAACAAACATACTACGGTATTCCCACCCCAAACCCTTTTTTCTGGATTGCATTCTTCTAAAACTGAAAAGGCAGAGAGTAAAAATTACCACTTTCCGCGGTCATGAGGAGAAACCACCAAGTTTCGAAATATCGGTAATGACCAGGAGTTATGTTTAG
>CM031603.1:96762289-96787682 GCA_018398815.1 Conus ventricosus
GCCCAGTCCTGCCCCTTCTCCATAGTATACCATGCCCAGTCCTGCCCCTTCCCCATTGTATACCATGCCCAGTCCTGCCCCTTCCCCCATAGTATACCATGCCCAGTCCTGCCCCTTCCCCATAGAATACCATGCCCAGTCCTGCCCCTTCCCCCATAGTATACCATGCCCAGTCCTGCCCCTTCCCCCATAGTATACCCTGCCCAGTCCTGACCCTTCCCCCATAGTATACCATGCCCAGTCCTGACCCTCCCCCATAGTATACCATGCCCAGTCCTGACCCTTCCCCCATAGTATAGCATGCCCAGTCCTGCCCTTTCTCCATAGTATACCATGCCCAGTCCTGACCCTTCCCCCATGATATTTTATGTTTGTGCGGAATTTCTCCCTTTTAGTATAGAACTGACGACTGTTTGCTCTATTCCGAGCGGTTGTCTGGTGGATGTACTTTCATCCATCTATTGTGCTTTGGAAAAGATAGATGGAGGAAGAAGAAAGAGGAAATGTGGGTCGCAATCAAGTATGAGGTTCAACGAGTCGTGGGTTAATACCGGAACGTTCTTGATGTAAGGTGTATATAAACGTGCCAAAATGTTAAAAGAACAATCTGACGGAATCGCGTAAAATTAATGGGGTCGAAAAAAATTGTGAGTGAATAAAAAAAGGAAAGTGGGCAAAAAATTTTAAATTAGCAAATTAAGGGGTTTGAAAGCATTATCCCCCCTTAAAAAAGGAACGGCTGCGTACAAATCTTACAAAAGTAAAAACAAACAAGAAACCCTTAAATCAGCAACGGGATAGATGTAAAAGTCATTTCGTCCCCAAAAATAATGGCCTTCCCCTTTTTTTTTTGGGGGGGGGGGGGGGATAATGAAGCGCCATTTTTCTTTTTTTTTTAGTTTCAACCTTCCTTGCCCCCCCAAAAGGGAGTCCAGCGCCGAGGGGGGAAAAGAAATCATCCCTTTTAAACCCCTTTGGGGGGGGGGGCCCGGGGGGGGGGGGGGGGGGGGGGGAGGGGGGGGGGAAAATTTTTGGGACCAACAAAAGCCCAAAACCCTACCCCCCCTGATCATGATCAGGGGCTCAACGCCTGGGGACGGAGACCCGGGCCGTAAAAAGGGATTTAAACCTGGCCAGCCGGGAATGCCTTGTGGACCACCCTTATGAAGGGGTACCCTGGGGGGAACCTGGGCCAGTGTGTACCCCCGGTTCGAAGGGGGCCCGGGGCCAAAAGGGGATGTGTTGGGGAAACCTGCCCCTCGATACCAAAATTTCAAAACCCACCCCCCAAAACCCTGGTGGATCTTAAAAAAAACCGTTGAGAAAAGAAGACTATGGACAAGAAGGCTAAAGGAAAAAAAAGGCTAGGGAAAAGAAGGCTTTGAAGGAAAAAAGGGCCCTATGGCAAGAAGACATAAAGGGAAAAAAGGACGACAGAGAAGTAAAGGGAAGACAGGAAAGACCCAATCGAGAAAAAGCAGAAAGCGAATAGGAACAAGGTGGGTTAAAATTTTGGGGGGGGCCCCATCTTCCAAACCGGGCTGACATGGGGAGAACCTCCCGGGGGGGACATCAAAACTCCCCCATGTACGGGGGGCCCAATCAGCAATTTGGGAAAGCCACAAAAGGCTTTTTGGCAAAATCCCCCTGCCTTTAAATATTTGATCCCCTCATCAGATCCTAAACGGGAAAACACGGGAAATTTAATCGGGACCGGTTGTTTTAAAAAGTTCATTTTTGGGGCCAGCTGTATTTGCTGCTTTTGTTTTTAAATTGAACCCCAATTCTGAGGGGGTATGTGATTTTATGATAAATATAAATTTGGGGGATCTGCTTTTTGGGCTCTTTTGTTATAGTCAGGGTGGTGAGGTAGAAAGAAGGGTGATGAGGGGTGAAAAATTGAGAAGCGAAGTTCACAACTGGGCCTGGTTTTGTTCTTTTTTTTTTTTACCCCCCCCCCTCCCCACACACCCCCTTTCCCCTTCATCCTTTTTTTAAAAAAAAGAAGTGGGAAAAGGGTTTCCCCGATGGGTGGAGGGGGGTATGGGGGGGGGGCCTTTAAAGTTTAAAATGTAAAAGTGGAAAACTGAAAAGTGTTGACGGAAAAAAACCCAATCAAAAGAAACCTTTTGATGCGGGAAAACCCCTTTTGGGAAATTGGGTTTGGGGGGAGGCGGGTTTAGGGGGGGTTTGGAGACAAGCCTGGGTTTTATGTTGTGGGGGAAGCCTTCCTTTTAATGACTTGTCAAAAAATTTTGAAATGAATGTGGGAGGAAAAAACACTTTGAAGTGTAAAATTAGTCCGTCTGGAGGGGTTTAAAAATTTCTTTTTAAAATTGTCAGGGTCTGGGAAAATCAACAAAAAAGAAGATATTTTCCACTCCCTTTGGGCAAAGATTTTTTTCTATTTTTTTTTTTTTCTGTTAAAAGATACAAGAGGGTGGTACAAAGTTTTTTTTTCCCTCGTTTAAATGCAACTCGAGAGGGGTGGCAGTTTCTTTCAACGTAATTTGGAACTGAAGGCCCAAAAAATTTTAAAAAAGGGGAAAAACAATGGTAACTATGTAATAATTATTTAACTCCCAAGAGAAAAGGTTCCTGGGGTTAATGTTTTGGGCCCTTTAATAGGGATAGCCCTCTTTTCTTGAGTTTCCCCGGGAAAACTTTAAAGCATGCAATATTCTAATTAGCTATGGGACAAAAAAGGGGGTGTATGTGCTTGCATATCTGTTGTCCCCTTTTTGGGCCCGGTCCCAAAAACCACCCCACGCCCACGTTTTTAAAGTGGTGGTTCAAGATAAAAAGGCGTGTCCACTTTATGCATGCAAGCGTGGTTTTGTGCGCGTGTGTTGTTGTGCATATGGGTATATTTTGTGCGTCCCGTGGGAAGAGGGGTTTTTAGTTGGGTTGGGGGTTGGCAAAATTTCCTGGGGGTTTTGGTTGGAAAGGTTAGGAAGGTTTGGGGGGGCGGGGAAGTAGGACATATTGTTTTTTTCCCTTCCCAGTCTTTTTTTATTGGGGGAAGGTGGTGGGAGGAAGTTGGTTTTTTTTCCCCGACTGTTCCCCCTTGTTCTTTGGTTCCGTTTGAAGGGGCCCGGGGCCCGGATATCGGTTTTGTGTTTTTAAAGTCAGTGAGTTGTAAAATTGCCCGGGGTTGTTGCACGAGCAAAAATTCTGTCCGTTGGGCATGCGTGTCGCTATGCGGAGGGATACACTTTTCGGTAATGATTGTTTTGTGTTTTTGGGGTGAAGCTCACTTGTTCCGCCCAGGGCGGAATGGGGTTGGGGGTATTTTCCCATTTCGGTCCATGGTGTTCGTCGGAGTGGACTTGCTCTTTGTGGGTGCGGGGGAAGGCCGTTAGTTCTGCTGGATTTATTTGATTCGGGGATAGTTAGGGCCAGGCCCTCGTCGGGTTTTGGTTTTCCCCTTTTGGTCCTGTCCCGGGGTTCTGTGTCGTCTTTTTTTGGCAGACACTTTAAGCCGTTCCCCAGTGGTTTTCGGGTCACTGAAATTGTTTACTTGACCCCGAAAATTGTATTTTACTATTGTTCCCGGGATAGATCTGTGGGGGGGATATGTTTGAATTTTTGCTTGCGCGGTTAAAGGGAAAAATGAATATGCCGCTTCGGGGCTCCCCGGGCTCTCCCCGGGGCCTTGGGGGGCTCGGGCCGGGGCGAATCAAAAGGGGCATATTACGTTCTCTTCTAGCTTTGATTTTTAAAAACCCAAAAAAATAACGCCCCTACAAAAAAATTAAGGGTGTAGGGTTGTCCGTTTTAAATTTACTTTTTTAAAAAAACTTTTCAGATTTTAGTTTTTGCTTAACCTTTGTTTTTCTTTTTTTCTTTTTCATAACTCATTTTCCGCAGACTTTATAAAAATGATTTTTCTGTCTTTTTTGTAAATTTTTAAAAATTTACAGTTTTTTAAACTTTCTCAAAAGTTTTTTTAAACGGAATTATTTTTTGGGAAAAAAATCCAAAACCTTTTTATCCCAGCATGTCTTCCACTGAAAGCTATTTTTCGGCAAAGCTTTTTTCCCCTTTTTAATTATGTCTTTTTCTGTAACAGTCATTTTTTAAAAAATAGGGGGCTGCTTTCCCTTCAAAAAATTTTTTTAAAAAGTTGTTCTAAACCCTAAATCAGTTTATTGGGTTCAATAAATTTTTAAGGGTTTATAATTGTCCTTAAAAAACCCCTTTTTTTCTTGTTTTGCTTTTTTCCCCATTTAAGTTTTGGGAAAAGGGAAAAAAACATTGATCAAAATTATAGCGAAAAAATGTTTTTTAATAGGTTAGGATAAATATTTTTTTCCCCAAAAACCAGTTTGCCCAAAACCCATGAACAATGGGGGGGTTTTTTGTCATAAAGTTTTAAAATGCTCCCTAGTTTTATAAAGAATTTAATTCCAATCCAGTTATTATTTTTACATAATCTCCGTCAAAAAATTTGGGTTAAATATAATAAAATCCTATGGGCTAAAGTTTTAACAATTTAAACCAAATTTTGTTCTGTAAAATTGTTTCTATTTAATCAACATTTTATTTTTTTTGCTTTTTTGTTATGTTTTTATTATTTCCCCATTGTGAAGAAAAGACCCATGGTAACTTTAGATGTTTAAGTTCCCAAGTTTTGCCAGCTTTTATTAATTTTCCTTTTTTAAAAAAAACGTCCTAAAAGCCCCCCAACCCCCATCCCTCTCTTTCATCTTTAAAGGGCAGAAATTTCAAAAAATCAAATTTTGAAAGCATCTCCTAATTTTTTTTGCTTGGAAAGGGAAATGTAATTTTGTAGAAGCTTTTCCCTTTTAAAACCCTTTTTTTCTGGGGGATGTTTCTTTTTTTTTCCCATACGGTGGGTTTTCCCAAATTTCTTTCCGGGGATTGTCCGGGCCCGGGATAAGAAATTCATGTAAAGGGCAGAGTTTAATGCTTTTCTGAAACTTTTTTTACGGCCCCCAAAAATGTAAAAGGGGGTTTTGGAAAATTTTAAAATTTTATTTCCCCTTTTAAATATGGTTCTAAGGCCATTTGGGTCAGGTTTTCAAAACTATTTTATTTTTCATACTGGGAAAAATTATTTGGGTTCTTGAGGAGAGTTGTTCTAGTTTAGGAAAATTTTTGCTGTCGCCAAAACCCCTTTTAAAGTTTATATTCCCCCATCTTTAGTGTACTCAAAACAAAACAAAGCGCCTAATTTTTACCCTTTGTTCAAAGTTCCTCAACGTCTGCAAAGGTTTTTTTTAATTTTTTAAAGTTTTACCCTCACAGGCTAATGTAAATCCTGGGTTTTTGGCCCCGCGACATTTTTTTTACAGACTTATTATTTTATTTCCCCCCCCCCCTGGTTTCAGGTTTTTCACATTTTAGATTTTACTGGGTTTTTTCTGCAATTTTTTTTATTAAATTTTATCCGGGCCCCTCCCCAAAAATAATCTTTTAAACCCGTTTAAAATTTGGGAATTGTTAATTTCATAAACGCAATAAAGCAGTTTCCCCGACGGGAAAAGTCTTAAAACAGTTGAGGGCCCTTCCTTTATTAAAAAGTTTTAAACAGTGCCCCAAACTCTCCAAAAAGAACATGGAGTTTTTGAATGTAAAAGCAAGATCGAGCGGATTTTCCCCCTCTTTTAAATTGTTTTGTTTGGTTTTAACTTCCAAAAATATGAAAAGCTTGATTGGAAAATTTTTAAAACCTAAAATTTTAGGGTAGCTCTCCATCAAAAAAGGTAACCTTTCTTCTTCTTTTCAGGTTTGAAGGGGCAACATTTTTTTCAGTTCGCATTGTTTAAATTTACGGGTTTAAATTTTTAAAATTACTCCCTTGCTTTTTAGTGAGCAAAAAACCCTAATAAAACCCTCAGGTATTGTTAATGGCTAACTTTGGCCCTGTTTTTTTTAACCTTTTTTGAAAGTAATTTTTCTCCCCGGGGTTCACTTATTTAAACCATTTTTAAAATTTGAAAAAAATTTTTATGAAGCGCAACTGTTTGCTTCCGCAATTGTTTTTTAAAAGCTTTTTTCTAAAAAACGAAAGGGGTGTTTGGTGTTTTTTTTGTTACAAAATTTTTTTAAAACAAATTTTAAAAAAGAAATGCATTCAAATTTACTGATGCAAAATATTTTGTGGGGCCGCACTAAAAAATCTTTAAAAAATTTGCACCCTTTCTTTGCATTTCTGTGACTCGTTGACGCCTTTAAATAAAGGTGGGGTTCCCATTGGCCAAAAATTTTTTTAACCCCCCTATTAAAAAAGAAATTCCCCAAAGTTGGTTTAGTCATCCCATGCAGTTTTATCAGAACCAAATTAAAAAATTTTCTGTGTTTTGTGCAATTTTAACTGGGTGTGGAGTGTCGTATGCTGTATTTAAAATTTATCTGATCCTTTGGTGTGGGGCAGGGTTCCAAATTTTTTTTTTTTATTCACCTTCAGGGCGTATTTTTATGAAATGCAAGCCCCCTTTTCCAATGGGGCAAACCGTTTTTTAAACCATTCAGCAACCGAAAAGAAATGAAGGGTTTTGAAAGGATCTGGAACCCCAAATTTAATATTTAAAATCAAGACAGACTTTAGACCCAAAAATTGGACCTTAATCATGGTCTAGGTCCCCTTATTTTGGGGCCCTGCACCCGGGAAAATATAACTATGGGTGGAATCCTCCCTTTCACATCCCTTTTTCTTCAGGCACAGCTGTTTTACCCCGGGGGGCCCGGGGGCAAGAGATAAAAACTGGGGACAAAATTTAAACTTAGCATTTTTAAGGGGTTAACTAAAGCGGGAATAGAAAAGAAAAAAAACGACTCTATTCGTATTTCGGTTTTGGGGTTTGCTAGGTTCGCAAACACAAAAAGAGATCGAGCATAATGATTCCCTTTTTAAAGGTTTTGATGCTCAAAAAAATTTTTAGCAAATTTAAGGGGGAGCCCTTTAAATTTTACAGGTTTTATTTTCCCTTTAAGTATTAAAAGGAAAACCAAAATGTTTTACAATAGCAGATCGAAAATAGACTTGCTGTTGGCAATGGTTTTTTTCATGCTGCCTTCTGACCCCCAGGGCTCCAGATAGGGGAAATAATAAAATTTCAAAATTTAAATCCTTTTTTGGGAGGCAATTTTAAAAAAGAATGTTTGGGGAAAAAAAAAAAAATTCTGAGCCAAGGGAATTTTTGCAAGTAGTAAAAAACCCCCAAGAAAAAAGTAAACCAAATTTCCCGTGGCCCAAAACCCGAAAGGCGTTGGGAAAAAGTCAAAAAAAATATTTACCTGAATAGAAAAAAAACAGCACTTGTTTTGGATTAAAAGGGTAGGATTACTTGGTTTTTTTTACTAAAAAAATTTAAACCCCACTATTTAAGGAGAACTAAAGTCCCTAGGTGCTCGCCAATTTAAAACCCAAATACTTTGCCTGCCCGTAGACAAAAACCAGCTAAAGACACCCCCCAATATACCTGGTTTTTGAGTCTATAGTTTACCAGCTAATTTTTTTTTTAAAAATGCAAGATGATTAAAATTTTTTTTTTACCCTTTATTTATCGGGTGGGGGGATGGCGATGGGGCGCTAGGCTTTGACCACCGCCGCCTGTTAAAAGCCATCCCCCAAGGTTTTTACTTTTGCAAATCCTTAAAGGGTGTTTTTAAAAGTTGCTAAAGTGGGCTCCTTGCTCTCTAAAAAGCGTTCGTATTTGTTCTGCTAGCGTTGTGGGCTTTATAAAAATTTTTTTGGTTTGTTTTTTTTATTTTGCTCCCAATTGAGTTGTAATTTTCTCGGTTAGTAGACAACCTTTAGTCCTTTCCCGATCTTTCTTGTTTTTAAGATCTTTTAAATCTTTTTGGGTTATTCTTTTTAAACCGGCCCCAAGTTGGCGTCATCAGCCTCAACGAGTTTTTTTTTTTCTTTTTATATGTCATCTTGTTCACCCGTTTTTTCTAAATTGTTTTTTTAATTCGCCTCTGATGGTTTTTTAAAGCCGATCAAGGGTCTAATTCTCGGTGGTATTGGGGGGTCCCCGGGGGGGAAATATTTTTTTAATGCTGGGTTTTTTGAAAAAATGGTTTCTGTTTCTATTGCATTTTGTAATTTTACCTGCTGAAATTTATTTTTAAATTTTTTAGTTCCATGTTTTGTATTTGGTTAGCTGTTTTGGGAGTTTTGTTGTGTGTTTTGAAGTTTAGAAAAGCCTCTCCCTCTTAAATTTTGGGGGATAGAAATGCCAAAGGGCGGGTTTCGATCTTCCAAAATAAATCTTTGTCTTTAAATTTTATTCTGCCTACAAACTTTTTTGGGGTTGTTTTTTTGTAAGCTTTAAAAAGTTTTTTCTCGGTCGGGGGCCCCTTTTCACATTTAAAAAGGCCCCTTTTGCTTCCCCCCAAACGGGTCTATTTAAATTTGGGGGGGGTTTTTTGGCCTAAACTTTTGGGAAAAAAATTTGCCGTACTTTCTGTTAATTTTACGCCGCATGAGGGCCCTGAAACGATGCTGTATCAAAGGAAGGGCCCTTTCACCCCATGTGTTCCAGGGGTCAAAAAAAACATAATCTTATCTTTTAATTCCCGCCCTGTTTTTTTTAGTTAATTTTTTTTTGGGTTTTTTAAAAAAAAGTCACAAACTTTTGGTCGATTCTTGACCCCTTTGAAGCTGAAAAGAGCCCCCTTTTGGGGGTGAAGGGAAATAAAACGGTTTTTTAAGTTCCCAATTTTAAACCATCTACTAATTTTTGCGGATCAAATTCTTTCTGTTAAAATTTTCCGGGGGCCCAAGGGGCGGATGAAATGATTTTGCCAGGCTCGGACGACTTACTTTCAAAAAAGAACTCGCTTCAACAAAAAGCCCCAAAAAGGGGCGGTTTTTTAAGAATCTGGGGCGGGCAAACGTTAAGAATTTTTTTTAAAAAATTGGGGGCAAAAAAATATTTTCTTTACACAAAGCAGACATATTTTTAAAAATATTCTGATCTATGGCTAGGGGCCCAATTTAAAAGGGGTTATCTTGCGTTTCAAGGAATTTGAAATTGGAAAAAGCCTAAAAATAGAATGGCCGGGGCAAACGCTAAAGCGGCAAAAAAGGGTTTTTAGCCCTTTGTTTGCGTATGGAAAACGGGTTTTTTTATACCCTAGATTTTGGTTGTTAAAAGAGCATGCCCCATTTCTTTCAAGGGGGCATTAAAAGGGGGGATTGTAATTTAAAAATTTTTAAAAGAAAACAATAAGTGTTATAAAATCATCAGAAAACCCAAGCAAAAATACGCATTTTGGGCATCTCGTTGAGTTTGAAGTTGTTAGCAACCCTAATTTAGCAAGGTGATTGAGCAACAAAAATTTTAGTCTAAAATTTGAAAAATATTCGAAAGGTGAAAAATTTTATTCTAAATATTCCCAAAAACAAAGGGAGGGCACTATATGGAATTTTTTGTTTTTGTGCCCAGCAAGATCGGGTTAAAGGTATTTTATTGCTGTGTGAAGTGAAGGACCATTCGAAAGACAAACTGAAAAATTTTAAATTTTCCTAAAATTTCGAAAGTGCAATTTTTTTAAATTTAGGGGTTTGTCCCAACCCAAATTTTACGCAGCGGGCCCTTAAAAAATTATCAGAATTTTTATGAAAAAAGAAAAACCCGGTTTTGGGGGCCCGGGGGGGTGTAGAAATCCGACAGTTGACCCTTTTGTCTTAAAAAATTTGCCCCTTCACAGTGTTTTTTGGGGCCCTTTATCATTTTTTAAAAAACGAAAAAACGGGGGATGGTTTTAACCCAAGGTCAACGGAGGATACAAATTTCATGGGAAACGGGGAGAACTGTTAGGACAAAATAAACATTTAAAAATTTATAAAGAAGGAAGCCCAATAAACCCTTTTTTGTATAATTTTTTTTTTTTAAATTTTGATGCGCAGCTGAATATTCAAGATAACAGATTAGAAAATATAATTACTAAAATTTTTTTTTTTTTTTAAAAAAAACATGTTTTGTTCCGCATTATCCAAAAAACCTACAAACGCCCGAGTTGCCAAGGGGAAAAAGTGCCCCCCGGATAAAAAACCCTTTGATTTTCCAAAAATTACCAAAGCTAAGTACTAGAGCAGGGGGCCTTTCCAAAAAACAAGGGAAAACCAAAAAGAAGGATTCTGCTGTCTTTAATGCTGTTACAAATGTTAATCCCGGGCTCGAATATTAGGCTTTTTTAGGAGGAACCCGTTAGGCCTTTAGCAACAGGCATTGGTTTCACCCGGAGCTTTTCCTCTAGGCGGTTTGTCTTTAGCTCTCGGCCCCCGTGTTCATTAGCTGTAGGGGCTGCTAGCAAAAAAATTTTTAAATAAACTCCCAAAAGCACAAAGCTTAGTTTAACTAATAACAGCTTTAAAAATTTGTTCGTTCAAGCTGATTTAATTAAAAAAAAGGCTAGCTGGGTAAAAAAATCACGGAAAGAAGGATTTAAACGTTTTTTCAGGGCCCATTTTTTATGACTACAAAGACAAAAGTTTTTTCTTCAAAGAAAGGGTGAGGGCAAATTTTTTTAACAGCCCCGCACGAGCGATAAAAAAGGGGAAAAGTTTTAAAAAAAAACGAAACAATTTAAAATTTGTTCTAAACAGCTCAATTAACAACCCCAAAAGGGGTTTTATTGTTTATGGGGTCCCCGCACAAAAAGCCCTCGAATTGTTTTTAAATTTTTTTTTTGATTTAAATTTAAAAATTTTGGGTTAGAAAAGAAAAAAAAAACTTTGGGTAAATTAATGGGAAAGGGCCCGACGAATTTTTTTGAAGCATGCAAGAAAATTTATTTAAGGCACCCAAATGAATTGATCTTTGAAGCAAATTTATTCAACAAACGTAAGGCAAGTGTTGTTCATGTTTTTCTTAAGTTCCGGGGGAAACTAACAATAGGGCCCGCCCCGTTTTTTTAAAAAATTTTTAAGCTGTTTTTAATTCGACATATAACAATAAAAAGGAAAAAAAAAATCTAGAAAAAAATCCCCCCCCCCCCCCGGTCTCAAATAAAAAACAGGGGTTTTTTTTTTCGTAATGACTTAACACCCCGGGTTTGGGGAGACCCGTTGCTTACACAGTTTGATGTAGTGCCGAAGAAGCCAAAAAGAGGGCTCCCGGTTGGTCGGGGGGCGAAGTCTTAGAGATTAGATTTAAAAAAAGCTAAGTATGGGGGGCCCCAAATTTTTGGCAAGTCTTTCATTCCACGGCCCCCAGCATTAGTAGCAAAACGAGCAGTTCTAAACATAAAGGGAAAACAGAAAACAAAAGTTTAAATTTTGGTGTGTTTCGCAAGGCTGGGATTATATCGCAAAAAAAGCGGAGGGGTGGGCTAACATTGGGGTTACAACAAAGATCTTAATTTAGTGGGGTTTTCCTTTTCCCGTTTTGCGTGGATTCCATTGTCAGTTTGAAGAACAAAACAAAAAAATTTTTTGGGTTTTTTTTTTATACAATGGGGGATGAAGAAACAATCTTCGCCCTCAGGGGTGTCCAAGAAAAAGCCAACAATTGGTGATCCAGCAAAAATTTTTGTTGACTTTCTACTGATGTTTTCCCAGCGGGGGTGCATTTTTCAAAATTGGGTACGGGAAAAAAGAAATAGATTAAATTTGGTATCCCTTTAAAACATTACCTAAAAAAGAATTTTTTTTTAGAAATTTTTTAAAAAAGAAATTCCATTGTTAAAGCGGCGGATTGGGGAATAAGAAACACTGTATCGGCCCCTTTGGTTTTACTGTAATACAGAACTAATTACGCCCCCCGAAGGCCGTAAAGGTTTGTTTTAAAAACTGGAAAAAAAATGCAAAATTCTCCCTTTCGAAATTTACGAGACTTCGAGGGCCCTTTTTGTTCCTTATGAAAGGGGCCGGCCACAAAAAAATTCGAAAAAACAGTCTTAATGAGTAATCATTTAGATTTGTTCATTTGCCTTCATTATTGTTAGGTCAGTGGCGCTCTTTCAACGCCAGAATTTTTTACGGGCCCCCGATGGTGCAGAAAACTTCTTAAAAAGCATTTCAGAAATGGTAAGACCCGTTCTAATAATCTGGAAATTTTTCTGGAAAACATAATGACGCCCGAAGACCCCAAAAACGTTTGATCAGCCAAAATTGTTTGGGTTTGCGGTTTAGAACTCAGCGAGAACTAATCCCAAAAGTAAAGACCATGATACATTAGTGGAAAGGTTTTTGAGGAGCAGCAATTGTAAAAGCAATCTTAACTAAAATTTGAACCAAAAAAAGGAAGCTGCCCCGTATTCTTTCATAATTGCGAGGTTTTGACTTCATTTATAATGAAAGCAAATTAACCCACTCCTTCAGGGTGTCAGCATTGCACAGTCATCAGAAAGTACATGTGTTTCACTTTAATTAACATGTCTTTTTATGACTCTATGCAGCACATGATGGGATCATTAGAGTCACTGGCTATGTCCTTAAAGTCCTGCCCAATAACGGAAGATATATTTTGACCCAACTTCGTTAGAAAGGGCGTTTACCTTATGAATACATGAAACAGTTGGGAAGGTTGACGAAGATACACTTCCACCTAAAGGCGCGTTCTTTTCTAGTCTTAGAGGAAAGGACATCAGTGATTCAGATTACCAGCATGCTCAAGATGCGTGGCAGAAGTTAGATTGTAAAACGATGGGAGACTATCATGGACTCCTACTTGATGGCTGTGTATGTTTGTTGGCGGACGTCTTTGAAAACTATAGAAAGACCTGTATGAAACATTATAGCCTGGATCCTGCGCATTACATTTCTGCGCCGGGATGAGTTGGGACGCTTTTTAAGTTTACTGGAGTACAGATTGATTTATTGTCAGATTTACCAATGATTCAGATGATTGAAAACGGATTGCGTGGAGGAATTAGTATGGCGTCGCATCATTACTGTTAAAGCAAACAACAAATACTTGGACAACTATGATCCAAGTAAAAGGTCTAACTATCTCATGTATTTAGATGCAAACAATCTGTATGGATGGGCAATGGCGCAATCACTTCCATTAGTAACTTTAAAATGTACACTGGTGGTATTAAAAACATTCAAGAATTTGTAGAACATCTGCATACTCTACAGCTGATCGTAAAAGAGGTCTTATTCTAGAAGTTGACTTAGAATATCCTCATGAACTCCATGACCTGCATAATGACTATCCTTTAGCAGCAGAAAGTCTAAGATGAATCCAAGAGAGCGCCTAAACTTGTGCCTAATCTTCGGGGCAAAAAAAATTATGTCTGTCATTACAGACTTCTACAATTTTATTTAAGACACGGTTTGAAGTTGACAGCTGTTCATCGCATAATTGCTTTTGATCAAGAACAGTTTATGAAACCATACATAATGAAAACACTGATCTCAGAACCAAATCACAGATGCTTCAGAAAAAGACTTTTTCAAGCTGATGAACAACAGCTGTTTCGGAAAGACTATGGAGAATCCGCACAAGCGCAAAGATGTCAGATTAGTCACCAGAGAAAACGAAGCAATTAAGCTGACTTCAAAACCTAATTATCAGGACTTTAAAAGATTTCATGATCAGCTTTTTGGCATAATGATGAAAAAAAAGAAGTCAAATTGGACAAACTGTATTTATTGGGTTTACCGTTTTAGAATTATCAAAGACTTTTGATGTTAGAATTTCTTTATGACTACTTTAAACCCTCGTATCCAGAGTCCAGAGTACTTTACACAGATACAGATAGTTTTGTTATAGATATCCTTACTGAAGACATCTATAGAGACATGGAAATCGAAGTAGCTAAAGGTCATGCAGCGATGGTATGATACAATCTGATTACCCTAAAGCTGCCTTTTGCATTCAATTACTAATAAAAGGTTTTAGGAAAGATGAAAGATGAATTATCTGGAAGGTGATTAAGGAGTTTGTTGGTTTAGGTCGAAAATGTACAGTATTTCGAGCCAGGAGAAACCATTAAGAAAGCAAAGGGAATATCTCGCAGCGTTGTGCAGTCAAACATATCACATGACAACTATAAAGAAGCATTGTTTGACAATAAGACTTTTCATCATGACAACGTAAAGCTGCGATCTAATCTACATGAGATCAACACAACGGTTGTAACAAAGAAGTCATTAGATAGAACAAACACTAAACGGGCTGTTTGTTAATCCAGAGTTTTCATATGCAATAGGGCACTGGAGGACGGCATAATTGTATTACATTCTTCGGGTTTTATATTTTTCATCAACTTTTATTATAAGATCAATCATAGCTTCATCCAATTCATTTAATCTTTTCTCATGTTTGCTTGATGCGTTCGAATTTTTTTTATTATTTCAAGATATTCTTTTTCCCAATTTGGGGGTTTGAGTTGTAGGTGATCTGGATGATTTAGAATGCATTGATTAATCTTCATAAATGTTCCCCTAATAGCATTACACGCATCAAATGATTCCCGTATCATTTTCAAGGTCTCTTCCTTTACCATTCTTGTTTCGTTCTGCACTTCCTTCTGAGCTTTCATTTTAAACTCAAATATTTTATGTAAATTATTAAGCGGAACTGTGTCTGGTGGGATTATCTGCAGTTCTTCTTTTACAAAAGTCTTGAGGAGCTGGTTGTTTTGTTGTGTCAGTTTCTCGTAAATAATCACGGGCGGATTCATTTTTACAATTCTTTTTATTTCATACGGATCAACACTCCAAACTGGATCGGTTGCCCTAATGCGAGTGTCCCCTTCGCTTCCCGGTAAATAAAGGTACCTTACTTTCAAACCAAATGGTAATAGTTGCGGATGAAGCCTCTCCTTCAACAACATTTATTGTTTTTCTTTTGATTGCTTGTACTGGTTTTAGCCCTTTAAATTCTTCATTATTCATTGCGCGCAAAACTGAGTGCAGTCTTCTAACCCATTCTGTGTTGCGAGACTTGTCAATCAGCTCTCTGTGATACTGGTAGAAAAAAGTCTTTCAGATAACTGTTTGTTAAAGTTTTCAACTAAAGCCTGTGATCTGTGAACTCCTGGAATGCCTCTTTTAATGGTAACTCTATGTTTTAACAATAATTGATTCACTTGGCCTTTAAATTCTTTTCCATCATCAACTTGAATCATGCGAGGATAAGTTAAGGGGCCTCGTTGGTATATCAGTTGTATAGCAACAGCAACAGCAGAAGCACTCTTTTGTGTTAATGGTTCAGCATCTTTGTATCTTGAAAACCATGTCAATGACTGTAAGTGCGTACTTAAATCTTTTTCGTCTAATCGTATCAGAGGGTAATATAGAAGATCCATTTGATGGGTGTCGTTTGGAGTTGTATTGACAAAGTGTGGTCTCTGTATTCGTCTAGGGGCAGGTAAATAAATTGCCAAATCGCTGTTTAGATAACCATTCCTTTGCTGTTTGTTCACATGACTCCGCGCTGCTTGGCTTAGCTTTTTGATTGCTGTTATTCCCTTCCAATATCCTTTTGGCGATAATAGATTTTGTCCATTTTTATTCAGCCAATATTATGCGCAACAAAATACACAATGGTCATACCAAAGATAAACACGATTTCTTGCATCTTTGTTTTTTCTGATGGCTGAAAAAAGTCACTGAATTTTGGTGGGGGCAATGTTTCGATTGGTTTGCTGTTACAAGATAATATTCTTTTATTGCCTGATCAACGTCTTTAAATGTGTAAGCTGCATGTCCCTGTTTTTTCAGAGTATCATTAATAAAATCTAACTGCTCATTCTCTGCTTTTCATAGCGATCTTGTGCTGTGGCTAGTTGCTCCATAGCTTTGTTATGTCTTTTCTCTCGCCGTCATCCCGCAGTTTACTAAATGCGTAATTACTTCCGCTAAAAGCAAGCGCATTAACCACAGCGCCGCCTATCATCATTACGAGTGAAGCCATTTTTTATAAATGTATTTTTTTTTACATATTTATATTCTCTGGAATTATTCCTTGCTTAACTAGAAAATCTTTCGTGGCAAACGAAGCTGCAATAATAGCAATCAGCTTTGCTGAATCCTCAAAGTCTAGTTTGCCAAGATCTGCTGGTTTAATTCTTAACAAGCTTTTACCAAGCATCGTGTATCATATACTTAGACCTCCAATAACAGCAGAATGGTATACAAGGTTGGCAACAGTTTTTTCGGCGCTCATTTAAAAAATAAAATATTATAATTAATAAAAAACATGAACAGCGATGATCTACTACAGCTACAGGGCGGCCTAACCTTCCTGAACTTATGAATGACCAAGTGATGACCAAGCTATTATGCCCAAAAAGGAAAGGCTGTATTCTTTGGCAGCATGTGGAAAAACAAAAACAGTTCCTCAGAACTGAATTCAGCATAGAACAGATTCACAGATGTCGCCGCAAGACATTTTAAAGTATCATAACAGGTATGAAGCGCAACTTGGATCAAGAATGGTGAAAAGCGTTGGGCAAACGGTTCTTAGTTTGTACACTAAACTAGTCGGTAAATTTGCTCCCATTGATTCTGAACAAGATTTTATGTATGATTTAACGCAGGATCCAGTTTTAACAAAGTCATTAGAGTCTCTAGGGTGTGATCTGTATTACAGATTTGGAACATTATTATCGCCGCTAATCATGGGATTAATTACTTTTAATCATATAGATTTTATTTCCCTTCAAAATGAACCGAGCCAGAAAATCATCAGAACCAGAAAACATTGGATCAGGCGGAGAAAGTGACCTCTAAAGGCTTCCTCATCCTGGACGCGTTGCGGCAGGAAAAAAATTAGCTGAGTGGAACAAACAAAAAAAATTACAGTTACAATCACAGAATATAGCTCATAATGAAAACATAAACGCCGCCAACAGTTGTTTCAATGCCGGCTATAAAAAACACCAGAACAAGTTGATTCAAGGCCTACAGCACCAAAGTCTTCATGGAATATTGAACTTAAACTGTTGTCATTTTTGGCGTCCTTGTTGCTGCTGGGGGCGGTATTACGGTTATAAAATATATAAACAGCAACACCAAAAACCAAAGTCCAAAACATCTCAACCATTAAATGCAAAAGACGAACACAACAGCACGCCAAAACCGCCAACAACAAAAGATCATTTTGATCCATTTCAGATGCAATAATATTTTAAGAACTTAAATTTTTTTGATAAAAATAGATCATGGCGGATTATTATTTGTTTTAAAATGATGGAGTCAATAAATAAAGACCTGGAGACTATAAAAGACATTTCCATAGACCAGAATTGTAATCAATGCGGTTGCTTAGGATGTAAGAACTTCATTAAGATCTATGCTGACCGATCTCGCGCAGAGAACGCTGAGCAAGACATCCTCAACGATGACGCGTTTTTTGAGGCGTGTGTGTACTATATTTGACATTTACTATTTAAGATAAAAACATAGATTGTCTTTTTTTTTTTGATAATTATAAGATAACTTAAATAAGAACTTGGTTGTACTTAGAGGATGACTTAGTTATGATCTTAGGTTAACTTGGGTAAGAACTTGAGGTGACTTGGGGGATAACTTGGGTAAGAACTTAAAAGTGACTTGGGGTGACTTAAGGATGACTTAAGTAAGAACTTGTGAATGACTTGAGGATGACTTGGGGACAACTTTAGGATGACTTGAGGACAACTTGAGTAAGAACTTAGAAGTGACTTGGAGTGACTTGAGTTAAGAACTTGTGGATGACTTGAGTGTGCATGCGTGGGGTGGGGGTGGGGTGGGGTGGGGTGGGGGTGTGCGTGCGTGGGGTGGGGGTGGGGGGACGTGCGTGCGTGGGGTGGGGGTGGGGGGACGTGCGTGCGTAGGTAGGACAAAACACACACACACACAAACAAACAACAAACACCAAACACAAACAACAACAAACAAACAACAAACAAACACACAATAGACAGGACAGTGCTTGGGGAAAAGTGAGGGGGCTTTTTGTTTGTTCACACTTGAACGTCGTAAATTCAAGACAGCCACCGAAAGCACCTATCAGAGTCCTGAATCAATAATCACAGGATCTGTTTCAGTTCTATCGGCGGCCACCCAAAGGCAGCCTGAAAAGGAGGTGTGCAGGACGTTGAAGCAGGTTTTCAGGAGAAATGTTTGCCAAGCGGTTATGCATAACCGTTACTATTTTTAGAAGCCCGTCATACTATCGTCAGTAGTCCAAACCCCACCACGCAGGCCTTCACGCTGTTAGGTTGTCCCTGTGGCCTCAACAGCCTAGCCTTTGCTGCTAGCCAGGCGGTTACGCGTAACCATTACTATTTTTAGAAGCCCGTCACAGTAGTTCAGAAAACTTGACAGACAGGTGGTTATATATAGCTGTTTCTGTTTTAGAACCGCGTCATTCCAATCGTCAGTAGTTCACAAAACTTGTCAGCATTAACCGTTACTTTATTGGGAAGCTTGGAGCTGATCTGTTTTTGGTAGTGTAAGAGGGCGTGACCAATACTCCTTAAATTCAGGGACTTGCAACATGGAAGTAATCTGTTTTAACTTGCCAGAAATATACCTCATGGGAAGACCGACAGTGAAAAACTGTGGATATCCAAAAAGGATCTTTGCAATAGCACGCAATTTGCGCGCATGATCATCAGAATAATCACATTTCTTTTGAGCCATTGTGCCCAGTTTTGAGCAATCCTACCTTCTTTCCTTTGCTCATCAAACCATTTTTTGCACAGGATTAAAAAGTTCGCAGAAAAAAGCACCGTCTTCACACCACCACAGCACTGGGAGAAATGAACAACACAAGTGCTGGGCGGAAATGTCGTCACTACTAATCAGCTGATTCTATCTAGTCTTGTGATTGGGGGAAGGTAAGAAACATGTTTTGATATGTTTTATGAAAGGCAGGGAAAGACTGAGCAAGATCCTTTCAGCCACTTATAGAAATCTCGCTATTCAGAACTGCAGGCAATAGAAATCGATCGCTATTCATAACTGCACCCTAGAGAACGTAGAAATGCCGGCATTAGAGTCAACCGCCCGAAACGCATGCCCAGTAGGATCAAGTCTGCTGGGTATGTGTGATTGCTGTGGTGGGGGTTTCTTTCAAATTTCAATAGGCTTTTGAAAGTCATTGAATTCCCTGCGCGGCAAGCGGGGAGGTATGGTTTTCACTTCAGCGCACTCGTGTTGTGTGCATGTGTGCGTGTGTGTACACTAGCTTTCAGTGGAAAACATGCTAGAATAAGTGTGTGGATTTTATGTCAGAAATATAATTCGGTTTTAAAAGACTTTAGAGAACAGTTAAAGACTGTAGTTTTATTTCACATGAAAGACAGAGATGCATTTGAAAACGATCAGGAAAAACATAGGATTAAGCAAAAACTAAAATCTGAAAAGTTTTGTAAATTAGTATTGAAAACAGATAACCCTACACAGTATGTATGTTTGTAGGGTCGTTATTTTTTTGGTTATTAAAGTCATGCTTAGTAGAGAACTGTAATATGCCGCTTTTGGAGTCACCCGCCCGAGACCGGCCAGGCCGGTTGAGAGCGGGTGAGCCAAAAGCGGCATATTACAGTTCTCTACTGATCATGTTCCATGTCAGTGTATCTTGCGTGGTTCGCATCAGAGTCTATATTTCCTCTATATGTGCTAGGGTGAGCCGGCGAACATTCCCGCTCACGTCGTATGCGTGTGTGTGCGTCAGTGGATATCTGTGTGACAGCACAGCTTGGGAGAGGGTAGGGAGGTATCTTGAATTTTTTTTAGTGTTTTGTCCGTGGAAGTGGGGAAATTGGGTCATGCATCAACCTCACTGTGAGTTGCCCAATCATAGTTAACCTTACGTTGAATTATCCAATCACACCCAAGTTGACTGTAAAGCAGGCTGGGGGTTAGGTGAACTGTCGCTCAGTGTTTTTTTTTTTTTTTTTTTTTTGCAGCTGTTTTCCAGAGTGGAAGTCTCTGACATTGTGTGTGTTGATTCTATGTTGAAAGTCCTGGTGAATCCTTTTAGGAACCTTGTGTTCAGGTTCGGGCTTAAGGATTAGCGGAGCTGCCTTGAGTCTGGGGGGGACTGATTCTGTGTTTCTGTGTAATTGTATTCTTCTCGCTGTTGGAGTACAGTAGAAGGACTGTCGTTACTGTAATTTGTGAAGACGTGGTTGCTGCATTTGTGTTGAACTGTAACCGTGTTCCCGAGACCCTGGTGGGGTGAAGACTTGGTTGCTGCATTCTTGTTGAACTGTAACCGGTGTTCCCGAGACCCTGGTGGGGTGAAGACTTGGTTGCTGCGTTCTTGTTGAACTGTAACCTGTGTTCCTGAAACCTTGGTGGGCGAAGACTTGGTTGCTGTGGTTGGGTGCTGTAGACGTGCCGGTCTGGGGGTGCCCTTGGTGCGCTGGACAACCCATCTCGGAGTTGGGCCGGACACGTGTTGGTTCAAGATATCTCCCTGTAATCCTGCCTTAGCTGGTGCCTGTAATCCTGCCTTAGCTGGTGACGGGATCCCTGTGCGAGGAGTGACAGAGCGTGGGCTACTCTTCCTGTTGCTGTGACAGTCCGAGTGGTACATGTGAATGTTGACGACAAACAGGGGCTGTTTTGAGGTAACAGCATTGAACATTATTTCCAGGATCAAGGAAATGAGCCATCGTTCATCGGTCGTGGAGTGGACTACCCAGTGTGTGAAAGACACTAGCAAAAATCCTTAGTGACTTTACATTTATTTAGTAATATTATTATTGCATAGCTGGTTTAGTTGTTGGCTAATTAGTCATTACTTGTGTGTGTCGCAGGCTGCACAGGGTTTCAAGACAAATTGTCTTTTGTGTTGTGGCAAAAACAACAACATTTATATCAACATTTTTACATGTTGGACAACTTGGTTGGGCCATTCTCTGCGAGTATTTTATAGCAACCCAGTTACTGGATTATTAATTGGTCATGCGTGCTTTAAGTGCCCAGTTGTTGGAATGTGACCCGGTTTAATTAATCTTGAAAGTGTGTGAGCATTACAGAATTGTTGTAGTTTTGTGCATTCTATATCAGTGATTGGTCTGTCACTGTGTTACAAAATTGTAGTTCTGGGCATTCTATATTGGTGTTTGGTCTGTCATTGTGTTGGAATTCATTCCCTGGTTGCTGGCTTGTGTATGAGCCAGTAAGTGAATTTGTTGAGTAAGTCTCGGATTCACAGTGTCCTGTTGGGCCAATAGCCAAGGTGTTATCGGTCGTCTGAGTTGTATTGCATGGTAGCGATGCATCGCACCAGGCTGGGCACATTGGGATTTGACCCGAATTAAGGTTAGTTGTTAATTAATTTCATGACCTTGTGTTAGTTTGGTTGTGCAGGGGGGGGGGGGGGTGACTAGAAATCTGTGTGCGAATGGGGTTAAGTGGTTGAATGTTTGAGTTTGAGAGAAAGTGATTGTGTGGGTAGTAAGTGGAATATTCAGTGTTATGGACCCCGGTGTCGTGGTTTGAATGAAATTATACATGTGTGAACTGTTCATCTGGTTTTGGACTGCTTATTTGAGTTGGGGCGTTAGGTATTGTAGGTCTGTAAGTCTGTCTGTCCCTCCCCAGTTAGTTCAGGTCTTAGCGAGCCTGACAACTGGTGTGGTTGATCGTCTGTCTGTCCAGGTTGGTGATCTGTTATGTTCGTGGTGTTGTGGTTCGTCGTGTTGTCTTGCATTATGGTGAGTTGTACTGTGGTTGTCTCATGTTGTGATTAGTTATTGTATATTAGGTATTGTGTTCGTTGGGTATACTGGTTGTCTGGTATGATGTCGTCTTGGTTTCGTGGTTGAAATTTGTTGTCAGCCGGTTTGTGTTGTCACCTCTTTTCTGTCTGTTTTTGTAAGTAGTGTACATAGTGGTTCCGGTATTCGGTTGTCATGGGACAGTTTGGCAAGACAATGTGGGTTCGATATAGCCTAATAACCATTGATGGACGGTGAGACAGATAATGATTTGACAAAACAGGGTTGGAGATACCTTAGGTTGTGGGGAGACAGTCCCATTATGCGTTTTAGTAGTCAGAAAGAAGGGAGTGGTAAAGTTTAAGGTGAGTGGCTTAGCAGTCGGTAGGATAAGAATGGATGTGTGTGCTGCATGTAATATTGTATGAAGTGTGGTTATGTTGGCATGACAAGGATTAAGAACTGGGTTAACAGACAAGAGATGACATGAGAGGGGGGTGATGGATGGAAATTTTGGCGAGCGAATCATGTTTTTGGTGTATGATTATACTTGACAGTGGAAGGAGGGGTAAGAATGTGAGGGATTGTGGCTGGGAGACCATTCCCTCGTAAGAATATTGATCCAGCTGGAAATCGATAAGATTTTGTAGAGAGATGTTCATTATTACTGAGTATTATGTGAAGACATCTCCTTGTGAAATTGCCCATTTCCTAGATGACTTAGTATTTCCTAAGGTGAGCCCATGGAGTCCGCGTTGGAGTCGTTTGAGTTAGTTTTCTTTTTTTCCGAGATTTGGGTGTGATAACTAATTTCATATGTAATGACGTAGATTGGCTCAGGGAGAATATGGCTTTACTGCTGTGGTAAGGGTTGTCCGTTGTTCAGTAATGGAATTTAAGGAGTCGCTTTCATATCTAAGTGGGAAGGAGGCAAGGGAGATGGAAGGTTAAAGCCTTATCAAGTAGGCTATGTGCCGTGGTTACTCAGATAGTAGCGACACTATAGTAGTGGCCTACAGTTGTTTCAGCAGGTATCCTGCTTCAGTGCCCAGCCTGGGGTCGGATCACCACAGTCGGCGGCCGCGTGCGGGCAGGTGAGCGGCGGATTCCTGTTACCTGCTGCTCTCCCGGGAGGGGGAGACCACCCAGGCCGTCCGCTGTCTGCGAGGCAGTTTTCTTCCTGTTACCAGCTGCTCTTCCGGGAGGGGGAGTCTACCCAAGCCGTCTGCTGTCTGCGAGGCCAGTTCTCCAGCCACGTGTTCCTCTTTCCCAGGAGGGAAGGACCGCCCTGTTCAGACGCCTTGTGAGGGGGTGCTGCGCCAGGCCTTCCTTCACCCTCAGTTCCAGCCTTCAGTGGTGGAGGGGTTCCCTCAAGAGTCGGGCCCGTTGTGAGGGGGCCGCGTGTGTGTGTGTGTGTTCCGCGGGGAGGAGTCGTCTTGCGTGAGGCCACGGACAGCGCCGAGGAGCAGGGTCTTCCGTGGAGAAGTCAGCCTGCGAGGGGCCACGGACAGCACCGGGGAGCAAGGTCTTCCGTGGAGGAGTCAGCCTACAAGGGTCCAAGGACAGCGTCGAGGGGCAGGATCTTCCGGGGTGGTGTCGGCCTGTGAGGGGCCACGGACAGCGCCGAGGAGTGGAGTTCTCCAGGGAGGAAGGGTTGTACAATTTTGTGGTAGGAAGGGGGTGTAGCATTAGGCAGTAGGGTCAGGGTATTAGCTGCTGCCTCCTTTAGGGACGTAGTGGCCAGCACGGTGTAGGGCACTTGTCGTTGCCTCCTTGTGTCCTGTGAGAACACCACTCGCCAACTGATGGAAGCAGTTTTCCAACACCATACACAGCCAGACTTATGAGGGGTGGCTTACCCGACAAGTCTTGATCACAGGTCAGGGAAAGAAAGAATGGTGGAAGGGTGGCGCGACTGAAGATAAAACTAAAACTTGGAAAAATGAGATGCAGTAATATCTGCATGGCTAGAGTCTATGGACTATCAAAATGATTTTAATTCACACTATTGAAAAAGCTTATCAATTCACATTACATGTGGGATCTTTGCCGTCATTTTTGTTGTGTTTTGTTTGTCTGTTGAGTGAGTGATGCACAATGAGATTTCTGCTTGTATTGCCTCTCCTTTCTCACAGGACTGCCTGTCCTTATGTACAGTCACGCATCTAGACAGAGAGGCTGTGACACGCTATTTCAGTTTTCTTTCATGACAGTTAATGCTTGAAGTCTGCAGATACTTTATTCCTTTTTTATATTCCTATCCTAGCCATACCCGTTGATCACAATCAAAGTATAACTCATCCACCTGACTTTGTAAGCAAAAGCTTGATCATCATGGTAGTTACCCATTTACCGTAAATGCTACGAAAAAGAAGAGAGGTTCAAGAGGAAACCAAAATACCACCTCCTTTCTCCAAATTCAGATCAGACAATCAGATGAATTTAACTTCCAACAGCTATCCAACTGTCCATTTTCTGTCGGAAAACAAAATGGCCAGCACCACCATCAGCCTCACGTCAGACATACCAGTGAATGGCACGTCCTCATGGATAGAGTACTGGCTTCAAACATACAGGCCATTCGAAAGAATCAGCCAGCAGATCATTAAAATTGCTTCACCCCTTGTCTTGGTGTTTGGAATCTTCGGAAATTTCATGGTGCTCTTGATCATGCGGCGTTTCACCGACTTCAGTTTGAGCGTTTTCTTTCAAGTCCTAGCCGTGTCTGACCAGACACTTTTGACAGTGAATCTCTTGCCTCTCTGGTTGAAAATGGTGTTTGGCACACCGCACATCGAGGACCTTGGAACCTTGCCCTGTAAACTGTCAAAATTTATCAATTATGTTGCTGGATGGTTCTCACCCTGGATGCTTGTGTCACTGACCATGCAGAGAGCAGCCTCAGTGTTGTGGCCTCATCGTGTCGGTGCTGTGTGGACGAGAGAAAATCGCAAACTCTTGCTGGCATACTGATCGTCATTTTCACTGTGAGCAACTGTCATGTTCTGATCGGATTTAAAATGGACAAAAAGGTCTGTGCTGGCTATGTGACAAAGTGCTGCCTTGGTAATGACGCTCTTGAATGGTATCACGTCTACGTTTCTCATTGGATAAATCTTGTCATGCTTAGCTTTCTACCAACGATCCTGTTAATTGTTAGCAACTGTGTTCTTCTCTGGCGCCTTAGTGCTTCTATCGGATCAGGTAAACATCTCCCTGTAAACCAAGCCACTCAGGATTCAAGACAACGAAAATTGTCGTCACTGATCGTTACTTTATTGACAGTGAGTGTCTCATTTTACCTCTTGACAATACCAATGCCGGTGTTTTATGTGTCAGTGGGGTATGTGATTACTCCAACTGTAGGGAACTGGAACCCAGTACTGACAGGACAATACCGCATCTTTGAATCCACCGCCTTTATCCTGTCGTACTGCAATAGTGCCACAAACTTCTATTTGTACTGTCTGACCGGTAGAAAGTTCAGGGCAGAATTTCAGAACATGGCAGTCCAGTTGTTCAGACTGTTCCACAGGACACAGCCAGGCACTGCTCCACAGACGTCTGTTCCATCGTCAACAATGGCATCATCGAGGACCAGTAAAGCTGTGGATTCCAGGAAGGACAACGACAGGACAGCTGTTCCTGACAGTGATTTTTAGCATGGTGCCCACATCTGCATGATCAGGACATGGCCTCAATTGATTAATGGACCTAGACATAGACTGGATGACTTTTGCCGTAGACTTTAAAACAAGAAGAGTATGAATGTTTTGAAATTTTGTTTGTTCGGGAGCTT
>CM031603.1:96799736-96804736 GCA_018398815.1 Conus ventricosus
CATTACTAATTAAGCACCATCATCATTTCCTTCATGCGCCGTGAACAGCAATGTCCGTTGATTGGTGCTCTAAGTGATCGGAGTTCTCCATCTCAGCATCACTCTGTTCAGCTCACCCCACCCTCATCCTTCACCCTGAAGGCGTACCCGTTTACTTACCACTTGGCCGTCGAGCATTTTGACTGGGTTTGTGAAAGTTGTTGCTATAGTCTATTGTATTTCATATCTATTGCGCACATGCGTGTCAAGCCCCTTTATTCTGCAGCAGTTGAGTGGAATCCCCAAAGTGCCTTCGATCTGTGGGCACGTTTTTCTGCCACCAAAGGAAGCATGGACTTCATGAATTGATCAAGCTGAGAAAACTCAAATCACTCTTCAGTGTGATGCATCAGCTTATGGCTTAGGCGCCTTATGCAAATAACCAGCCAATACAATATGCATCTCGAGCATTGTCTGAAACAGCCCCGTATTCAAAAAGGGTGAAAGATACAAGGCGGAAAATTACAGGCCCATCTCACTGACCAGCATACCCTGTAAGCTGCTGGAACATGTACTGGTCAGTGCCATCATGGAGTACTGCGAGGAGCACCGGATCCTCTGCAAGGAGCAGCACGGTTTCCGTCGCGCCCATTCGTGTGAGACGCAGCTACTGGGCTTTGTCGATGAGGTCTCCAAAGCGCTTGAAGACGGACTGCAGGAGGACTTACTGGTCTAGACTTCAGTAAAGCCTTTGACAAGGTGAGTCATAGCCTCCTTATCCACAGATTCGTCACCTTGGCATCTGCGGTCAGGTCAACGCATGGAATGAGGAATTCCTACGTGACAGGAAAACAGTCCGTCGTCGTCAACGGGTCAGAATCAGAGTCTTGTTCCAGTAGAGTCAGGGGTACCACAGGGCTCGGTCCTCGGCCCGACCCTATTCCTATGTTCATCAATGACCTGCCGACTTGTCTGACCTGTACAGCTAGGCTTTTTGCGGATGACACAGCTTGTCACATGAATGTTTGCTCAGCGCAAGACCAGGAAAACTTACAGGAAGACCGACAAACTCGCCACTTGGGAGGGAAAAGTGGAAAATGTGCTTCCACCCCAGAAGTGCACTACGGTTCACATGACCAGGCGCCTGACCACCCTCCACCCCGGGCTACCAGCTCCGTGGTCATACGCTTCAAGAGGAATCCCAGGCAAAATACTGGGCGTTACCATCGCGCATGACCCGGATTGGAAGCCCCACATAATCAACATAACCAGTAAGGCAAACAAAGCACTGGGCTTCATCAGAAGAAACATCAGACTAAACAGCAAGTCCATTAAGCAGGCTGCATACAAGGCACTGGTGCGACCCATTCTGGAATATGCTGGAACAGTATGGGACCCCTTCACTGATGAAAACATCAAAGCAGTGGAAAAAGATTCAGCGGCGGGCAGCAGATGGGTCTCGCACCGATTCCGGCAAACATCCAGCGTTGACGAGATGCTCAGCGATTTTAGAATGGCCAACGCTGCAGACTCGCAGGAAAAGAGCGAGACTCACCATGTTTTACAAAAATACACCATGGCATGGCCTGCGTCAACTCCAGTACCTTCCCACGTCAGCGCCAGAAGACGTTCTTCAAGGCGCGCCCACCACCTCCACTATGACGTCCCACAGAGTCGCACTGTGAATACCGTCATAAATCCTTTTTCCCAAGGACCATTCCGGAGTGGAACAACCTTCCTGCAGAGACTGTGTCGGCGCCATCCCTGGCTACCTTCCAGGCCAGGATGGCATGCCTCCAGTAACCCCTCCCCCAAGACCCCCCCCCCCTCCGCCCCTCCACCCCCCCCCCCCAATCACTGGTTCACTAACCCCTCCCCCAAGAAACCCCCTCACTCCGCCCCTCCACCTCCCCCCCCCCCCTCTGTCGCTGTCAACGGATTTGGCAATACCCCTGGACTTTGAAAACTTTAATATGTGTTCACTCGGGCAGAACGGAAGCTTTTTCTCCAAAATTAGTGCGGCTGATTCGTCTGACTGTAGATGCTGGCTGCCTAAATACAAGAAGAAGAAGAAGAAGAAACTGAAAAAAACTATGCTCAAATTGAAAAAGAAATGTTGGCGACAGTTTTTGGTCTTGACCGATTTGAAAGATACGTGTTTGGACACAAAGTCACTGTGGAGTCTGACCACAAACCATTGGAGGTTATCCACAAAGAGTCAGCTCTCAGCTCCAAAGAGAATTCAGAGAATGCTGTTACAAACCCAGAAGTGTGACTATGAAGTAGTTTACAAAAAAGGAACTGAGATGTATCTGGCCGACACATTGAGCAGAGCAGTGAGTGGGAAACCTGAGGAACAAATGAGCCACACAGAATTGATTTTTTGCACGGAGCTTGAAAACATGGATATTACACAGGAGCTATCAGTCTGTGAAACAACCATGTCCAACCTACAAAAAGCAACAAAGGCAGATGAAGATATGAATCTACTGATGAAAATCATACTGGAAGGATGGCCTGAAGAAAAGAAAGCTCAATCAGAAAACATGCAAGCATTTTTCCCATTCCGAGATGAACTGTCAGTACAAAATGGTGTGATTTTCAAAGCAAGCAGAGTGGCTGTACCAAAAGAAATGAGAAATCATTTCTTACGGAAAATGCACGCAAGTCATGCCGGTATTCAAGGATGTACCAGACGGGGAAGAGAAGTCGCATATTGGCCTGGAATGAATTCTGATATTGAGATTTTCGTCAAAGATTGTCAAACGTGCCAAGAGTTCAGCCAGAGACAACAAAAAGAACCACTCATAAGCAGTGAAATACCAGAGTTGCCATGGCAGTATCTGGCTGCCGATTTGTTTGAATATAAAAAGAAAAGCTATCTGGTAGTGGTTGACTACTACTCTGACTTTTTCGAATTTGATGTGCTCACAGCCAAGGACAGTGATGAAATCATCAAGAAGATGAAAGCCCATTTTGCTAGACATGGAATCCCAGAGAGACTGACCACTGATAATGGACCACCATTCAACTCTAAAGAATTTGAGAAATTTTCGCAGATTTACGGATTTGAACACATAACAAGTTCGCCCCATTATTCACAGTCAAATGGGAAAGCTGAAAGTGCTGTGAAAGTTATGAAGAACATATGATACAGAAATGTCACCAAAGCGGTGAGGATGGATATTTGGCCTTACTGGAGCTGCGAAATACTTCATCAGAAATACTGGAAAGTTCACCTGTGCAGAGACTGTTCTCAAGAAGAACAAGAACACAGCTGCCTACAACGAGGTCCATGTTGAAACCGTCAGTGAAGCAAGCCACAGATGGACTTCAGGCTAGAAAGGTGAAACAGGCAAGATACTACAACCGTGGAGCTGTAGAATTGACTGAGTTGAAACCTGGACAAGTTGTGCGGTTCAGACCACCTGGCTGTAAAAGATGGGTCAAGGCTCAGGTTGAAAGACAAGTCGACGTAAGGTCGTACAACATACGAACAGAAGATGGTCGCAGATTCCGACGAAACCGACGTGACGTCCGAGAAACAAATGAAAATTACAAGCCAGTGTTTCAGCCACCACACGGCAACAAAAGAACAGTCATTTTTTATCCCACCAACAGATCGACTGACTTGTGTCCATCAAACAGGATCAAGAGTGGACCAAATGATGCTGCAACAGACGGGGAAACAGTCAAGACAGAGAATCAACAGGCCTTACAGACTGCTTACTCCAGGAGCGGATGAAAGATCAACTTCAAGTAGCAGTCAAGGAATTCCAGAACCAGCTGGGGCGCAAGCAGATTGCCAGGACTCTCTAATTGATCAAGAGACCATGAGCAATCACCACCCCAGCAAGTAGAACCAAAACACTCGATTTGGTCGCACGGTGAAAACTCCTGCCTATCTGAAAGACTACGTTTATCGAAAGTGATGAACGCATCTTGAACTTGAAACAACTCACCTTCTGTTTTTATTGATGTTAGATTTAATCCTGTAATCCAGGGCAGTTCATTTTTGTGTTAAAAGTTTGTTCTTTTTTTAGACTTTCATTTGTTGATTTAAAGACAGGGAGATGTGACGTATTTAGGTTGCGTCTGCTAGTGACGACAACTACAATAGTGGGAAACTTCCCTTGGACTGGCCAATGTCAGGCTAACGATCTACGAACTCGACTGGACTACGGAATCGAACCTTCCTGTGCGGCAGCCCACAAGTAAACGAAACAGCAGACAACGGCGTGTCGACTCGCTGGTTGACTTGCATGGCCTTGTTTTCCCCGTGGCGATCCTTCCCCAGTTGTGTGGGTGATCGCCACGGTCGCCGGGTGGTAACGTTCGGCGTCGCCAACCTTCTAATTATTCTAGACTTCATTTTCCAGCCTGACTTGACGAAAAACTTTGCCACAGATGTTGCTTAGCTGCTGTATGTGTCCGCCATCTTGTCACGTGTGTTTGTGTTGTTGTTGTTGTTGTGTGTGTGTGTGTGTGTGTGTGTGTGTGTGTGTGTGTGTGTGTGTGTGTGTGTGTGTGTGTGTGTGTGGTGCGTTGTGTGTGTGTGTGTGTGTGTGTGTGTGTGTGTGTTGTGTGTGTTTGTCTGTTGTGTGCACGCGTGCACATGAGAAGAATAATAGATTGGCTTAACTGCCTACTGACAAACGATTAGTATACTGGATTTGTCTGCTCTGTGACTGACGTGCTTATTTTCATTTTGATTTACCTTATTTGGTTTGCCAGTGATTTGTTGTTCAAAAATAATGACAGAGTGTCAATAAATAAAAGAGAGGACGATGTTGGACAAAATCAGTGCTATTTCATTCTTTTGAATTTTGTGTGTGTGTGTGTGTGTGTGTTGTGTGTGTGTGTGTGTGTGTGAAGTGTACATTTTAGTTTGAACAGAACATGTATGGTCTTGTTCCCATGCACGCTTGAAGTGTGCAATGTGAAAATCGCTTCACGTTCCCTCTCATTCCCATGCACGCTTGAAGTGTGCATCTTGTAAAACTCACCCAGAATCATTTTTC
>CM031603.1:96809736-96821192 GCA_018398815.1 Conus ventricosus
AAAATAACTCGGCTAGATCTGAAAAAGCTGGATACCATGTTTTCCATGAGTTTCTAAACAAGTAGGCAATTCATTCATTATTATAGAAAATAAATAGGACTTAAGACACAACCCTGACGCAGACCTTGTGGACACCGAAAAAAGAAACTGTGAGTTCACTACCAACTTTTACACATGACATCACCTCTTTGTAAATTGCTCGAACAGCATTCAAAATACAGAGGATATCCCAACTTTGTATAGAGCTTTCAAAAATGGTACTTTGTTTGACAGAGTCAAATGCTTTTGATAGGTCAACAAACGCCAAAACAAAGTTTTCCTCCCTTTTCAGACAAACATTTTTGAATGGTTTGCATACAGTGTTTAAAAAATTTTGATCTGTTGTTGAATACCCACGTCTGAAAAACCCGCTTGATTCTCGGATATCTTACTATTATCTTCCAGCCATTCATACAATCGTTTATTTAAATAGCAGTAGAACATTTACCATAATACTAAGCAGTGATACACCTCTATAATTGTCCCCTTCGTTCCATATCACTTTTTATGAATTGGAACGATAATAGCATTTACCCACGTTTGTGGGTACAATCCCTTAAAAAGATTTCATTGAAATATTCTGTTAGAAAATCTTTACTGATGCGTCTGCCGGTTTCAGCATTTCTTCGTTATGTTTCAAAACCAATGCTTTCTCTTCATAAGGCCCTTTATTGCTGTTAGGGCTTCTCGAGTGATGGGATGGTCAAGTTCATCGATGAAGGAAGGGTCAGCTGGAAATTTTTCCCTCTCCTCTATGTTCCCAGCATTAAAAACCTTCTAAAATATTCAAGCCATTTATTTTTGTGATTTTGTTACTTGACTGCCTTTTCTTACCGGACCAAGATTTACGTTTAACTTTTCTCCAAACTCTTTAGCATTTGTTATTGTCTGTCAGGTATTCTGTTGTAAGGTATTTAAAACTTTCTCGTTTTTCTCTTAACATTTTTTGGTAGTCGCTTTCTGGCCCCTGACAGCACTTTGTGATCTGGTATTGATTTACTTCTTTTAAATCGACGCAAATTTTGCTTTCGCCTTCTCTTATTGTTATAGCATTCTTTATCAAACCAGCGAGCCTCCCTTTGTTGTTATCAATTTGACTTTCTTTATCATACATTGACTGGAGTTTTGTAGGCAGTCAACGAATTCATGTAAGGCCCCTGTTTATGTCTAAGTGTAAATTAACGCTTGGCTCTTTTCATTTTATCTTGAGATTGAGGGGTTTTTTAATAAATCTGAAATACACTAACCTTTTCGTCTTCCCATTACCATCTTTTCCATCCATCGTGGTTTTTGTCTCATCATGCTGTTATCAGGAGTTTTGCATGAGCTACATTTGAGCGTTAGGGTTACTGGTAATGGTCTGATTCGATACAGTTGGTGTCAACAGTAAAGTCAACAAAACATCTTCACGAATCAATCCATTGACAGAATAAAATAGTCCAGTGTACTTGAACCCGGGTTTGAAATATAAGTCACACAGTCGTCGAATCCATATTCTTTCAGTCCGTTTAGAATAGAACACTTCAGGACATCACATAGTAAAAATAAATGGTTCCAAATCCTTTGAAAACTACGTCTTGGGATGACCGTGGAAAAGATACTGTCCTCTTCATCGCTATGACGTAAATAGTTTGTCACATTCTTGCCATTTTCCTGGCCTTACGGGCATTAAAGTCACCAGCCATGAGGATATAAAAAATCATTTCTGGTGCTGAATAAATCAGCTACACAGTGCTCAATGATGTCTATTCCGATTCCATCACATGATTGATAATACACAGGAGAGTCACGAGGTGGAATATAAACGAAAAGACATATAATACATTTATCTAGTTTAAATAAGTCTTTTCGAAATTTCGAGAACCACGAAATTAGAGTACCTGACGTTAATCTGTCTGACATACTTAGCAAGACAATGTTTGACGAGGACAACAACTCCTCACACTTCGTCTTCCTTGTTTTGTCAACGTTTTGGCTGGAGAAGTGAATGCTTTGAAATCTTTAAGCGCATGGAATTCAAAACCTGTGTTATGTATGTTTCAGTCAAACACAATAAGTCAAAAGTATTTAGATTGACTGATAAAGTCACTGATTTCCAGTTTAGGGACTAATCCAGCCACATTCAAATTCAGTATCTTTAACGGTACCTGAGCTGTTCCTGTGGGCAGGTCTCCTCGTCATTTCACTCGTCACTGGCCAGGTCAGTTCTGTGCAGTGTTGCAGACAGAGAGAGAGAGAGAAGAGAGAGAGAGAGGAGAGAGAGAGAGAGAAGAGAGAGAGAGAGAGAGAGAGATGAGAGAGAGAGAGAGAGAGAGAGAGAGAGAGAGAGAGAGAGAAAGAGAGAGAGAGAGAGCAGTCATGACATCTTGTTCCTCTGTTATTTCGACGTGACTTGATCTCTGACATAGTGAACGACAGAACGAGCACTGATTTTAAAAAAAACGGCCTTCAGTTTCGCAGATTGATGAACCGACAAACACCGCAAGGAGAAACAACTGTTGGGTGGTGATGATGACAGCTACTTCTCTTGCACAACACCCTCCCCCCCCCCCCCCCCTCTACCCCATGCTTCTGTCCATCCCTCATATTTTCAACGTTCATTATTCCTCTCTGCGTTTCTTTCGAACTTTTGAAAGCAAAGGACCAAGGAGAATCGGCGTATGCGTTTATGTCACTTGCATGCATAGCTGTGACACTTTCGTATTACAAACCTTCTTTCTAAGTTCCTCACACTTTTCCATTACCCTATGTCACGACTACCATGAAACAACACATCTTCTGTACCAACATTTGGCATGACTAACGATGCAGCAAAGCATACCCTTGCATCCCAGTATGCTTGCTATAACTAAATATGAAACAAAGAAAACTTTTGTATCAACTTATGCTGTGATAGTGATAACACTTCCAACGGTAGCCGATGCCGTAACTTATAACTTTTTTTTTTTTTTTTTTTTTTTTTTACATTTTCGTTTGTATCGGTAACATTTTCTGTTTCGTGAACATTAAAAAAAAATTAAAACGTGTAGCTGTAATACAGAAGATTATTCCTCATGCACTTCATAAAATCTTGAAATGACACTCACCCATTCAACAGCAGCCGATACCGTAACTTACGAAGCAATGACGATAAAATGTTTGTCGTTTGTATAGGTAAACTTACCTTTGTTTGTGAACATATTTTACAGTTTAAAATGTGTAGTAATAATACAGACAATTATTCCTCATGCACTTCATAAAATTTGAAATGGTGTGAGCGTCGGCCTTTAAATGAAACAGAACCCTCGTTGCGTGGGACCCAAAATAAATACAATTTAAAAAAAAAGGATCAGTTTCCCAGCTCCGAATCTTCCTCTGACCCTCGCGTCCTGTGACACTGTGCACACAGGAGACAGACACACGGTGAAAGTCCCCCATGTCCACAATCACAACTGTATGACACTCCTTACCTGTCACTCTATGACCCCACTTCCTCTTACCTGTCACTCTATGACACTCCTTACCTGTCGCTCTATGACACTCCTTACCTGTCACTCTGTGACACCCCTTACCTGTCACTCTGTGACACTCCTTGCCTGTCACTCTGTGACACCCTTACCTGTCACTCTATGGCACTCCTTACCTGTCACTCTGTGACACTCTTACCCGTCCATATGACACTCCTTACCTGTCACTCTATGACACCCTTACCTGTCACTCTGTGCACTCCTTACCTGTCACTCTGTGACACTCCTTACCTGTCACTCTGTGCACTCCTTACCTGTCACTCTATGGACACTCCTTACCTGTCACTCTATGCACTCCTTACCTGTCACTCTGTGACACTCCTTACCTGTCACTCTTGACACTCCTTACCTGTCACTCTATGACACCCTTACCTGTCACTCTGTGACACCCCCTTACATGTCACTCTATGACACTCCTTACCTGTCACTCTATGACACTCCTTACCTGTCACTCTGTGACACTCCTTACCTGTCACTCTATGACACTCCTTACCTGTCACAAAGACGCTAAGATTCTCGCGTTACATTCAGGATAGACTTAACAGCACATTGTTTGTGTTTTTTTTCAAAAAGGTTTAATGGTTCCGTAAAACAATATAGACAAACAGATTCCAGAACAAATTGCCGTGTAATCTGGTTGTCCTGGTGACTTGTTTCAAGTTCCCCCTTCAGTTCCCTCACTTTGAAACCAACACAATCCTTTCGGAACGAATGCTGTGTTTGACGTTTACATGACATAAGCTGATTATGCTCAGATATGGTCAGAACTGTTTGTATATTACGTGACTGCCAAGCCCACACGTTCTGCATGCACGAATGAATGATTGTATGCGAATAAGTTATAATAGAGTCATTTTGGTTAAATGCAGCGAGTGGGCAGAACACGCATTCAACAAATACCCGATATTTTCGTCATGTTGACGCCAGGAAACGTGGCAACTGAAGCATAGTATGGACACTGACCATCATCGCTTGATCCAGTCGTCTCGTAACATGGAGGGTCAACAAGGAATCGCTCCAAGCAGATGGACAGAGTCCATCCATGCTTCCTCCCCCACTCTGCCCACGCTGCATTTTCGTTTGTTGCTGTTTTGTTTGGTTATTTTTTGTCACACAGTTGGGTTAAGGCCGTGTATTTCTCATAAAATGAAGGTTGTGCTTAAACTTTAAAAGTAGCTTTAAATTTTTTTTCCATTTTGAATATGCAAAGAAATCTGCAGAATTTCAACTAAGAAAAATGTGCGTGATTGCTTATTGTTTTTTCACACACCTGCGTTGCAGGAGTTTATTGCTCATAAAACGAAGGTTTTGCATAAATGCAAAGGTAGGTTAAACCTTTTTTTCCATTTTGAGTACGCATAGATCTATGCAGAATTTTAACTGAGAAAATGCGTGTGATTGCTGAAGCAGTCAACGGAAAAGTCACTGAGAAAATGACATGGAATGAAAACATTCATCAATACAACAAGGGAGTGAACTGTCGGGGTTTGAGCTGAACTCATCAATTACAGATCATAGAAATTTGGGGTTTGGAGGGGGGGGGTGGTAAGTATAGTGAGGCAGAGAAGGTATATACTTATGCACTTTTGAGTCAAGTCATGTCCTCTTGCACAGTGACACTAAGGACCAGGACGATCATGTCTGGAGAGGGACACACGACCACAGCACCTTGTGTTAGCAGCATTTGATCGATAATAGTTTCCAATCTCTGCATTGTTGACACTAACAGTACACCGTAGCACCGGCGATGCACAGCTCAGAGGCCCGATCGGGGTCTGGAACTGCCATCGTTGCCAGCGGTGTACAGCTAGAACAGTTGCCATGCCAACAGTGGCACGTGTCACCTGATGTTTCATGCACATTTCCTCTGTTCTTAGAACGATGCACTAGGGTGAATTTCAAACATACTAAAAGAAGTTTCAGTGCACATGAAATTCAAACTAGGATATTGAAGATACGAATGATGTGGTTTGAAGTATTCTCATGATGTTGGCAAAAGAAAGAAGCGCCACTAACGGCCATGGAGATTCAAACGGCCAGTATGCACAGGGAAAAACTCAGTCTTCTGCGAGCTTTGCTTCATAACTCAGTATCTTTCTGCACCATTGTTTATCTGTATTACAGTAGAATGATATTGGACTGAAATCCTATCTGTCTGAGCACGGTAGATCTGTATTACAGTAGAATGATATTGGACTGAAATCCCATCTGTCTGTTCACTGTAGATCTGTATTACAGTGAATGATATTGGACTGAAATCCCATCTGTGTTAGAGATCGTATACAGGAAGTATGGACTGAAATCCATGAGAGAGAGAGAGAGAGAGAGAGAGAGAGAGAGAGAAGAGAGAGAGAGAGAGAGAGGAGAGAGAGCAGAGAGACAGAGAAGCAGACGACAGAGAGGAAGAGAGAGAGAGAGAGAGAGAGAGAGAGAGAGAGAGAGAGAGAGAGAGAAACTGGCAATGCCTGTTAACTATAAGCGAATATGCAATCCAGAAATATTGTTTCCAGTTGGAAAAAAGACTTGACTTTTGACTGAAATTCATGTGCTCTGCTAAAGCTCATTAAACAAAGTATCTTTAGCATGTCTAGGCAAGGGGCAAAATAAGACGGAGCTTTGTGATCTCCAACTTACTCAGAAACTGACACCTTCAAGTGAGTTCCCAGTCTCTGTTCCACTGTCTAAATTGGATGCAAGAGCTGGTTTGAGGAGACTCAAAGAAAGGTTAAATCTTCGTGGCATGAATCATGACTTGCGAAAACATGCAACACAATTTCAACAGGATGAAAAGGAAAGCATCTAGTGGTAAACCTTGTCTCAGGCAAACACTGAAACCTATAGTGGAATCAGGCCCTGAGACAGTTAAGACAGGAGCTGAACCAACGTGTGTCTTTCTGCAATAGGATTTCTTGCACGGCAGAACTTCATCGAGCACTTACGTCGTCCGTGGATGACGACGTTGGCGCACATGCTCAGCAACTTAACAATCGAGAAATTTACAACGACAAGGTGGCCATGGATTGCCATCATCTCAACGCAATGACAAGGTGGCCATGGATTGCTATCATCTCAACCCCATGACAAGGTGGCCATGGATTGCCATCATCTCAACGCCATGACAAGGTGGCCATGGTTGCCATCATCTCAACGCCATGACAAGGTGGCCATGGATTGCCATCATCTCAACGCAACAACAAGGTGGCCATGGATTGCCATCATCTCAACGCCATAACAAGGTGGCCATGGTTCCCGTCATCTCAACGCAACAAGGTGGCCATGGATTGCCATCATCTCAACACCATACAGGTGGCCATGGATTGCCATCATCTCAACGCCAAAAAGGTGGCCAGGGATTGCCATCATCTCAACGCAAACAAGGTGGCCATGGATTGCCATCATCTCAACGCATTGACAAGGTGGCCATGGATTGCCATCATCTCAACGCAACAACACGGTAGCCATGGATTGCCATCATCTCAACGCAACAAGGTTAGGTTAGGTGCCTGAATTGCCATCATCTCAACGCCATGTCAAGGTGGCCAGGGATTGCCATCATCTCAACTCAACAACAAGGTGGCCATGAATTGCCATCATCTCAACGCAACAGCAAGGTGGCCATGGATTGCAATCATCTCAACGCAACAAGGTGGCCATGGATTGCCATCATCCAACGCCATGACAAGGTGGCCATGAATTGCCATCATCTCAACGCCATTACAAGGGGGCCATGAATTGCCATCATCTCAACGCCATGACAAGGTGGCCATGAATTGCCATCATCTCAACGCCATGACAAGGTGGCCATGGATTCCCCATCATCTCAACGCAACAACAAGGTGGCCATGGATTGCCATCATCTCAACGCAACAAGGTGGCCAGGGAATTGCCATCATCTCAACGCAACAAGGTGCCATGAATTGCCATCATCTCAAGCAACAACAAGGTGGCCATGGATTGCCATATCTCAACGCACAACAAGGTGGCATGGATTGCCATCATCTCAACGCCATGACAAGGTGGCCATGAATTGCCATCATCTCAACGCCTTACAAGGTGGCCCATGGATTGCCATCATCTCAACGCCATGACAAGGTTGCCATGGATTGCCATCATCTCAACGCAACAACAAGTGTGGCATGGATTGCCATCATCTCAACGAACAAGTGGCTTTGGATTGCCATCATCTCAACGCAACAAGGTGGCCATTAATGCCATCATCTCAACGCAACACCAAGGTGGCCATGGATTGCCATCATCTCAAAGCAACAACAAGGGTGGACATGGTTTTTGCCATTTCTCAACGCCAATGACAGGGGTGGCCATGATTGCCATCCATCTCAACGCCATGACAAGTGGCCATGGATTGCCACATCTAAACGCCATGACAACGTGGCATGGATTGCATCTCTCAACGCATGACAGGTGGCCATGATTGCCATCATATCAACGCAACAAGAAGGGCATGATTTTGCCATCATATCAACGCCATGAAAAGGTTGCCATGGTTTCCATCATCTCAACGCAACAAGGGTGGGCCATGCTTGCCAGGGCTGTCACAACGTTGAAAATAACTCTCAAGTCATTTAAGAAAACCTCATTCACACAACTCTTTTAAAACATACCTTCCAAAAACACACCAGAAATTCTGTTGTTTTTTTCCTCTGGAAGATCTTAGATCAGATGAAAAAATGTTAATCTCCTTCAGAAACTCAAAGATCACATCAGGTGGGACAGCTGAACACGGTTATCATGGAGTGCGCTGTCAAATCTGTATGTGGACGATGAAGGAGCTGTACAGACAATTGTGAGAAACAGGTCTGTGCGCAGCTGGCCTAGTTGACAGCACGGACCACAACCCCAGATAAGCTTCCCAATAAGATGATTTGTTATGAAACGTCAGTTCTCTCGATCTTTTCAGACTGACTGAAGAAAACCGTTGAAAGAAACAGAGGCCACATATTGATGTTGAAGCAATAATGTCAGTTCGTCAAGAGCGCCCACCGGGCCCAGGGACGCTGCACTGCACCCGTCACTTCGGCAGCGTTCATTGGTGCCTGTTCTCATCCAAAACTTTCGCAGGACACCACCTACTAAGCCCCCTACTGACGACAATAATTGCTTGGGTCGCGGAGCCCGCGTGAGTGAGCTCTCCTCTAGAAGACCCCACCCCATCCGTCAACACAGCCCCATGGGCACATATCGGTGACCCTGACGGAATAAAACCCAAGGCCACGAGTGGGAAAGGCCCATTGAAATGAGGTCACCATGACAGAGGGCATGAAGGTCCGGAATTTTGGCAACACTATCAGAGATGTTCCTTTCACTGGACGAAACTCGACTGTGTGGTCCCAGTCTTCCCCAGTTGAGCCCGTAGCAAAATCAGCTCCGGGTAGGTGCCAGTGGGGGCAGAAAACTCCCTCATGGCTTGATGGGAATAGAACCCACAAACCTCCCCCCCCCAGGAGTCCGCGACTCTAACCGTTTTGCCACGGTGGCTAGTTTATTAAAAATGAAAGAAATTAAATATGGGAGAAAGTTACTAGGGAGGGGGGGGGGGGGGGGGCAGTGTTTTAAGCTTATGTAAAGCTGTATAAATATCAAGCAATCGTCTCTATATTGACACTTCGATTGTGAAAAGTGCTTTCGCTTCAGCAAAAGGGCTATAAAAGTTCACTATCGTAGTATTTTTCATATCATCCTTCTTCTCCTACTTCTCTCCTCCTCCTCCTCCTTCACCCATCATTCATCACCATCATTTCATTTTTATCTCATCATGCCATTATCCATCGCATCATCCATCACCACTGGTTCTTTTTGTGCATATTCATGTCGCAAACGGTTCACGGTGTTGATCTGAAAGCATACTGCGCAGCAGTGTTTCCCTTCTCAGCACATACTGGGAGTTCCAGGGTTCATTTCTTTTACTTAGCAAACCCTGAGGTGTACATCAATCTGCAGCTTTTGGGCATTTGTTTCAGACAGACATTTGACTTCGATGAATCGATTCATGGTAGTGTATAGTTTAAAAATGAGTTTTGGTTCAGCTGAAAACTTGGGTTATCAGTGGTGTCTCCCTTTTACAATCCTGTAACGTGAATAAGAAGGCCAGTTTCCCGTAAAGGCAAAGACAACCTAACTCGAATCAGACAACTGGAATAAACCTTCCACAGCAAAACTAAACTGGGATTTTCTTTGTGAGGAAATATGGTCAGCACTGCAGCTGGCTCCCAGTGGGGCGGTGACGTGGCTGTCAGTCTTCATGGACAGAGTATGGCTGCAGACCTACCGACCCTTTGGAAAGAATCAGCACCTCATCTTCAAAGTCGCTTCCCCTTTTGTCTTGGTGTTTGGAATCTTCGGAAATTTCATGGTTTTTTTGATCATGGGGCCCCTTTGCTGACTCCAGCGTGAGGTGTTCTTCCAGGTGCTGGCCTTTTCTGACCAGATCTTGTGATATGGGTTCCCTGCCTGTCTGGTTGAACTATGTGTTTGGTGCACCGTTCCCCGAGGACATTGGCACCCCCAGTGTCAAGTGTCAAAAGGTAAACAAACATGCCGCAGGGTCTTGTCAGTATGGGTAACTTGTGGCACTCACCATGCAAAGAGCGGCTTTTGGTACTATGGCCCCATCGATCGGTGCCGTGTGGACGAAGAGAAAATCGCAAATTGTCGCTGGTGTTTGGTCGTCGTTTTTACCCTGAGTAACTTTCCCCTTTTTCTTCGGCTTTGTTTTCGATGAAGAGCGCTGTGCGGGCTACATCACAAAGTGCTGTCTGGTTACCGATTCACAAGCGCACGTCTGGTTTCAGGACTACATTTTCCCCTGGGTGCACCTCGCGGAGTTTTCTCTCCTTCCCGTCGTCTTGCTAATCATCAGCAACACAGTTCTTCTCCGAAAACTGGCCGCCTCCGTCAGACCCAACAAGCATCTCCTGTACAACAGGCCAGCCAGGATTCCAGACAACGGCAAAGGTCCTCAATGACTGTCACCCTGCTGAGTTTGAGCGCTTCGTTTTATATCTCTTGACTACACCCCTGCCTGCGTTCTTTATTTCAGTGATCTATGTCGTCACCCCCAATGTCGGCAACCTGGACCCGGTTCTGACTGGACACTATCGTATCTTTGAGGCCGTGAGCTATGTCCTGTGGTACTCTAATAGCGCTGTCAACTTTTATTTGTATTGCCTAACCGGTAAAAAGTTCAGGACTGAGTTCCGAAACATGGCAGTCGGGTTTTTCAGTCTGTTCCACAAGACGCAGGCCCGATCTTCAACCGTGGCATCATCCAGAGGTGCGGACACAGTGGCTGGAAAGAACAGGGTGAGGGCTGTCACTGGAGCTGAGCTTTAGCAAGACGTCCAGACCTGAAAGATGAAGTCAAGACCTAAATGGAACCCTGCACACGGGCATTACACTGGCCTCACCACACTCCAAGCCCTTGGTATTATACTAGCCTCACCACACTCCAAGCCCTTGCTGTTATACTGGCCTCCACACTCCAAGCCCTTGCTATTATATTGGCCTCATCACACTCCACGCCCTTGCTATTATACTGGCCTCATCACACTCCAAGCCCTTGCTATTATACTGGCCTCATCACACTCCAAGCCCTTGCTATTATACTGGCCTCACACTCCAAGCCCTTGCTATTATACTGTGCCTCACCACACTCCAAGCCCTTGCTATTATACTGGCCTCATCCACCCAGCCCTTGCTATTTACTGCCTCCACCCAAGGCCCTGCTACTTATACTTGTCTCTCAGACAGGCTTCCGCGTGCATTCACCACAAAGAACCCCCTGCTCCTCTTTTGTGTCTTGCTCTTTCTGTTTTTTTTTGTTTTCCTTTCAGACGCCGCCAATGCTCTTTGTTCTTTTTGTGTCCCATTCTGATTCTCTTCCATACACCTGCT
>CM031603.1:96826292-96831311 GCA_018398815.1 Conus ventricosus
GGCACCACCTGGGAAGGCGTGCTTGGAAAGCTGGGGGTTGGCAAGTGCAAGGCACGGTCTGCTTTTCCTTTAGACATGTGTCAGGCATGACCTCTGATCACGAACACCAGCTTATGCCACCCTACCTGCAATATCCAAACATTGACATACTTATTGACTATGTCATCGTGAGGAAGAGCGACAGGCGTGACTGGCGGGTCACGAAGGCCATGTGCGGCGCGGACTGCTGGACAATCACCGCCTCATCGTCTCCAAGCTCAAACACCGCGAGATCTCTTGCAGCTAACATTTGGCCGTAGACAAAAATGTGGAACAAGGACAAACTTGTCAAGTATGGTCCAGATCCCTGATGATGACCATACGGCCAATCCAGGATCTGTTCCCACAACTGACAGTAGTTTGTCACCATCTTTCTGCTGAACGTGGAATTTGAGAGGCTAGTGTCGTGAACTGATGTATAACGTACGAAACAATGTGAACACTATCAGTTATATTACCGTTATCATCAAGCCCCGTAGTATGAACGACCACAGAGGCGCCTCAAATGATCTGACAAAAAGCTTTCTCCGTTTCACCCTGCTTCTGTCGCTTTGAAGACGTCCTTCAGTCTTAAGCCGTCCATTCAGGGATGGTGTCCTCCAGCTCCTTCTCTATCTGCCTGTCCTCTTCTCCTCCGGCACCGGAGTCTGTTCCTCCCAGCTCCTTCTCTATCTGCCTGTCCTCTTCTCCTCCCAGTTCCTCTCTATCTGCCTGTCCTCTCTCCTCCAGCTCCTTCTCTATCTGCCTGCACTCTTCCCCCAGCTCCTTCTCTATTGCCTGTCCTCTTCTCCTCCCAGTTCCTTCTCTATCTGCCTGTCCTCTTCTCCTCCGGCTCTGAGTCTTGCGGGATGTCTTGGCGTGCACTGATGAAAGTGAGATGGATCAGTATCTCCTGCAACACCCATCAGGTACAGTGTGAAATTGATCTCTATCTCTCCTACATTGCTAACTACGGTGCTAAATGTATCCACATCTCTTTTCATTATCATCATTCACGGTGTCAAACCGAGCATTATTCCTCAATTCATCTGTAAGTCACGGTGTCAAACGTTAGTCACAGTGTCGAATAGATCTCTTGTTTCTGTGTGTTCTGACTCAGTGTCTTATGAAATTTACTTGAGGGGACATTTTCGGCCAGCTACTGCTGGTCTTCATCAGCCCAGGCAGTCTGGGCTGATGAAGACCAGCAGTAGCTGGCCGAAAATTTCCCCTCAGGTAAATTGTATTAGACTCTGAGTAGAACACACCAGAAATATGAATAATCCGGAGTCGGAAAGTGTCTTTGCTCAAATGGATCTCTGTTTCCTATATTATCCACTAGTCAAGGTGTCAAACAAATTTATGTCACCTCATTATCCGTTAGACATTATGGTAACTGTGTACACTCTGACATATCCTACTCACTCTGTGCATAACCGACTGCCTCCCTTTTCTCGTCGATCATTTCCAGTTCCCTCCCCCTTTTTCTTTTTTTTTTAAATTCAGTTTTCCCTGTTCCAGTAGCAATGATAGCCCTTCCCTCATTGATCACTTCCATTTCTTTCCAACCATTATTATCAGTACCAAACACCACTGTATATAGCTATCATTATAGTCACAACCGAATAGTTTTGGTTGTTTTCCATTCACTGATCAATTTTGTTCCTTGCTTCTAAGCATTAAGCATTATCCTTGATCTACCATAAGTACTATCATCACTGTAATATCATACCATTAAAACAATAACTATAAACACCCTGGTGTTCTACTACCCTCCAACCCCTTCCTTTCTCCCCTTCTATGTTTAACCACTATTAATACTGTATCACCAAACGTAACATTATTCCTCCTCTTATTAGTTAATGTATTTAAATATTTCATCATAATCACTGTCATCACTATTATTGTTATCATAACTATTATTATTATCTTATCATTATCATTGTCATCAGTTTTATTTCACCTCCCATCGTCCTCTTCCCAATGGCCTCGTTTTCATTCAACACCATTTTGCGCCGAACATGAGAAGATAAATGGTTGCTCGTTCATCGTTTTCATTGTCCTAAATGTTGTTTTGTTGCCCGAAGAAGACTCAAGAGGTGCGATGCACGATGTTTCTGTCCTTTAATCTGTTTGTGTGATTGTCTTTCAGAGCTAATAACCTTTCTTTTTAAAGACTGCCTCCTAGTTAATGGCATGCATGTGAAATGTTTCAAAAACGTCAGCTGTGCATATCACTCATGAACAATTTATAGCACATTAACTGCTTTATGAAATAAAATTAACAAGTTAATGGAATGGTTTAAATTTCATGGCATGTGTCTCCATAAATCGATAATAGATAAACGAACAAAGACATAAGCGATGAGAACTTCCAGACGAAGCGTCACGATTACCTACATAATCATCTCTATCTGTGTGATAAAGAAAAGGGGACTGAAGAAGTTGATCATCATAAAGTTCCAGGCGTCATTGGAACACAGCTTGTCATGATCAATATCATGTCATGATAATAATTTTGTAACTTGTGTTTCAAAGATTCTTCAGCTTCCGAAATCAAAATGTTTCTGAGATGAACGTGGTCATACGCCATTTTTATGTGTATGTTGAATTTGATTTCAGCTACGTTTTTTCAATAAGGTAATCGATCATTAATAACATATACAAACCAGTGTTCAGTCTTTAAATGCTGAATATCAAATGAATCCTTCCTAAATCTTCAACATTATTCTGATTTTAAAAGTCTAGGTATGGTACCTCTGAGAACGAAATCCCCTTTTTGCTAAGCATTACTCATGTTTAAAGAAATGCCGAATAGTAATCCCAAGCAATAAAGCAAGCAAGATTTTCTACACCCACCATGGATTTTTCCTCTCAAACCTAGTTTTATGTACTTTGGTAGTTGTTTGTGGAACGTTTTGACTTTATTCCGGGTACATGCACGTCTTTCTCACATCTTGTGCAAAGCTCTGTACAGATTGTTGATTAATCATGATTATGGTCTTCCTTCCATCATTCTATTCAATTATGTCCCATTCGACCGTGTTTCTTCTCTAGGGCATTGCTGTGAAAGTTAGGTCATTCCAAAGAGAGGGAACGAGGAAAATAGGACACATGAATTCAGTCTCTTTCTGCACACAGTGATGCTTATAGGACTGCAGAGTTCTCTGCTTACTACAGCAACAATGTGAATGTTGCTTTTGCTGGTGAAAATATTTCGTCACATGTTCTACAGGAATAACTACTGTTTGATACTGTGTGCCTTGAGCAGATTTATCAGTTTTGTGCTTGGAATATTAAGGGCAGTCTATGCTAGTTTTGATACCTGATGGGTAAGGCTTTCACGTCTCACGTGCTTCTTTTGCTGTAAGTAAAACCAGTGTCTGCACAGAACGAAGGAACTTGACAAAAACTGCCAATGCCACATCACACGGCGTCCCCTGACTGACAGAAGGTACAACAATGTATCACAGTGCTATTGCTTTCCCTTCCCCTTCAGGCACACGCGCACCTCCACCTCCCCTTCCAGACAAACTTATACACACGCGATAGGTATGGAATACTGACAGAGACAGAACGGCTGGCCAACCCCAGTTTCCATGTGTGATAGTCCCAGGGATATCAAAAGGACTACGCACGTGAGACCTGGGACAGGAATGAATATCGGTGAAATTGGTAAGTTGGGGGGGGGGGGGGGTCAGGGGATAAGGATGCTGAGAGAGAGAATTTAGCTCGGCTACAGCATCACTGGGAAGACGCTACCATTTATGGTGCATGTAGAAGATAATGATGGTACACAGTTAGAACTGATCTTTCTGACCCGATCCATATCGACAGTACTTGGGGTACGCCAGACCCTGAATTCTGCGAAGTTGTCGTGAAACGTCACAATCCAATGAACTCCCGAACGTGGGGGGTGGGGGGTGGGAGAGTAGTGAAGAAAAGAAAAGAGAAGTTCACTGCGTTGTGATGTTTCATCAACGGCACTGGAAGCGCCACAGAATTGTGGGTGGTGTTTACCTTAAGTGCCACGAGACGACTGTTACAACTGCTGAAGACTGGACTCACTGAGAAGTCCTCATACCGGGTGGAAGTCGTCTCTGAGCAAGCATCAGCCGATGATTCTGTTCAAAATACGAAACGCAGTGATCTTCAGTAATGCCAAAGAAGGTTTCAATATTAATATTTCAACGTCGTTTTTCTTATATCCCATCTCCCCTTCCCCTTTGTCCCTCCCAATCCATTCCCTTAGATATTTTTTTACAATGAGTGAGAAATTTGCCCCCCACCCTTCTCCCCCACTTGTCTTTCCCCACTACATGTATCCTTCGGATGTTTGCTTGTTTGTTGTCCTGCCTGAACAAGACCAACTGGTCAAGGTGCTTGTTTGTTGTCCTGCCTGAACAAGACCAACTGGTCAAGGTGCTTGTTTGTTGTCCTGCCTGAACAAGACCAACTGGTCAAGGTGCTTTGTTACTTATCAGTCAATATATTTGATAGCTGAGTGTGAAGAACCTCTCAATAAAAACAACAACAGAGAAAAACTGAATTTGAAAGATTCGATAAAATAGCTGAGAGAATTTCAACTACCATTCAAGTACAGGGTTTTTGCATCTAGCAATCCATGAGAAGCGAAACTGCACTTGAAAACTTGAATTAAGATTATTCCAGCTCCCAGCCCTGCATGTAACTGTAAGGAATGATGTTTTTTTTTCTTCACATATTTAATGTCACCTCTCTTATCCCTCCACTCAACAGTTCCTTCATTTTCTTGCATATTCATCCCTCAACATAAATCTAGCAAAGTATTTACTTAAAACAAATTAATAACAAATTCATGTATGTACAAATATATAAGTTGTTATAACAAAGAGTTCAATTCAAAATATCCTATGACATTTGTCTTGATGTTCTTTGCATTTAAAGGAATGAATGGGAGAATGAGTTGGCACAACTGACAACATGTATATGTTGGAATATAATCGTGCTTGGAAAATATTA
>CM031603.1:96831411-96851411 GCA_018398815.1 Conus ventricosus
TTTCGCATTGAGCACGCAGCATTTCAACTCTGGGTAGGAGCCAGTCAGGGAAAGAAAACTCTCACTTTTGGGCTTTAATGGGAATCAAACCCAGGGCATCCCTGCCGAAGTCCGCGACACTAACCACTTTGCCAGGCGGCTGATCTCTTGAAAATTTTGTTTTTCCACGTCCACTTGCATTAGCACCAAAACATTTTAATGAGATTTACAAAATGGCAATTACATCAAACATTGCCAATTATGAACTGTGCATGGGGCATGCCTAAACCCTGCAGCATATCGTTGATTATATCTGAAATTTAAAGAAAGATTGCAAAAGGTGTATCTAATAATGTACTGAAAAACAGAACAACGATAACATCGAGCACAGCAAACATTAAAAAAACAACATACATTGAAGCAAATAGGTAAACAAACAAACAAGCAATCAAAATCAAACGATTGGACAGACATGCACGTACATACGCGCACGCGCGCACACACATACACAGAGAAAAAGTCGGTGAGAGATGACTAAAGTAGATTATGTCAAATATATAACAAACACATGAATATATCGATGAAATCTCTACTGTCGTGGGAACTGTCATCCTATGTTACACAGTTTGTATATCAGCACGCTAGAAGATTCAAAACGGGGGTTTTCTCATCAGACAAGTTTGATAACATTTGTACCAAAGGATATCATCACTCACTTTGAATCAGCTGAAGAAAACAAAAGCAAAAGAGTAAACATTTCTTACTATAGATTACTAAAGGGACTTTTTGTTTTTGCATGTAAGGGAATGCAGTGTAAAAGCAAGAAAAATATATTTCTAGTGAACTCGTCCAGTTAATACCGTATTGGGGGGAAAACTCATATTCTTATTTCCAGGTGTTGTGCATATTTTTCTATCTAAATTTTAAGATATACCTTCCAAAAAGACACACACACACACACACACACACACACACACACACACACACACACACAACACACACACACACACACACACACACACACAAACACACACACTTTCTTCGCAATGTACCTAATGTCCAGTGATTAGTTCTCTAATTTCTGTCGTTTTTCTTTGTTTTGGCTGGCCTGGGGTAACTCCTATTGACGTCGGATCTCTGTCCCCAGGCGTTGAGCATGATCATATCGGGAGAGATAGGTTGGTGGGTTTCCTGTCGTCATGCAAACCTCCCGAAGCCTGAAAGGGTCAAGGCATGATTTCTTGGCCCTGGCCTCGTCGCTGACTCCGTGGTTGGTGGGTTAAGGAGGAGTGAAATTAAAGAAAAGAGAAAAAAGGTTGCTTCCCTCCCCCCCCCCCCCACCCACCACCCCCCCCCCCAAAAAAAAAAAAGAAAAAGAAAAAAAAAAAAGAGCACAGTCCATGATTTGGGCCCCAAGATTTATCTCTAGCATCTAACAGTCTGCTGACGAAGGTCTGCTTGTCGTTCACTTCTGTAAATCATATCGCAGTGAAGTTCCTTTACACGGGTCATAATGCTTTACCACTTACATTTGCTAATGTCACTGTTTTCTACTTTCCTTTGTTCATGAGCTGCACAATTTTTTCCATCACAAATTATCGACGCGATTCCTCAGATGTTTTTCTTCTAACATTTTGGCACGGGTTTTTATACACTTCACATCGAATGTTCCGGTATTAACCGACGATTCCTTTAACCTCACACCGATTGCGACCCACATTTCCTCTTCTTTTCCCCCCCATCTCTCTTTTCCAAAGCACAGTAATGAATGAAAGTACATCCACCAGACAGCTGCTCGGAATGGAGCAAACAATCCTTAGTTCTATGTCACTGCATCACACGTAGTCAGCCGCCAAGTAGAAGAAACGTGGGTGTTAAGACGTTCGCCAAAACCATGCTGCTTTTCCTCCAGGGGAGCAGTCATCTCCTTGGCTGTAGTTTTGTCTTTGGTGTGGTTCCAGTCATGCTGGCTTTCCGGTGACGAAGCTGTCGACCAGTTTGACTCTGAATACCAGAACTTTAAAGATGTGCAAATTTCCCTTCACAGGGATAGGACTGAAGTCTCAAAGGGCATTATATGTCACAGGCTTTTTCGCAGAGGGATAGAAGGAAAAACACAAACTGACATTACCAATTTGTCACAAACAGGGGGGGTTTAAAAAGGGGACCCAAATTGCCTTTATACTGTCGCATAAACATACCCCAAAATTTTTCAAACTTCCCAAATTTTTTTGCTCCTTTTCCCCCACCCCACCTCACTCAGCCGGGACAGGGAAAATCCGCCAGAGAAAAAGGGAAAACCTTTTCATCAGACTAAATTGCTACCCCCCACGTTTTGGGCAAAAAGTGCCCTAAAAGCCGCCTTTTCCTGTTCTCTGACTTTTAACCAAAAAAAAACGACCCTAAAAAACAAACATACTGGGGCGGGGTTTACCTTTTAAAATACAAATTTAAAAAGTTTTCAAAGGGGGGTTGGAGAAAGTAGCCAAAATGAAAAAGGCCCCCCATAGAGTAAACGTGGGGAAAACCCAAAACCGCGACTAAACCCGCCTTAAAATTTCAAAACGGTGTCTTTTCCCCGGGGGCTTTCTTTTCAGGGCGGTGTAAAAGCCCGGCTCGGCAGGTGGCAGGAAAGCTTTTAATTGCTATTTGCCGGCCTGCCGGCCCAGTTTTTGGGGTTTTTATTTCCCCTTTGTGGGGGGTTTTGGGTTTGCTTTAGGGGCAATAGAAGAAAAAGGGGGGGATTTTAAGTTAGAAAAAGTTTTTGAATCAAAAATACTTTTTCATCAGCTTTTTGTTTTAAAATTTTGTGGGGGAAGACATGGAATCACAACAACTTATATATAACCCCAACACCCCACCACACTCACAAAACCAAAACACACACCCCCCAGTACACACACCACCACACACACCCATAACCAAAAACCCCCAAACACACCCAAAACACACACCCCCACACACACACACACACAAAACACACCCACACCCCGGCACACAACACCACAACACCACACCCCTCAAAGGGGCCCTCACACACAGAGGCCCAAAACACACGAGACAGGACGGGCACTTACACACACGCACCTCCTTTTTCCCCCCCTCCTCTTCATCCCTCCCCTTCCTGCCTACATACTTCGATTTTAGAAGGGGCTGCCCTAGGGGCCCCCCCTGGGGCGCGGTTTTGGCCTAAACCAATCCCCGGGGTTTTAAAGGGGAGCAGGGCCCCGCCCCCCATAAACAATTTTAACCCCCAAAATTTTTTCGCGGACATTTGGACGGCAGGAGGGGTTTTTTTTTTGTGGGCGGTTTGTGTTTTTTTTTAAAAACCCGGTTTTTACTGAAAAACAGAATTGTGTATTTTAAAGGTTTGTTGGCTTGTTGAAACAATATTGTTGAAAAGTTTAAGCTATTTTTTAATCCCGTTTTTGGCAGATAAAGTTTGTTCAAAACCCCCGGGCCCGAAGCAAAAAACTATAAAGCGTTGATTGTTGGGGGGACGCTAAGCCATGTTTAAAAACTTTGGCTTTCATTTTTAAAGGGGAGGTAAAAAACGCCGGGTTCGTATTTAAAAATTTTTTTTGCTTTTCCCTCCCAAGTAAAAAATGTTCTCAGTTTGTATTAGATTGTTTGATTTTTTAACTTTAGTTTCAGTTTTTAAAGGTGGCAAGCGGATCGTGTTTTTAAAGATGTGTTTTATTTTTTTCTACTTTTTTTAATTTCAAACCCCGGTTCACTTTTTTAAGTGGGGCCTTTATCAATGAATGGCGATTTTTCGAATTTTTGGGGCCCAAAACAAATAGATGGGTTTTGGCCCAAGACCTTTTTTATTTTTACCAGTATGGAGGGGGATAGGGGGTTCCGGCACACTTCAATAAATGCCCCAAAATTATACAATGACGGATGTATACACGGGCGATTAGATTTTCCCCCAAAAAAAAAGGCTTGGCAGGGCATTTAATTGTTTGAAAATCTCCCAAATTTTTCAAGCCTGGTTGAGAAAAGGGGCACAGCAAACTGGGGGCCAAAAAAACCCAAGGGGAAATGGGCTTCCCCCCCCAATGAGGGCAGCCCTCAATGCCGGGGGCCCCAAAAATTTGGTCAAAGACCCTTGTGATCGCTTGACTAAAAGGGGGCAGAAACCAAAAAGCTCAGCGGCTAACTAGGCCAAACGCCCTTGGGTGACACTTGGGTTGTTTGGGGTTTTTTGCGCGGGGGGACACCCCTGTTTTTCCCACTTCTTTTTTGGGTTTTTTGGGGTTTGTGTTTTTTTGGGCCTACCCCACGCACGCAGGTCCCTCCCCCCCACCCCCGGACTTTTTTATTGTGGTTTGTTTTTTTGGTTTGTGTTTGGGTTGTTTTTTTTTGTCCTGCCCCCCGCATGCAAAACCCCCCCCCCCCCACCTCCCTTTCCCCCCCCCCCCGGGCAGGCAACACTAAATTTTCCTTCTAAGTTTTTAACAAGTTATTTCCTTCTTATTTTAAGGGTTTATTTTTAAGTTGCCCCCCTTAAAGGTCTTCTCGGGGACCCCCAAAGTTTTTAATAAGTTCTTAAAAGGGCCCTTGATAAAGTTTTAAAGGGTAAGTTTTAATAAGTTCTTAAATAATTTCGGAAAAGGTCACCCCTTGAATTTACAAAAAATTTCCTTATTTTTTACTTATAATTATCAAAAAAATACAAGCAAATTTTTTTTATTTTAAATAGTAAATGTCTAAGATGGGTACACACCGCCCCCAAAAAAAGTGCATCTTTTTGAGGATGTCTTGCTAAAGCGTTCCTGCAAAAAATCTTAAAAAAGGGTTTTTTACACCCAAAAAAACCGAATTGATTAAAATTTGGGGTTTTGGAAATGCCCTTTTATGGGGCCCATGCTTTAATTTATTGACACCATAATTTTTATAATACCCCCATGATTTTTTTTTTTTTAAAAATTTAAAATTAAGTTTTTAAAAAATTTATTTTTTTTCCCTTTTTGGATCAAAATAAGGCTTTTTTAAATTGGGGGTTTTTGGGCCGGGGTGGGGGTTTTTTTCTGCATTTGGGCCGATTTTTTGATTGCTTTCGTTTCTGTTGCCATCGGTTAAAAATTTTTTTGGCCCCCAATAACGGCCCCCAACAGGCAATGGCCCCAAAAAAAGGGCACATTTTTAAGTTCAATATTCCATGAAGCCCTTTGGTGTTGGGGGGTCTTGTTTTCGCATGGATTTTTTATAGCTGGCTTTTAAAAACCATCTTGTTCTTGGGGTGGCGGGGGTTATTTTTTAAATGTTGCGGGTAAAAATTAATTTTTTTTGTTTTTTTTCCATTTTGTTTAATTTTTTTCCTGCTTTAAAACCCCCGGGAGGGATTCTTTTAAACGGGCCCCCACCTGGTTCAGTGTTTTTTTGAGGATTTTCTGGTTTGGGGAAATTTTCCAAACCTGATTTTGGGGGTCGAGGATTTTCCCTGTTCATTTTAAAGGGGAAATAAAATCATAGGATTAAAAGAAATTTTAATTTTCCCAGAAAAGGGCGATAAAAAAATTTTTAAAATTCTGTAATAAAATCAAACCCTAGGCCAAATTTTTGGGTTAAAAACGGGTTCTTCCCTTTTTAAATTTCATAGGGAAGATCTTTTTCGAATCAAGGGGACCCAAATCTAGCTGGGTTTAGGGTACAAACAAGAACCGTTTCCCCAAAAAATTTTCAAAAATTCAAAGACCCTAGCTGCGCTTCTTTCCTGTTATGATATTTTTAAAAGGGCCTTGTGGAGACATTGTAAATCGGTTCAATGCTTAAAATTCAGTTCCGGGGAAAATTGTTTTTTTTTTTTCCCACTTGCTGCCAAAAAATCCCAGCCCCCTTTTTGGGCAAAATTGTTTGGGTTTTCATTTGGGGGCATTCAAAATTTTTAAAGGAAGGTTTAGGTGCCTTGTAGCTGTAGTAGATTAAATTTTCAGGGGTTTTAGAAATTTTAATTTTTTTATTTTCTAAAAATGACCCCCCCAAAAAAAAAGGGTTACAAACCTTTGTATACCATTCTGCTGTTATTGGGGGACAAAGTTAGGAAAACCAAGGTTTGGGTAAAAGTTGTTAAAAATTTAAAACCAAGCAGTTTGGCAAACTAACGGGGGAGGTTTCAGCAAAGGGATTGCTATCATTGCAGCTTCGGTTCCCACAAAAGATTTTTTTGTTAAGCAAGGAAAATTTTTCCGACAATTAAATAGGAAAAAAAAAACTTTTTTTAAAAAAGGGTTTCCCTCACCAAAAATTGATGGGCCCGGCGCGGGGGTTTTAATGCGTTTGGTTTTTAGCGGAAGTTTTTTTTCGCTTTTTTGGTAAATTTGGGGGGAATAGGGCGAGAAAAAAGACTTTAAAAAAGCTATGGAGCAATTTGGCACTGCAAAAGGGACCCTAAAAAGGCGAGACTTAAGCATTTTGATTTTTTTAATGACACCCTGAAAAAACGGGGGCAGGGCATTTTACACTTTTAAAAAATGTTCCAAGCAAAAAAAGAATTTTTTCTATTTAACGGAAAAAAAACCCCAAAGTCCAGACATTGCCCCCCCCAAAAAATCAGTGTTTTTTAATAAACCATCAGAAAAACAAAAGGCAAAAAAATCGCGTTTTTTGTCTTTGGGTTTGACTGGGGGTGTTTTTTTTTGGCGCAAAATTTTGGGCTGAATAAAAAAGGAAAAAAATCTATTTTTCGCCCAAAGGATAGGGGAAGGGGAAAATCAGGGCTTTTTAAAAGGGCAACCCAAGCAGCGGGTGTCAGTAAAAAAAACCGGGCCAAAAAAAGGGTGACAAACCGGGGGGGGGGGAAAAATTTTATTTACCTGCACCTAGGCGAAAAACAGAGACCAAAACTTTGTTTTAAACCCCCAAACAAAAACCCAAAAAATGGACTTCTTTTTTATTTAAACCCTTTTTTTTGGATTAGACGAAAAAGTTTTAAGTACGCATTTTAAGCCCTTGACAGGGGTTTCAAGTTTTCAAAGGGGGGGAAACCCATTAACAAAAAAGGGGCCCCTTTTTGCGGGGCTGTTGTTTTAAAATGGATATACCAACGGGGGCCCACTAATTTATCCTCGCAGGGTTCAAGTCGAGGAGGGAAAAAAATTTTAAAAGGGGCCAAGTGAATAAAATTATTGTTTAAAACATAGATTTTAAACCAATTAAAAGAGGCATTCCAGGATTTTCACAAAATCACAGGCTTTAGTTGAAAAACTTAACAAACGGGTTACCCGAAAGAGTTTCTTTTAAAAAAAATAAAAGAGAGCTGATTGACCTTTTTCTCGCAACACAGAAGGGGGTTTAAAAGACCCCCTCATTTTGGGGAAATGAATAAGGAAAAATTTTAAAGGGTTAAAACCAGTACAAGCAATCAAAAGAAAAAACAATAAATGTTTTTTGGAAGGAGGTCTTAATGGGAAAAACTTTTAAACCGGGTTTGGTTTAAAATTTTAAGGTACCTTTATTACCGGGGGAAGCAAAAGGGGGCCCTCGCATCAGGGAAACCACCCAAGGGGGGAGTATTGATCCATATGAAAAAAAAGAATTGTAAAGTTGAATCCCCCCGTGTATTTTTTACGAGAAACTGACACAAAAAAAACCCAAACCAGCTCCTCAAAGATTTTTTGGGTGAAGGAAAACTGCTGAAAACCCCACCGGACACTTTTCCGTTTTTAATTTAAATTTTCGGCCCCTTTCCGGGCCCGATTGCAAATGAAAACTCCGGATTAAAAAACCCCCGTTTTGGGTGTTTTTTCCTTTTTTAATGATTTTTTTTTGGGTTAAAAACTTTGTGTTGACTCATGTAAATTAGATGGGCATTTTACGTTGCGGGATGAAAAGTTTTATTCCCAAAACAATGTCTTTTTTGGTTTTTCATTGATATGTTTGACTAAAACGCTGGGGAGATTTTCCCCTTGTTTTTCCTTTAATGATTTTTCCTGGCTCGAAAATTTACTGTACTTTTTTGCCCTTTAAAACCCCAATTTTCCCCTTAATCCCCTTTTTCCGATAATTCTCCTTCATCTTTCCAAAAACCCCTTTTTGGTTAGAAATTTGAATGCAAGGCGAATCTTTGGGGTAATCAGATGTTTCTTTCCCCACCCCGCCCCTTTAGTTTACTTCTAATTCCCATGCCCTTTATAGATGTTTTCAAGGGAATCTAAACCCAAAACTATCGGGAGGGGGTTGAAAGCACTCTGGACTGGGATACAGGGCTTAAATTTAGTCAAAAGAAACTCTAACATAAAAAAGCTTTGATAATTCTAAAACAGTAAACCCAAAAAAAAACGGGTTTTGCCCCTTTTTGACTTTTTTTTTTTTTCCATCTTTATCCCCAAAAAGGTGATCATGAAATCTTCTGAAGCCCCTGTTTAATTTTTTTTGAAGTCACCCTTAATTGCTTCTTTCCCTCTCGGGTGACAAATTTCTGCACTTTGCGCTTGTGCGGTTTCTCCTTGCTTTCCCCAAACGGGGGTTTTGCCACAGCTTAAAAAAGGTTTTTTTCCCTAAAGCACTGTGGATTTATTTCAAAAGTTCAGTGTTTTTCCCCTTTGTTGTATGGTTTCATGAACTGTTCTTGTTAAAAAGAAATTTTTCCATGGACGGGCCTGTAAACTTCAAACATGTTTTTAAATAATTTTGTAAAAGTCGTAAGGGCAGACAAAATTTTTTTTTGGGGGCCCGAAGATTAGGCACAATTTTTAGGCGGGCTCTAGGGGGCCTTTTTAGACTTTCTGCTGCTAATGGATAGTCATTATGCGGGGCTTTGGAGTTCTTGGGGAATTCTAAGTAAATTTCCCTAAAAGGAAACCATGCTGCTGATGGGCCCGAAAAATTTTCCAAACCCCAATTTTTAATGCTTTTTAAATTATTTTTGGGACCTGTGTACTTTTTTAAATTTTGCGAAAATGGAAGTGAGTGCGCCTTTGCCCCCCCAACTTTTTTGGTTTCTTCAAAAACATAAGATTTTTTGCCCTTTTTACTTGGCTTTAATCTTCTAGGATTTTTTGGTTTGGGCTTTTCGAAAGGATCGAGGCCTTACTAATTTCCCCCACGAAAATCCGTTTCTTTAAATTCAAATTTTTTGGGTAAATTGGCCCAATTAAATCAATCTTTACCCAGAAATTTTTAAGAAAGCACCCAACTCCCCCGGGTGCAAAAATATAATGCGCAGGATAAAAAGGGGGAATGTTTCATGGGGTTCTTTCTATAAGGGTTAAAAGGAGGGTCCCCCCAAAAAATACTTGTATCACCCTTTTAAATGGGGTTCATGATATTTTCCCACGTTTTACCCCTCTAACTTTTGCCACCCCCATTTTGGAGCATGCGGGAATCAGTGGCATTTGATTCCTTTCCCTCTAAGACAGAAAAAACGCGCCTTTGGGTGGAATTTGTATCCAAAAAACCCTTTTCCCAAATTTTTCATGTACTCAAAAGGGGGGAAAGGGCCCTTTTCTAACAAGATTGGGAGTCAAAATTTTTTGTTTTTGGGGCGGGATTTTTAATGGCCAGCCATTTGCCCAAGGGCCCACATGTTTTTGCTTAAGTCGTAAAAAAGACATTTTTATTTAAAGTGAAACCCCCTTTTAACGTTTTCGGATGCTTTTTGAAAAGGCATGTTTAACCCCTAAGGGCCCGCGGGTTCTGCTTGCAATATAAGATGAGGGGGTCTTTAAACCCTCCCCAAGTTATGAAAAAAGAGGGGCGTTTCCAAAGGTCTTTGGATTCAAACAGGGGAAAAATTGCATTTGTTGTGCGCGCCCTCTAAAACTTCCGCATTTGAGGGGGTTTCCAAACTGGGGGTTTACCCTTGGGCGTTAGTCTAAACCGCAAATCCAAAAAAGGCGGGGGCTGGCATACGGGCGGGGTTGATTTTAAGGGTCTTTTTGATTTCAGATTTTTTTCTGTTTTTTTAGAACAGTCAAAACCCCCTTGCGGGCATGCTTTTAAAGAATGTTTCTTCTGCCAGGGGGTTTCCTCTTAATTCTGGTGCTAAATTTGAGCCCATCCGACCAAAACAATTTAAAGCAAATAAAAACAAATCTGAGTTTTACTCTTTTAGATTTTTTTCCCAAAATTTTTTGGTGGGGCGGGCCCTTCAAAAGGAACAAAAAGCGAATAATCGGGGGTAAACACGTAGGGACTTGGGGTGCAGCCTTTTTCCCATTTTCCTTAAAACTTTTTTGGGGTTCCGGGCGGGGGCGTAGTTAGGTCTTTTGGACGGGCCTTCAGTTTTTTTAAACAAGGGTTTTTTAGGTTCCCCTCGCGGCTTGAACTTGGGGCCCATTTTTGGGAAAAACCATTTTCTACGAATTCTTGTTTCCCAATGACTTTTGAAGTAGGGCCGCAAAAAATCTATCTTTGGGGGCGTGTAAGGTGTATGGGGGGTAGCCCCGTGGGGAAAAACCAGTAGTAAAGTCAACAGGGTTTTTTGGTTTTGGTTCGCCTTTTTTTGGGGACTGTTCGGGGGACCTTTTTTTGGCCCCAAAAGGGGGTTTTCCTCACCCAAATGTTTTTGACATTAACTTTTTTGGGGTTTTTTTTGGGTTCTCAAAAAATCAATTTTTCCACGTTTAAGGGGAAAAGGGATTTCCAAAAGTTGATCATTGATGTAAGGGGGGTTTTTTTGGGCATCTCTCTGCTTCTTGCGGGCAAAAAGCACCCTTTGCAAAAAACACACCACATAAAACATTTGTTGTCTGTTTTTTTTATTTTTTAAAAATGCTTTTTTTGGGGATTTAAGCGGGGGGTTGGGAAATTGGGGAACTTCCCAAACAAGGGGGCCCCATACTTGCCGGGTTTTAACGTTCTCAGGATTTCCCCCTCTGACCAACCAGAGTCTTTTTTTGGGCTTTTTCAGCAGCAGGGGCCAAAACTTTTGCAAGAATTTTTCGTCTCCCAACCAGACTTTTAAAGTAATTAGGGGAAAAGGGTTGTCGCTGTTTGGGTTGGGAGACCCAGACTTCTAGTTTTTTCCATTTATTGTTACATAGCCCCAATTAAAACAGCTAACATTACTTTAACGGGCGGGTTTTTGGTTTTTTTAGGGGGGGGGGAACTTGGGAAATAGCATGACCAACACTTCCCCCGTACGCTTGGGGCCAATATTTCTAAATCAATTTAAATTTCGTGCCTTGAAAAATTTTTCTTGCTTTCCCCAAAAAAATTTTCGTCGGGGTTTTCATAATCTTAGCCATGTTGGTCTCTTTTCAAACTCAAAATATTTTTTAAAAATTAAAAAAAATACTTAATCAGAATCAATACAAGGGTCTTTTGGGGGTTTGGGACCCCATAAACTAAAGTAAAACACCCCGGTTTTGGGTTAAAGGGCGAGCTGTTTGAACGAGTTTTAATTCTTTTTTTTTTTTTAAAAAGCTTTCCCCTTTTTTTTCTGCTTCGGCGTCGGGCCCGGTTGAAAAAAAGGGGGTCCTTTTTTTCTTTGAAGACAAACCCTTTTTGTTTTTTTTTAGTCATCAAAACCCCCCCTTTTTTAAAAACCCGTTTAAAATTCTTTTCCGTGATTTTTTGGGGGTTCGCTAGCGCTTTTTTTAAATTGTCATTTTAAAAACGAACTAATTTTTACCCGTTTTTAGTTGAACCATAGCTGGGGGCTTTTGGGTTTATTTTTTTAATTTTTTGCCAGCCGCCCCTACGTTTAATGAACACAGCCCCGAGAGCAAAAGGACAAACCTCCTAGGGGGAAAGCGGGGGGTGCGCCTTTTTCCCCTTTGCTAAGAGCCCCAACCTGGTTCCGTTTAAATAGAGCCCTTATTTTTTTGGCCCAGTATTGACTTTATGTAGCAGAATTAAAGCAGCAAAAATTCCTTCTTTTGGGTTTTTGGGCCTGTTTTTTTTAAAAGGTCCTGCCCAGTTTTTGTTGCATTTGTGAAAATGTTGGTTAATCTAAAGGGGTTTTTTTTCCACAGCGGAATTGCCTGCACCCTTTCTTTGGCGGTGCTTTTGGGGGCACATTTGGAAAAACCTGAACAGCCCGCTTTTTAAAAAATTTTAAAAATAATTAGTTTTGGGTTATTTTTGAAAAATGCACCTTAAATTTGTCAGCTTCGCATCTTTTAATTAAAAACAAATGACATTAAGGGGGGGTTTTTCGGCTTCTTCTTTCTTTATAAATTTGTATTTTTTATTACGTTTTTCCACAGTTCTCCCCCCTTGCCAGTTATCATACCTTGACCTTGGGGCAATCCAAAAACCGTTTTTTTGGGGGGGAAATTTTCACAATGTCGTACACTGTGAAGGTGTAGATCTTTAGAGGGCAAGGCCCTGCGGGTTGGACTTACCCCCCCCCAAACCCCCAAAAAATTTTTTTTTTTTCTCAAAAGGTTTGAAAAGGTTTAAAGGGCCGCTAGCTTTGGGAGGGGGTTTAGGACGGGCCCTCAATCGCCCCTTTGTACTTTCGTTTTTTGGGGAAAAAAAAAAATTTTTTCCCAATTCCTTTTTTGAAGGGTTTTTCTTAAATTCTTACACAGAAAATAAAAACCTTTAAGCGACTTGCGGAGAGGGCCAAAAACTAAAACCCCCAATAGTGCCCGGGCCCTGTTTTTAGGATATTTTGGTAGTTGGCGCACTTTTCCCGTAATATATTTTTAATTTTGGGACTATTTTGGGTTTCTCAATCAGCTCGGGGCCTTTTACAGGGGGTAAAAAGGGAAAAAACTCTAACGAGTTTGTCAGAAATGCTTTTATTTTTGCCCCCCCCCCCCGGTGTCTGTTAAATTTGTAACCTTTTTGTATTCTTTAAAATTGTTCATATGACAATCGGTTTTTTAAAATGCCCCTTTGAAAGTAGGGGGCATGCGTTTTTAAAAACAACTAAAAATCAGGGGGGGGGAAAAAAAGGGCGTTTACCAAAAGCTAACTTGCACTAAGCCTTTTTGTGCTTTTAGCACCTGGGGCCCGGGGGTTCCCCCCGGCCCCTTTTCTAAGTTTAGGGGGCTTTTTCATTGCCTTTCCGGGAAACGCAAGATCTTTTTTTTCTTTCGCGGTTAGCCATAAAATCAAAATTTGGTTAAAAATATGCCCTGCTTTTTTTAAAGAAAAACTTTTTGCCCCTCAATTTTTAAACAAAAATTTTTTTAAACCCGATTGCCCGTCCCCAAATTTTTGGCCCAACTTTTTCTGGTTTGGTCTGTTTTTGGAAGGGGGAGTTCTATTTTAAAATTTAACCCGGCGGGCCTGGCACAATAAAATCTTTCCGCCCCTATCGGGAAATTTTAAACAAAAAGAATTTGATCTGCACAATAGTAGTGGATTTTTTGGAAAACAGAAATATTCCGTTTTTTTCCCCCCGCACCCCCAAAGGGGTTTTCTTTAAGTTTCATTAGGGCCAAGAACAGCCAGGGGGTTTGTGCCTTTTTTTTATAAAAAAAAATTAAAAAGTTAATTATTTAAAACATGGCAGGGAATTAAAGGGCGAAGAAGTTTTTGGAGGGTTTTTGGGACCCTGGGGGACAAATATGAGGGGAAATGCCCTTTTGGGAACGGCACGCTCCAGCGCTCTCAATCGACGTAAAATTAACAGAAATTTACGGTCGGAGCATTTTACAAAAGTTTAGGTAAAGGGAACCCTCCCAAAATTTATGGGGACCCAAATGTTTTTTGGAATTGGGAAGAGGGTTCATTTTTTTGAAAAGAGCGATAAGGGAGAATCTTTTGGGTTAAAACTAAACCAAAACCCTTTAAAATTTTTTTTTACCCAAAAGAGTACAATTATAAAAAAGATTTGGGGTGTAAAAGAAAAAAAATTTCCCCTTTGGGTTTTGGTTAACCAAAATTAGATAGGGGGCGGGTTGCTAAATTAAAAAAACCCCACTGCAAGAATTTCCCAACAGGAAACCCCAAATGCAAAAAATGGAATTTAAAGAATTAAAAAATCAGCGGTTTAATTTAAATAAATGAAAAGGAAGCAGAACCCGTTTTTCAGAAAAACAGGGGTTAAAAGGACTTCAGACCCGCCCCTCCCCATGGAAAAGAAATAGGGGCCCTTGATCAGGCTTTAAGAAGGTTTCAGGGGCAATTAACAAAAAATTTTAGCAAAACTGGGTTTAACTGGGATGACATATAAAAAGAGAAAAAAAAAACTGTTGAGGCTGATGACGCCAACTTGGGGCCCTGATTTTAAAAAGGAAAGAATAAGACAAAGACTAAAAGATTTTGAAAAAGAAAGACCCGAAAGACTAGAAGGACAATACAAACCCGGGCCAATTACAAACCCTCAAGTGAATAGAATAAGAAACTATCAAAAAAAATTTTTTTAGAAGACAGACACTCAAAAGAATACGAAAACTTTTTTAGAGAGAAAGGATTCACATTAGAAAGCTTTTAAAACCTTAGGATTTGCAAAAAGGACATTGTGATGGCTATTACAGGCGGGGGGGGAGAGAAAAGGGGTCAGTGCCTCCGCCGCCATCCCCTCCACCTGTTAAATCAGGGGTTAAAAAAAAAAAGCTTTGGCACCCTTGCGAATTTTTTTAAAAAAAATTAGGGGAAAAAGCTATAGCCGTTTTCCCAGGTTTATTGGGGGGTATTGTCAGCGGTTTTTGGGCCCAAACCTGAAAAGCAAAGTATTTTGGCTTTATGGCCAACCCACTTAGGGACATTATTTCTTTTAAAATTTTTGGGGGTTTAATTTTTTAGTAAGAAAAAGCCCAAAGTAACCCCTAGGCCAGTTAACCCAAAGAACAAGGCTGTCTTTTCATATTCAGGGTCATGGGAAAAAGGGTCCGCGGTTTTGGCCGAGTCTTCAAGATTTTGGGGGGGTTTGGGGACTTCGGGGATTAGATGATTTTAATCTGGGTGTTCTTTTTTTTGGGGTTTAAAATTTCTGGCTCAGAATTTATGTCGTTTTTCCCAACCTTCTGTTCATTGCCTGCTAAAAATTTCAAATTTTTAAGTTTTTTATTATTTCCACCCGGGGGTCAAGGTTTAGAAGGCAGCTTTTAAAACCAGTGAACAGCAAAGTCTACTTTCGATCTTTCGTATTGTAAAAAATGTTTGGGACCTTTGAATACTTGAAAAGGGAAATTTAAATGTAGAATTTAAGGGGGTCCTCTAAATTTGGGTAAGTATTGGGTTTTTGCGCGTCAAAGCCAGTTGGAAAGGAAACTTATGTTTTATCTTGCCTGTGCTTTTTGAACCTAGCAAACACCCAAACGGAAGTGCGAATAAAAGTCGTTTTTTCGTTCTATTTTCCCCCTCTATTAGGCCCTTTAAATGTCAAAATAAATTTGTCCATGGGTGTTTTATGCTTCCCTTTTTTGTAAGGGGGCCCGGGCCGAACGTTTTGCCTGAAAAGAAAAGTTTTGAAAGGAGGTCCAAATATAAATTATAAATTTCGGGGCGGGGGCCCAAAATAAAGGTCGCCTAATCCCTTTTATTTTGATCCAACGGGTTTTTTTTAAAGCCTGTCTTGATGGAATTTTGGAATCGGTTTCAGATCCTTTTTAAAAACCTTTATGTCTTTTATGTGGGTGAGTGGATTTTAAAAGGGTTTTTCATTTTGGGAAAGGTTTCTCGCAGGTTTAGTCAAAATACTCTGAAGGGGAATAAAAGGAAAATCTGTTCAATGACCTCAACCCAAAAAATCAAAGGGGATTAAATTTATCAGCTTTCGCCCCCTCCCACCCCGTTGATGGGGCAAAACACAGCAAAATTTTAAATGGTTCGGGTAAAACTGCATCGGATGCTAAAAACCAAAGCTTTCTTGATGTGGTCGTTTTTTAAAAAGGGGGTTAAGATATTGTTAATGGAAATACTACCTTTTTTTAAAAAAGGCAGTTGGGTCACAGCAAAAGGCAAAAAGTTTTCAGTTGCATTTTTTAAGAGGAGGGCGGCCCAACAGAATTTTTTGGGATCAGCATATTTGAAAAGCATCATTTTTATTTCGTTCCCAAAAAAAGGGGTTTTTAACAATAACAAACCCCCAAAAACCCCCCCTTCGTTTTTAGAAAAATTTCAGTGTAACAATGCTGGGGGCCCAAAAAGGTTGCGCTCCAGGAAAAATTTACAAAAGGGCGGATGGTTTAAAATAAACGAAGCCAAAAGGGGAATAATAAAAGGGTTTTTTTGGGGTTTACAAAAAACCCGGGGCCAAAGTTTGGGCCCGTTAAAAAATACCTGATGGGGGATTAAAGGGTTTTCTCCCTTAAAAAAAGCAATGAGGGAACTTTTACATTACTCTAAACTTAACAATGCAAAAACTAAAAAAAATGTTAACATTTTAAGCCTGAAAAAGAAGGAGGTTTTCTATTTGAAAAAAGGGGGCTGCTAAAATTTGGCTTTTCAGAGACAAAAACATTTGATTTTTGAGTTACCCCAAACAAAACTACTTATGAGGGAGAAAATCCGCTCGATTTGCATTTTCATTCATTTATTTTTTTTTTTGTTCATTTGGAGACTGAGGCCCCCGGGTGAAAACTTATAGGGCGGAAAACCCCCCACTGTTTTAAGCTCTTTCCCCAGGGAAAACGCCATATTGCGTTTTTGAAATTAAACAAATTTCCCCCAATTTTTTTGTTTAAAGGTTTTGTTTGTGGGAGGGTGAATCATTTAAAAAATAAAGATCAAAGACAAAACGGGGAAAGTTGTTTAAAAGGGGGAACCCCGCACATTTTTTTGGGAAATTTAAAAAAAATGCGTTACTAAAAAATAATGTGCGTGGGGAAAAAGAAAACAGGAGTTTTCATTTGGCCGTTTAAGGGGGTTGGGAAATTTTGAATTAAAAGACCCGGCCCGACGTTGCGGACTTTGAAAAAGAAGGTGAGGGTAGGCGCTTTGGATGGGGTTTTTAGTACAAAAAGGGTGGGAATTTTTTAAAGCCAAAAAGGTTGGCGACAACAAAAAAATTTCCTAAACTAGAAAAGCTTTCGCAAACTTGGAAAACAAAAAATTTTTTTGGTCCGTATGAATATTTTAAAAAGGTTCGAAAACCTGACCCCAAATGGCACTTAGAACCATATTTTTAGAATGGGGCATAAAATTTGGGGTTATAACCCTTTTTCATATTTAAACCGTCAAAAAAAAATTTCAGAAAGCATTTTAACTCTGGGGCCCCCTTTCCTGTAAGTCTTTTGCCAATGCAATAGTCGGAAAGGATTGAAAAAGCCGTATGGGAAAAAACAGTTCACCCCCACTGAAGAGAACGGTTTTAAAAGAAAAGCTTCTTTCCCAAAAAAAAAAGTTTTGCCCCAAATGAAATTAGGGGACGCGTTCACAAAATATTTGAAATTTTTGTCTTTAAAAAAAAGGAGAGGGATGGGGTTTTTGGGCGTTAGTGAAGGCCTTTTAAAGGAAATTTTAATTAGCTGGCAAAAATTAGACGTTGACCGTCTTAAAGGGAAATGTTGTCATTTTTCACAAAAGGTGAGGTATTAAGGTCATAACAAAAAGCCCAACCCAAAAAAAATATTTTCTAAATAAAAAAACATCTTACAGCACTGAATTGGATTAATCTTACACTTTTTGGCCTTAAAAGGATTTTTTTTTACTGAACAATTTGGACAGAGAGCTTTAAAAAAACCCAAAAACTGGGAAAATTAAAATTTTAGTATAAAAAATATGGAGCAGTTTAAACTTTATGACAAAAACCCCCATTGTTCATTGATTTGTGGGCGATGGTTGTGGGGAAAAAAAAAAAAATTTTTCCCCGACCTATTTCAAAAAAGTTTATCGTATAATTTAACAATTGTGGTTTTCTGTCCCCAAAACTTAAATGGAACCAAAACATTTTCATTAAAAGAAGGGTTTTAAGGGGGTGATATAACATATTTTTTGTTAATCCCAGCCAAAAAATGGGTGAGTGTCAAACAGTTTTAAAGATGTTTTTAAGGAACGCAGACCTTTTTTAAATTTTAATGACTGGTTTGGCAGAAAGAGACTTAGTTAAAAAGAGAAACACTTTGTCAAAACTAGCTTTCAGTGGAAGACATGCTGGAATAAGTGTGTGGATTTTATGTCAAAAATATAACTCAGTTTTAAAAGACTTTAGAGAACAGTTAAAGACTGTAGTTCTATTTCACATGAAAGACAGAGACTCATTTGAAGAATGTTTGCGCGAAAATGATGTTATTGAAAACGATCAGGAAAAACACAGGATTAAGCAAAAACTGAAATCTGAAAACTTTAGTAAATTAGTATTGAAAACGGATAACCCTGCACAGTATGTTTGTTTGTAGGGTCGTTATTTTTTGGTTACTTGTCAGAGAACAGGAATAGGCGGCTTTTAGGGCACTTTCGCCCAAAAACGTGGTGGAGTAGCAAGTGAGTCTGAATGAAGGTTTCCCTGTTCTCTAGCTCAAAGGATTCACCATATGTGACGACATCACTGCTCTGGATACTGACCGAACAGTGCAGCTTAAAACCAGTGGCTATTTCCATTCACGCCGTTATTGAATACACTGTGGTTTGAGCCTGGATATTTTCATACCTGTTGTCGTAGATAACGTGTTCTTTGTATTGTTTAATTGTAAGAGCAGGAGAGAGCGATGAGGAGGGCGGCGAGGAGGGGGGGGGGGGTGATCGCAGGTGAGGAGGATGGAGAGAGGGGAGACTTTCCATCCCGTCTGTCTCCTTCATGTTTCAATACTTTGTTGGACATGAGTGTGTGGGACGACTAAATCAGTTATGTCGTCACAATCGTACTTTCATTCAGTTGTCACACCCCCAGGCATCAAATATGGGGAAGGGGCAGAACTGGGCATGGTATACTATGGGGAAGGGGCATGACTGGGCATGGTATACTATGGGGAAAGGGGCATGACAAGGCATGGTATACTATGGGGGAAGGGGTAGGACTGGCATGGTATACTATGGGGGAGGGGGCAGGACTGGGCATGGTATACTATGGGGCAGGGGCAGGACTGGCATGGTATACTATGGGGGAGGGGGCAGGACTGGGCATGGTATACTATGTGGCAGGGGCAGGACAGGGCATGGTATACTATGGAGAAGGGGCAGGACTGGGCATGGTATACTATGGGGAAGGGGCATGACTGGGCATGGTATACTATGGGGCAGGGGCATGACTGGGCATGGTATACTATGGGGGAAGGGGCAGGACTGGGCATGGTATACTATGGGGGAAGGGGCAGGACTGGGCATGGTATACTATGGGGCAGGGGCAGGACTGGGCATGGTATACTATGGGGGAAGGGGCAGGACTGGGCATGGTATACTATGGGGGAAGGGGCAGGACTGGGCATGGTATACTATGGGGCAGGGGCAGGACTGGGCATGGTATACTATGGGGGAAGGGGCAGGATTGGGCATGGTATACTATGGGGGAAGGGGCAGGATTGGGCATGGTATACTATGGAGAAGGTGCAGGAATGGGCATGGTATACTATGGGGAGGGGGAAGGACTGGGCATGGTATACTATGGGGAAGGTGCAGGACTGGGCATGGTATACTATGGGGGAAGGGGCAGGACTGGGCATGGTATACTATGGGGGAGGTGCAGGACTGGGCATGGTATACTATGGAGGAGGGGGGCATACCTGCATTGTTAAGACACGAAAGTATGCTTTATAGTACGGATAGTCAAGGCGTACATTCAAACAAGTCTTTAATGCGTCGTTAGCCAGGGCACAGGTTAATGCAACAGTACGATTCGTTGCTTCGTTAGCTGTGACTTAGGCTGAAGCAAAGTCATGCCATGTTGCATTGTAAGCTAAGGCATAGGTTAATGTAAAGGTGTGCTTTGTTACATTGTTACTAATTGCATGGTGAATTCACAATTATCCTTTGTTGCATCGTAAGCCATGGCATCCGTTAACAGAAAAGTGTGATATTTTTTATCGTTAACCCTGGCCTATACAGGAACTACGAAAGACATTAAAAAACAAGATTTGTCAATTGTACTCATAGCAGCACAATTCAAAATGTACTTATGTATATTGTAGATCTTGCTGAGGATTTTAGCTCTTCGCTTGCATATCTTTCAAAACGGACGAGAAGGTAGGAGAGATGAAAGAAAGAGTGGGGTGCATGAGAAGGGACAAGAAAACTACCTC
>CM031603.1:96856411-96886411 GCA_018398815.1 Conus ventricosus
TAGAGTTGCTGAGGAATTCATGAAGTCCATGCTTCCTTTGGTGGAAGACAAACGTGCCCACAGATCGAAGGCACTTTGGGGATTCCACTCAACTGCTGCAGAATAAAGGGGTTTGACACGCATGTGCGCCATAGATATGAAATAAAATAGACTATAGCAACAACTTTCACAAACCCAGACTACTTACAGATACCAAAAGTTACAGAGAACTAGAGGAGAAAAAGGATCCTTATTGTGATCCCACACCGGATCCAAACCATTACTTAAATGCATCTATAACATTTGAAGAATTTAAAGAAGCACTAATTTCATTCTCCTCGAATAAGACAGCTGTTGGATTAGATGGAATTTCGTATCAATTGTTATGCCACTTACCTTTGTGCTGGAAGCAATTACTTCACTCGTTTTACCAAAAATGTTGGTTAAATGGAACTCTTCCTACTTTCTGGAAGAGGATAGTGGTAATACCAGTTCCAAAACAAGGTAAACCTAGGTCTGCAATTGATAGTTATCGACCAATAGCATTAACATCTCAAGTTGGAAAAATACTAGAAAAATAGTTGAAAAACGCATTTTACATTATTGTGAAAAGAATGACATAATTCCCAACAATCAAGCAGGTTTCAGAAAAGGTAGAAGTACAATCAATCACCTTGTAAAACTTGCAAGTCATGTTAAAAAACAATTTGCTCGTAGAAAAAGTACTCTTGCTACTTTCTTTGACATTAGAAAAGCATACGATAGTGTCTGGCATTCTCGTTTACTTTATAAGTTGAAAATATTGGGATTAATGGCGCAATGTATCAGTTCATAAAATCTTTCTTATCTGAGAGATCAGTTTGTACTAGGGTTGGTAAATGTTACTCTTCGTTTAAAGATATTGACATTGGCATCCTCAAGGCTCCATTATTGCACCTATTCTATTTACAATTCTCATTCACGATCTTCCTAAAATACTGTCTAAAAGTATGCATGTAGTGCAATATGCCGATGATATTGCAATGTGGATGAATACAAACATAAAAAAACAGACAAATAAGAGAACCATATTATATATACAAAACTATATCAAATTGAAATTGACAAACTGAATAAATATATGAACGAAAATGGACTAGAACTATCAGGAGAAAAGACACAATTAATGTTATTCAACAATGGTAAAAATCCAAAAGTTTTGCCTCAACTTGTGCTAGAAAATAAAACTCTTCAATATTCCAATATGTTAAATTTTTAGGTGTTCATTTCACTCCTAAATTAAACTGGAGATTCCATATTGAATATCTTATAAACAATGCCAGACAAAGGCTATCTTTACTAAAAATAATCAGTGCACAATCGTGGGGTCAAGATTCCCAAACTCTTGTACATCTTTCTATTAGTCTGGTTCGTTCAAAATTGACTTACGGACAGGAAGTATATTTTTCAGCTTCTCAAACATTACTTAAGCGGTTACAAAGTTTAGACAGTAAAGCTATTAAAATAGCCCTTGGTGTTCCAGTACATTCCAATACTTTTAAAACGTATAAAGAAGCTAATCTCTTGTCACTTGATGATCAACGCAAACTAGCAACAGCCAAATATGTAACCAGAAGTCTTTCTATATCAAATTCTGTAACAAATGAAATCTTTCTTGATTCCAAATCGGATTTTCCTAAAAGGGCACAGAATATTTCTTACCTGCAGCCCATTCGAAATTATACTGATGATTTATTTAAAATATGTGACATCGATATTGCATCCATTTCAAAACCTCCAACTATGCCCACAGTTCCTCAATGGGAGCATATCTCTCCAAATTTTGATATAGATTATACTACTCTAAAAAAAGAAGACAATATTAATTTGATATCAGTAGAAGCAAAAGAACATCTTGAAAACACATATCCACATCATCTTAAAATCTACACGGATGGTTCAGTTTAGAATCTTATACAGGAGCTGGATTTGTAATTCCCGATTTAAAAGCAAAGAAATCATTTTGTTTAGGAAAGAATTTTCAGTTTTCACTGCTGAACTATATGCAATCCTTATGGCCTTATCTTGGATATCTGATCTTGATGTGGCAATTTACAGCATTCTAATCTGTGTTGACTCAAAATCTGTTCTTTATTAGCTTACGAAATTGGGATGCAAATGTAAGGAAAGACTTAATTTTGATATAAAATTTATGATACATTCCGTTATGGCGAAAGGAACTTTTGTAGAGTTTTGCTGGATCCCATCTCATTGTGGTATCTATGGAAATGAAATAGCTGATAAATTAGCAAAAGAGGGTGCTCTTAGAAAAAATCCAGAAAGTAGATTAAAACTGGATAAACATGAAATCATTTCTCTATTAGAAAATTGTATGAACAATGAAAAACTTCCTGCAAAAACGAAAGTGTTATTATGTCAAAGATCATTGTCCAGTATCATTTATAAGATGCGTTTAAACTCGTGGAAAACCAAATTTTCTAAGGATGTAGATTGCGCTTGTGGTCTCCCATTATCTATTCAACATATTCTTTTTGAATGTGCAATTCTAACATCTTTATATAATATCCAAAGGATAGACATTGGTTCCTTAGGGGCTTTACAAGAAATTCTTTACAGCCCCAAAATGATTGATATAGCAAAGGCTATATCGAGTTCTGTTATCATTCATTTATTGTAATTGATTTATCAGTTTAAAATTATTGTTTGGTCGTTATAGGCAAACTTTCATGCATTTGTGTCCGTGCGCGCGTGCGCGCGCACGCACGCACGCACGCACACACACACACACACACACACACACACACACACACACACACACACACACACACACACACACACACACATATATACGCTCACACTAACACGGGCGCGCGCATGCATGCGTGCATGCACGCACTCGCAAACACACACACACACACACACACACACACACACACACACACACATACACACACACACACACATATATACGCTCACACTAACACGGCGCGCGCGCATGCATGCGTGCATGCACGCACTCGCAAACACACACACACACCACACACACACACACACACACACACACACACACACACACACACACACACACTCACTCATATAAGCACTTACACACATACACCTTTTTTTTTTTTTTTTTTTTTTTTTTTTTTTTTTTTTTTTTTTTTAGTCTAATATCACCACTGTTGTGAAGAGACTCTAAATTAAATCAATCCAAATCACAAACCCAGTGAAAATGCTCGACAGGCCAAGAGGTAAGTAAACGGGTAAGACTCCGTGATGGGGATTGGGGTGGAGGTGAGCTTAGCAGAGCGATGCTGAGAGTGAGAACTCCGATCATTTACAGCACAAATCAGTGGACATTGCTGTGCACGGTGCAAGAAGAAAATAATGATGGTACTTCACTAGTAATGATTTCTTTCTTACCTCTAGCTGGTGTCCACTTACCTTTAACTTGACTGTATCGAAGATTGGGTGGCCTTTAAACAGGAAGAAGTTGATTTAGTGATTGGATTATTGAAGCGTTCTCTTTTTTCCCTGTCTATTTCCATTTTATCTAGATGTGTTCACACGTGCATCAGCCATACGCTGAATTGTGTACAGTATTTTCTGACAGTGATTAAAATCAGAGGTTACACGTGTTTCCATAGAACTTTAAACCTTTCGGACGCAGTGTCCTACATATGTTGATTTAGTTTAGGAATGGCTGATCAAACCAAACAAAGCCATCGCGCATTGTTCAGAATTTATTTCCCCGGAAGACTCATGTAAACCTGCCATCAGTAACTTTATGTTGAGTTTTGGTGCTGAAACTGTAACAAGACTACCTGGATATAGCTGTAGGTATGAGAACGTCGTAGGATGGCTGGCGTTACAACACAGACAACCAGAGGACAAAGTGAATGGACCAACAAGTTTGTAGAGAAAAGTGTCTGTCTGCGAATAGAGGAGGGGGTCGGAAAGTGGGATGGGGGTGCTTTGTGTTTTAGGTAGTTTGTAATTTCTAATAAAAGAACATTTATTTGAACTTCATAAATTTATGGGTTCTGATGTAGCGACGAGTTATATGTAAAGACACATGAGTGGGTCTTCCGATTCCATTAATATTTTCCAAACGTTGGTTCACATTCCACAACATGTGTTGCAGGTACCTGTGTATCTCAGGCTCTGATGATGCCACATCTGATCGTTCTGAAGAAGCACGGGGACAATTTCCTTTTGAATCCGCCACCCTTGTTTTAATCAAGAGTTTAAACGTCAAGGTAATAACTTTAGGTCTGTAATGTTTATGTTTCTGTTGACTTGAAGAGTATCCTCAATGTTTTCTGCATTCAAACTGACTTTGACGGCAAGACATTCCGGCACGAGAGAGAGAGAGAGAGAGAGAGAGAGAGAGAGAGAGAGAGAGAGAGAGAGAGAGGAGAGAGAGAGAGATGATACAAACGGAAGAAATTCTTAACATGTTTGAATCTCCATGATATCACAGCAGTAATTCTATTGCTCCAACTAAGAGAGAGAGAGAGAGAGAGAGAGAGAGAGAGAGAAGAGAGAGAGAGGAGAGAGAAGAGAGAGAGACTATCACAATGCCCAGGACACCCAAGGATGATTACTATCTGTTGTCCAGAGAGCAACAAAGTGTCCTGGTGAGGCTCTGCACTGGACACAATAGACTTAACAGTTATTTTTGCCGGACGCTCAAGGCGATGTCTTCTCCAGTCTGTCCTTATGGGCAGGAAGAACAGACAGCGGAGCATGTGCTCCAAAAATGCCCATTACATGAACAGCCAAGGAGAGAGTTGTGGCCAACAGAGACAGCTGTAATGACGAAGCGCTACAACAATCTACAAGAGCTGGACAAAACCGCGTTATTTACCACAAGGGCCGAACTGACCGTATGGACCAAGGCGTTTTCGGAGAAGAAGAAGATTAAGGAGGAGGAGGAGGAGGAGGAGGAGGAGGAGGAGGAGGAGGAGAGAAGAAGACGAGAGAGAGAGAGAGAGAGGGGGGGGTACAAAGGGATGGAATTCATTACATTTTTGAAGCCCTATGACATGACAGCTGTAGCTTTACTCTTCCTACTAAAAGCTCCTGAGATTCGGAAGACAAAAGCTACAGACTAAATGGGAATACAGCTCTAGTCTCTCCGCACCACATTTCCTCTGAAGCTGTCTGCTGTCGGGTCTGTGCAACATGTGCCCCTGTCAGATTTTAAACAAACAAGCATAACACATAGCACGTGTCTCGACAGGCATCGTGCTGCGCTATGTGGTAATCATTGTGTGTTTTGTAAGACGTTGATTGGGGGAATTGAAAGGATCTCTGCGTTTAAGAGATGTCGGAAAGAAGTCACGGGGGAACTGAATGGGGATGGGGGTGGGGTGGAGGGAGGAGACGTGCTTTGGGTGCATGTGTGACTTTAGTGACTGTTGAGAGCAGCATTGAGCTGCTGACATAGATACTGCATTTTTGAAATGCAACTCATCCTTACAAATAGTAATAATATGAACGGCAGCAGCAGCAGCAGCAGTATTAGTAGATGTAGTAATGGTAATTATAGTATGTTTCGCATTAGTCACAAAAATGTGGATCTCTCAGTATATGTTCCATGTGAACTGTCAAATACAAGCAAGCACAATACTGTATTTCAGGTCACGTTCTCCTTGAACTTTATTTACTGGTCTGCAAGTACTGTAGGCTGGCGTAAACCTGTATTCAAGGTGCATCAGCTTTGTAACAGTAAGGACTGGTCTGCAAGTACTGTAGGCTGACGTAAACCTGTATTCAAGGTGCATTCACTTTGTAACAGTATGGACTGGTCTGCAAGTACTTTTAGGCTGACGTAAACCTGTATTCAAGGTGCATCACCTTTGTAACAGTACTGATGGTCTGCAAGTACTGTAGGCTGACGTAAACCTGTAGAGAACTATAAAAAGCTCATTCTGGCTCACCGGTCTCAACACGTTTCGACCGGGCGACTCCAGAATGAGCTTTTTATAGTTCTCTGACAAGTAACACTTCAATAACCAAAAAATAACGATTTTTCTACAAACTTTTCAGAGAGTAAGTAGGGGAAAGCAGCTGTGGCTGAACATACCCTAGTGTAACGTAGGGGAAAAGCAGCAGCCGCTGAACGCACCCCATATACAAAATGGTGGGGCAGGTAAGCCTTTAATTGCTAGTTGCCGGCCTACCTAAGGACTCTGCACTATCAATTACTTACTACGTGGCCGGACATGACGATTTTCGGATCACGCGATGGGCTGATGTCACGGCCAACCAATCACAAGACTAGATAGAATCAGCTGATTAGTAGTGACGACATTTCCGCCCAGCACTTGTGTTGTTCATTTCTCCTAGTGCTGTGGTGGTGTGAAGACGGTGCTTTTTCTGCGAGAGAAGTGTTTGCATATGGCACAAAATATAGCTGCAGTTTCAGAAGACAGTGTGAATTCTGAGTTAGAAAAAGTTCTTGAATCACAAATACCTTTTCAACAACTTTATAGATTAAATTTTTGGGTGTGGAAGACATGGAATCAGCTACAACTTTCCAACAAGCTCAAAATCTCCATTACCACGCCAACACCAACGGAATTGTGGACTGAAGAAGAAAAGAATGCTTTACATGAAAATATAAGATACTTTGAAAATGATTGAAGTAGCTCGTAAAGAAAGACGATTGGAATGACGTGGTTCTTAAAACAAAAACAGCTATATATAACCACCTGGAAAGCAGGTGAGGTAAGATCTATTTTTAGAAAACCGTTCGAATTCGAACGCTTTTGTCAGTTTTCTGAACTACTGTGACGGGCTTCTAAAAATAGTAACAGTTATGCTGTAACCGCCTGGCTAGCAGCGAAGGCTAGGCTGTTGAGGCCACAGGACGACCGCGGTTATGCATAACCGCTATTTTTAGACCCACGTCATACGTTTGTGGCTTTCACTAAGAGCATTTAAAGGTGTTGCTCCCTGTCATTTACCTTTCTCATATTACCCATGCCACTCGGTTAACAGCATGCAGGCCTGCGTGGTGGGGTTTGGACTACTGACGTAGTATGACGGGCTTCTAAAAATAGTAACGGTTATGCTGTAACCGCCCGGCAAACATTTTTCCTGAAAACGACGTTCAAGTGTGAACAAAAAAAAAGCCCCCTTCACTTTCCCACAAGCACTGTCCTGTCTATTGTGTGTTTGTTTGTGTTTGTGTTTGTTGTTTGTTTGTGTGTGTGTTGTTTTTTTTCCCCCCTACCCTGCTTGCCCCCCACCCACGCATGCACACACTCAAGTCACTTTTAAGTTCTTAACTTAAGTCACTTCAAGTCACCCCAAGTTCTTAATTAAGTTCTTAATTAAGTTCTTAATTAAGTTCTTAATTAAGTTTACTTCAAGTTCTTAATAAGTTCTTGATCAAGTCATCTTCAAGTTCTTACTCAAATCACCTCAAGATCATAACTAAGTCATCCTTTTAAGTAAAAACCAAGTTCTTATTCAAGTTATCTTATAATTATCAAAAAAATACAATCTATGTTTTTGTCTTAAACAGCAGATGTCTAATATAGTACACACACGCCTCAAAAAAGCGTCATCGCTGAGGGATGTCTTGCTCAGCGTTCTCTGCGCGAGATCGGTTAGCATAATCTTAATGAAGTTCTTACATCCTAAGCAACCACATTGATTACAATTCTGGTCTATGGAAATGTCTTTTATAGACTCCATGTCTTTATTTATTGACTCCATCATTTTATAATACGCCATGATCTATTTTTATCCACAAAAAATTTAAAATTAAGTTCTTAAATATTAATGCATTTTAAATGGATCAAAATCATCTTTTGGTGTTGGCGGTTCTGGCATACTTTTGTGTTCTGTATTTAGTGGTTCAGGTTGTTTTGACTGCTTTGGTTCTTGTTGCCATTGTTTTATATTTTATAACAGTTAATAACCACCCACAGCAGCAGCAAGGGCGCCAAAAATGGCAAACACAACGCCTCAAAAAAACGCGTCATCGCTGAGGATGTTTTGCTCAGCGTCCTTAGCGCGGAGATCGGTTAGCATAGATTTTAATGAAGTTCTTACATCCTAAGCAACCACATTGATTACAATTCTGGTCTATGGAAATGTCTTTTATAGACTCCCTGTCTTTATTTATTGACTCCCTCATTTTATAATACGCCATGATCTATTTTTATCAAAAAATTTTAAAATTAAGTTCTTAAAATATTATTCCATCTGAAATGGATCAAATGATCTTTTGTTGTTGGCGGTTCTGGCGTGCTGTTGTCTTCTGTATTTAGTGGTTCAGATTTTTTTTTACTGCTTTTGTTTTTGTTGCCATTGTTTATATATTTTATAACCGTAATAACCCCCCCCAGCAGCAGCAAGGGCGCCAAAAATGGCAACAGTTTTAAGTTAAATATTCCATGAAGACTTTGGTGCTGTAGGTCTTGAATCACATGGAGTTTTTATAGCTGGCATTGAATCAACTTGTTCTGGCGTTGGCGATGTTATGTTTTCATTTATGAGTTATATTCTGTAACATTAATTTTTTTTGTCTGTTCCACTCTGCTAATTTTTTTCCTGCTTTAACACGCCCAGGATGCTTTTCACTGGTCCCCACCTGATTCAGTGTTTTCTGATTCTGCTGATTTTCTGGCTTGGTTACTTTCTCCACCTGATTCAGCGTTTCCTGATTCTGCTGTTTTTCTGGCTCGGTCATTTTTTAAGGGAAATAAAATCTATATGATTAAAGTTATTAATCCCACGATTAACGGCAATAACAATGTTCCAAATCTGTAATACAGATCACAGCTTAGAGACTCTAATGACTTTGTTAAAACTGGATCCTGCGTTAAATCATACATAAAGTCTTGTTTAGAATCAATGGGGGCAAATTTACTAACTAGTTTAGTGTACAAACTAAGAACTGTTTGCCCGACACTTTTTACCATTCTAGACCCCAGCTGCGCTTCATACCTGTTTCTGATACTTTATAATTGTCTTGTGGCTAATCTGTTGAACTCTGTTTCTAAGATGAATTCTTTGCCGAGGAATGTGTTTGTTTTTCCACCTGCTGCCCCAACGAATACAACCTCTCCTTTTGGGGCCTAACGCTTGGTCATCACACTTCTTCATTTGTAAAGTCAAGACGGATTAGGTCGCTCTGAAGCTTCTAGGCAGATCTACGCTGTTCATGTTTTTTATTAATTATAATTTATTTTATTTTTTAAATGAGCACCCCGCACACAAAAACTATCGCAACCTTGTATACCTTTCTGCTGTTATTGGAGGGCTAAGTGTAGGATACACAAGCTTGTAAAAGTTGTAAAATAAAACCGGCAGATCTGGCCAAACTAGACTTTGAAGACTCAGCAAGGTAATCGCTAATTATTAAGCTTCTTTCGGCCTACGAAAGATTTTCTAGTTAATCAACAATAATTCCAGAGAATATAAAAGTAAAAAACAATAAATTTATAAAAATTGGCTTCACTCGTAATGATGAATAGGCGGGCGCTGTGGTTGAATGCGCTCGCTTTTCGCGGAAGTAATTACGCATTTAGTAAAACTACGGACGTCGGCGAGAGAAAAGACATAACAAAGCTATGGAGCAACTAGCAGCCGCACAAGACGCCTTATGAAAAGCGAAGAATTAAGCATGTTAGATTTATTAATAACACACTGAAAAAACAGGGACATGTGGCTTAACATTTAAAGTTGTTGATAAAGACTAAAAGAATATTTTTTGTAAAACAGGCCAAACCAATCGAGACATGCCACCCACAAAATTCAGCGACTTTTATCAGTCCTCAGCAAAAACAAAAGCTGCAAGAAAAGCGTTGTTTATTGTCTTTGGCAATGACTGTTGTGTATTTTGTTGCCCATAATATTGGCTGAATAAAAAGATGAACAAAATCTATTATTTCACCAAAAAGGATATTGGAGGGATCACGGCAAATAAAATATCTAGGCCAAGCAGCTGGAGACGTGAACAAACAGCAAAGGCATGGTTATCTAAACAAGCGATTTGGCAAAATTTATTTCCCAGCACCAAAACGAACAGAGACCCACACCTTTGTTGAATACAATACCGAAACGACACCCATTCAAATGGATTTCTTCTATTATTTACCTCTGATACGACTAGTCGAAAAAAGATTTAAGTACGCACTTACACGTCATTTGACATAGCTCTTCATGGATACAAAAGGAAATGCGGCAACCCATTAACACAAAAGAGTGCTTCTGACTGTTGCTGTTGCCATACAACGAATATACCAACGAGGCCGCTAACTTATCCTGCATGATTCGTCTCGATGTTGGAAAAGAAATTAAAAGGCCGAGTGATCAATTATTGTTAAATAATAGGTTACCATTAGAAGAGGCATTCCGGGGAGTTCACAGATCTCAGGGCTTTAGTTGAAAAACTTTAACAACAGTTAGCCGAAAAGAAAAGATTTTTTTCCTACCAGTATCACAGCGAGTCTGATCTTGACACTTCTCGCAACACAGAATGGGTTAGACGACAGCCTCAGTTTTGCGTCGCAATGAATAATGAAGAATTTAAAGGGTTTAAAAAACAGTAAAGCAATCAAAAAACATACAATAAAGGTTGCTGAAGGAGGAGTCTCATCCGGCAAAACTATTTGACCGTTGGTTTAAAGTAAGGTACCTTTATTCACGGGGGAAGCAGAAGGGGACACTGGCATCAGGGCAACCGATCCAGTTTGGAGCGTGATCCGTATGAAATAAAAAATTTGTAATAATGAATCCGCCCGTTGTATTATTTACGAGAAAACTGGACACACAAACAACAGCTCATCAAAGAGCTTTTGTGAAGGAGGAACTGCAGATAATCCCTCCCGGCACAGTTCCGCCTTAATTAATTTAAGGTTCTCCGATGTCAATTGCATATGAAAACTCTGGATTAAACAAATACTCGTTTAGTGTTTGTGATATCTAGGGACTTTTTTGTTACAACTGTTGTGCTGATCTCATGTTCGATTAGATCGAGATTTTACGTTGTCATGATGAAAAAAGTCTTATTGTCAAACAATGCCTCTTTGTAGTTGTCATGCGATTGTTTGATGCACAACACTGCGAGATATTCCCTTTTTGGCTTTCATAATGGTTTTTCCTGGCACTGGCTCGAAATACTGCCATTTTCGACCTTAAACATAATCCTTCATCACCCTTTCCAGATTAATTCATCTTCATCTTTCCTCAACATCTTGTAGTAATTGAATGCAAAGGACGAATCTTGTAGGGTAATCGGAGTGTCGTACCGATATCCTGCATGCCCTTTCGCTACGTCGGTTTCATGTCTTTATAGATGTCTTCAGTAGGGATACTATTAACAAAACTGTCTTTATCTGTGTAAAGTATCTGGACTCTGGATACGGGGTGTAAAGTAGTCATAAAGGAATTTAAAATCAAAAGCTTTGCTAATTCTAAACGGTAAACCCGATAAAAAACGGGTTTGTTCAATTTGACTTCTTTTTTTATCATCATTATGCAAAAAAGCTGCATCATGACACTATTCTGAAGTCCTGATATTGGGTTATTTTGAAGTCAGCTTATTTGCTTCGTTCTCTTTGGTGACTAATCTGACATCTTTTGCGCTTGTGCGATACTCCATCGTCTTTCCAAAAACAGCTGTTGTTCATCAGCTTTAAAAAAAGTCTTCCCTTTTCTTGAACAGGCATCTGTGGATTAGTTCTGAGATCCCAGTGTTCTTCATGATGTCTGGTTTCATTGAAACTGTTCTTGATCAAAGAATTATACCGATGAAATGGCTGTCAACTTCAACCCATGCTTAAATAAAATTGTAGAAGTCTGTTAATGGCAGACATAATTTTTTTTGCCTCGAAGATTAGGCACACGTTTAGGTGGTTCGGTTTTTGCCTTCTTTAGGCTTTCTGCTGCCAATGGATAGTCATAAGCAGGTCATGGATTTCATCATTGAGGTAATTCTAAGGTCAACTTACTAGAAAGTTATCCACCGCTGTTGGACCCGGCGTCTCACACCGTTTAAACCACTTTAATGCCTTGTTGAACTGTTTTTCGGATCGACGCTTGCGTACATTTTAAAGGGGCGTAAGTGGAAGTGCTTGCGCCCCCCCTAGCCCCAACCATACCAGATTGTTTGCCATCTAATACATGAGATAGTTAGACCTTTTACTCGGTCATTAGTCGTCCAGTTATTTTTTGTTTGCTTTACCAGTAAGATTGCGACCCCTACTAATTCCTCCATGCCCAATCCGTTTTCAATCATCTGAATCATTGGGTAAATTGACAATAATCTTCTGTACTCCAGTAAACTTTAAGAAAGCATCCGCTCATCCCAGGCGCAGAAATATAATGAGCAGGAATCCCGGCTGTCCTGTTCCAAGCAGGTCTTTCGATAATTTTCAAAGACGTCCGCCAACAAACATACATCAGCCCATCAAGTATGAGTCCTGATAGTCTCCCATCGTTTTTTTTTCCATCTTTAACTTCTGCCACGCCATCTTGAGCATGCTGGTAATCGGAATCACTGATGCCCTTTCCTCTAAGACTATGCAAAGAACGCTTCTTTAGGAGGAAGTGTATCTTCATCAAAAACCTTTGCCAAATCTGTTCATGTACTCATACGGTGTAAAACGCCCTTTCAAACAAGTGTTGGATCAAAATATCTTCCGTTTATTGGGCAGGACTTTAAGGACATAGCCAGTGACTCTAATGACCCCATCAGGTGTTGCATAGAGTCATAAAAAGACATGTTATTTAAGTGAAACACATGTTGTACTTTCTGATGACTGTGCATTGCATGAACCTGAAGGCCGCTGGTTACTGCTTGCATTATAAGGGTGAGAGTCGTAACCTCGCACGTTATGAAAGACGATGGGCAGCTTCCCATGTCTTTGGTTCAAAACGTTGTGGAGATTGCATTTACTGTGTGCTGCACTCTGAACTTCACATACTGTGACCATGGTCTCTTACCCGCTGGCCACAAGGCCACCTGCCGGATTCGCTACGTCTGATGAGAGGCCTTAAACGCAAATCCCAACAGTGAGTGGTCTGAGTCATACTGTTCTTGGTCTTCCGGCCGTCATTATGATTTCAGATAAATTCAGATTATGTAGACGTATCATTACGCACTTGCTGATCATGCCGCAGTACAATCCTTTAGCGCATTTGGTTCTCTGTATAATTCTGGGTTTTGAATGAGCGCCATCCGACCTGACAATAATGAAGGCAAATGAACAAATCTGGTGATTACTCACAAAGTCTGTTTTTGGGCGTTTCTCGTTTCTGTGGGGTTGGTCCCTCATAAGAAACAATAAGAGACTCAAACGTCTGCGTAAACTACGTCTGGAGAATTTTGCAGCCCGTTTCCAGTTCATAAAAATAACAATTTAGATCCGGGTGGGGGCGTAGTAAGGTCTGTACTTACAGTCAACTGGGCCGATACAATGTTTCTTTATGTTCGCTTGCGGCTTGAGGCAGATGGCACCATTCTTGTTAAACATTTTCTACAGACTTCTTGTTTTGCGTCTTTGGTTTTGAAGTATGCTGCATTAGTTACTCATTGTTCGTATCACATGTTTGTAATGCGGTAGCCCCGCTGGTGAAAATCTCTACAGCAGTAAGTCAACATGATTTTTGTCTGGTCACCAATTGTGGACTGTACTTGGACAATTTATCGGTTGTAGATTTGTTTCCTCATACATGTGTAAATATTGACAGTTATTGTTTGGTTATGATCCATTAACCCCCCAATGAATTCATGGGAATCCACTCTTAACGGGAAAGGTTATTCCACTAAAGTTAAGATCATTAATGTAAGGTCATAGTTAGACCCTCTCTCGGCGTTTTCTACGGCCGTTAATGCAGCCTTGCGAGAAACACACATGAAACATATTGTTGTCTGATTTCTTTTATGTTTAGAAACCGACTCTTTTTTGCTACCCAATGTGGAGGTAGTGGATGTAAGACGTGCCTACAATCGGGCTCATACTTAGCCTGTTTTAATCTGATCTCTAAGGATACGCCTCTGACCAACCAGGGCTCTCATTTGGCTTCTTCAAAGGGGCGCCACTCAAACTGTGTAAGCAGCTGGTCTGCCAACCACGTGTTAAGTATTAGTAGGAAAGAATAGTCGGCTGTTTAGTTGGAGACCCAGACTTCTAGATTTTCTTTCATTGATTGTACATTGTCGGATTAAAACAGCTAACATTACTTTTAACCGTGTGGAGGGTCTATTGTTAGTGTACCCGGAACTTGAGAAATAGCATGAGCAACACTTGCCTGTGCGTTTGCGGGATTACTGACTTCTGAAATCTAATATCCATCATGTGCTCTTGATAAAATCTTCTTGCCCCATTGCTTCCCCAACACAATTCGTCTGGTCCTTCTATATTTCTATTCCATGCTGATTTGTATGTTGCATGTCTAACTCAAAAATATTTTTATTTAAATCAAAAAAAAGAATTAAATCAATATCGATGGTCCTTTTTAGCTTTAGACTCATAAACTAAAGTATAAACACCCTATGGCGTTGTTTAATGTGAGCTGTTTAGAGCAGAGTTTAATGTTTCGTTACTTTTTTAAACATTCCTTTTTTATCTGTTCTCGGTGTCTGGCTGTTGAGAAAAACTTGTCTCGCCTTCTTTGAAGATCAAACTTTTGTCTTTTGTAGTCATCAAAATCGGCTGTAAACGATTTAATTCTTATCCGTGATGTTTGAGTCCAGCTAGTGCTTTATTTTTATTGTCAGTTTGAACCGAAACTAAGTTTTCTAGTGATATTAGTTGAACCATGGCTGTGTGCTTTAGGAGTGTCAGTTTTTATTTTTTTGCCAGCAGCACCTACAGCTAATGAGCACAGGGCCGCCGAGAGCTAAGACAACCCGCCTAGAGGCACAGCTGCCCCGGTGGCCTATGCCCGATGCTTAAGAGACCGACACTCACGTTCCTGCTGATGCGGCGCTCTATAGTCGATGCTCAGATTGACATATGTACAGCATTAAAGGCTGCAGAATACCTTTTCGTTTGGTTTGCTGTATTTTGAAAGGTCCTGCTCTAGTTTTGGTATGGCTTTGTGTATGTTGGTTATCTGAAGGTTTTTTACCAGCAGAGACGGCCCTGGGGTCAATGTTGCCTTCTAATAGCAGCAGAGTTTGCCTGGATATCTCTTCTTTAGGTACTTTTGGATAATTCAAGAACAGACATGCTTTTTAAATAAAAATAATTTGCTTCTGACATAATCGAATTGTTATCTTGAATATTCCCAGCTGCAAAATAATATAGTAAACAAATCGTACATTAAGCGGTTTTATCGTCAGCTTTTCTTGTCAATTTGAATGTTATTGCTTCTTTCACCTTTCTCCACACTTCCATGCAAATTCATTATCCTCTGTTGACCTTAGGTCTATCCAATAAACCGCTAGATTTGTTGCTAAATAATCATCAGTTTTAACTGTGAAGACAATGAAGATCTTTTGACACAAGTCTGCTGTGTTGGACTTCTATGCCTCCCACCACGAACAATTTTTTATCTCCATCAAAATGCTGATACGGTCTAAGCCCCGCTAGCGTAGATTTGGTTAGGACTACATCAATTGTCATTGCACTTATCGTTATTTTGGATTAAGAAACTTTTCCGTTTGTCTTTAAATGGTTCTTCATCTTCGCACTGCAATTTAAAATGCCTTTACTGATTTTGCTGAGCACTAAAACTGATTTCCAAATTGTGTCTGCCCTGCTTTTAGTATGTGTCGAATGGTGATCCCCCTCTTTCGTAAATTTGATAGTGACTATATCGTTGCTTAATCAACCTTGCAAAATTAGAGATCCCTAACAACGTTCAACTCTAACGCGATGTCAAAATGCTGTACTTTTGCCTTCGGTGTTCCGTCTGTTGTTGATCTTGATAACAGTTTGTATTCATTTAAAAGATTGTTCATATGACAATCTGTCCTTTTAATGCTCCTTGATAGTATGGCGCATGCGCACCCCATTAACCCCCCACACTCAAAATCTAAGGGGATAGAAAAGCGATTATCCCATACGAATAAACTTACAGCTGCATTGGCGTTTTGCCGCTTTCAGCATCTGAGGCGCATATTCTGTGTTTTAGTGAGCTTCATTATATCTATTCCTTGAACGCAAGATTCAGCCCTTTCATGCTCGGTTAGCCATAGATCAGAATAGGTTAAAAATCTGTCTGCATTGTGTAAAGAAAATATTTCTTTCCCCTCAAGTTTTATAGACAATTTTCACCTTAACAATTGCCCCGCCCAACAAATCTGCACAACTGTCCGGGTTGTGTCTGTTGATTCGAGTTTCTATTTTGGAAAGTAAGTCGCGTAGATAGCCTGGCACAATCACGTCATCTGCTCCTAGGCTTGGAAATTTAACTGTGGAGAAGTTGATTGCATCACTAGTAGGATGGATTATTTGGAACAATAATATTTGTTTATTTCCCTTCACGCCCATAGGGCTTTTTTGCAGACTTCTATCCGGGTCCAAGAAAGGAACCCATATACTTGTGACAATTTTATGACGCAAAAATAAAAAGTTAATTATTTAAATATGGCAGGGCATTGAAGTTGAAGAAGAGTATGATTTTGATCCTGAAGACACGCGAGTGAAATGGAACCTCCTTTGACACAGCATCGCTTAGGCTCTCATAGCATGATGATTTAGAGGGGGGCGCAAGAAGGGTGAATTAACAGACAGTAAGGTCAGCTCATTATACAAAGTTTAGGACTAGAACCTCCGACGAAACTATGACCCTGTTGATTTTGAAAGTAAAAGCTGACCCATATGTATGTAAAAAAACAAGCAGGGCAACCTTTTTCAGCATACATCAACGAGAATCATCCAAGTTTGTAGGCGGGGTACAATCAAAAAACACCTTCAGGTGGAAGTTCAAAATCGCCTTGGCCTTACTAAACCAGAATTTAAATAGGAGGCAGTTGGCAAAACTTCAAAACACGCTACAAGAAACTCCCCGAAGATAGCAAATACAAACCAGAACTAAAGATTTAAGTCAACACAGCAGACAAAATAATGCAGATGGATCGGGGGCAGAAACACCAGTTTTCAGAAGAAACAGCATTTAAAAACTATCACGGACCCCGCCGATAACGAGCAAGACCTAGTGGCCCTTCATCATTCTTCAGAACCCTCAGAGACGAATTAAAACAAAAAGTTAGCAAAAGTGGATGATGAACTGATGAGCGTATAAAAAAAGAAGAAGAAAACTCGTTGAGGCTGATGAAAACCACTTTAGGGGCTCGATGTTAAAGAGAAATAACCAAAGAATAAAAAGATCTTAAAATACAAAGAACAGCAATACTAAAAGAGCTGTCTACTTACAAGAACAATTACGATCTCTAGCGGCCAGATAAGAGAACACTCATCCAAAAAACATTTTAATGAAGACACGACGCTAGCAGAACGAATCGAACGGTGTTTTAGCGAGCGCGGAGTCACATTAGCAAGCGTTATAACGGCCTTAGGATTTGCAATAAGTACGCTGGTGATGGCTATACGGCGTGGTGGTGGTGTTGGGTTCGTGCCTCCACCGCCATCGCCTCCACCTTGATAAATCAGGGGTAAAAAAACAGCTGGATCATCTTGCTGGATATATTAAAAAAAAATTAGCTGTTAAAGCCTATAGACTCTTTGCCAGGTCTATCGGGAGTATCGTTATGTGCTTTTGTCTACTGCAGGCCCAAAAGTCATGTTGGCTATATGGCTGAGGTCTTATGGCATTAGTTCTCTTATAGTTGGGTTATATTTATAGATAAAGAAGGAGTATCCTAGGCCATGTTAATCCAACAACTAGTGCTGTCTTTTCATATTCTGGTCATTATTTTGTTTGGACTTCTTCACGGTCTTGGCCTTTGGGACCTCGGGGATTGGATTATGACTTAATATTGGGTGTTTTTTGTTATTGGTTTGTTATATTACTTGCTCAGAATTTATGCGTTTTTTCCGAACTCTGTAATTCCCTGCCATAATGAATTTAATTATTGTAGTATATTATAGTGCCTACCTGGAGCCTGAGGTCAGAAGAGTAGCTATATAAACAGTGCCAACAGCAAAGTCTCCTTTTGATTCTTGCGTATTGTACAAACATCTGGTACCTATATTACTCGAAGTAACTTCAACTGTAGAATATAGATTCCTCTAAATTTGCTAAGTATTGTTTTGTGCGTCAAGGCCGCGATCTCCCCCGGCTACGAACTGCCTCGATCTCGTCTGTGCTCGCGACCCTAGCAAACACCAAACGTAAGTGCGAATAGAGTCGTTTATTGTACTATTCCTGCTTTAGTTAGGCCCCCCTCAGCTGTGTCCAAGCTAAACATGTTGTCCCTGCTGTTTTTCGCTTCTTGCTCTATTTGACCCGAGGTGAACACTGTTGCCGAAGCGAAAGGATGTGTAAGGAGGATTCCAGTCAATAGTTATACTTTCTGGGCACGCCCCCACAAATAAGGGGTGCCTAAGCATGATTAAGATCGACTTTTGTCTAAAAATCTGTCTGAACATTAATATTGAAATTCGACTACAAATCTTTCAAAAGCCTTCATGTCTATTCGGTGCTGAATGGATTAAAAACGGTTTTACATTCGGGTAATGGTAGAGCTTGCAGTCAGTCAAAATTACGTCTGAAGGTGTAAATAAAAATGTAATCTGTAACTGACCTCACAAACGGATTAGGCATGATTGAAAAAGATCAGCAAACGACACTCCACACCCAGTTGATGCACAAACACAGAAAGTTTAACTGGTTCTGATAAAACTGCATCGGATGACAAAACCAAAATTATGGGATGTAGTCTTTTTTAATCGGGGGGTTAAGATATCTGTTTAATGGCGTACTCACCTTTTTATGAAAGTGTCTGTTCGGGGTCACAAAAATGACCAACGAGTATCAGTTGTATATTTTTAAGATTGTACGTGCGGCCCCAACAGAATATTTTGCTCAGTTATTTAAATGCGCTCATTTTTTTTTCCGTTTTAAAAAATGTTTGTAACACTAACAACTCAAGACCTTCCTTCGTTTTTGAAGCATGCTGATCAGAACGATTGCGGGGAACCAAAATGTCGCGCTCCATGAAATATTTTTACAAAGTCGTATGGTTTAATATAAGCGAAACCAAGACGAAGAATAAGAAGTTAGAAAATATGACGGGCGAAAGAAACTTAATTAGCAGTTATCAATACCTGATGGTTATATTACGGGTTTTTTTGCTCCACTAAAAGAGCATGAGTAACTTTGCATCACTCTCAAACTTAACAATGCAAATCTAAAAACAATATTAACATTCAAATGAAGAATCAAAATTACTTTTTTGATAAGAGCTAGCTAAAATGTTAGGCTTTTGAAGCTAAACACTCAGGGGACACTCAAAGTTTATTGTTACACAGGACAAACTTTTATGAGGGGGAAAAGTCCGCTCGACCTGCTTACATTCTTCTCTATGTTTCATTTAGATGTGCTGAGCCACTGATGAAAAAAACTTATATGATGGAATGGCCCTCAATGTTTTAAGAGCTCTTCGTCAGGGGGAGAAAGTGCATATGCGATTATGAAATTATACAATTCCCTAATTTACAGTTTAAAGATTAGTTTGTGGTGAGGGTCGGATTCATTTACTATAAAAATCACAGACAAACGGGGGAAAGTCGTAATAATGTGATACCTGCACATTGTTTTAGAAAAATAAAATAATACGCTACTAAAATCTAATGTCACGGGGGCCAGAAGACCGGTGAGTTACATTAGCGCCTGTGAGGTGGATAACATTAGAATTCAAAGGACCTTGCAGACGTTGCGGACTTTGAACAGAATGGTGGATGAGGCGCTTTGTTATGGTTTTGAGTACACTTAAAGTGATGATTATAAACGCAAAGATGGTTTGGCGACAGCAACAAAGTTTCCTAACTAGAAGAACCTGCCGCACTCTAGTAGCAAATATGTTGGCCGTATGAATATAAAATAGTTCGAAAACCTGACCTTAAATGGCACTTGGAACCATACTTAGAATGGGAAATTAAATTTGAATTCTTAAGCCCATTTACCTTTTTTAACATCCAAAAATAATTTCAGAAAAGCATTCAACTCAGGTCCTTTTACATGTAAGCTCTATGCCAGAGGCAATAGTCGAAAAGAGCTTGAATAATAACGCCGTATGGGAAAAAAAAAACACGTACATCCTCCCCAGAAGAGAAACGGTTTCCAGTCTCTAAAGGAAGCTTCTACAAAATTACAGTTATTCCGCCCAAAAGAAATTAGGAGAACGTTCACAATGATATTTGAATATCTGTTTCTTAAATGATGAGGCGAGGAATGGGGCTGTGGGGCAGTCAGTGAAGTCCTTTTAAAAGGAATTCTAATTAGCTGGCAAAACTTGAGTTTGAAAAACTTAAAGCTTACTGTCGTCATTCTTACAATGGTGAGGATATTAAGGTCATAACAACAGCAAAACATCACATAGTAGTCTAAATATAATCAATCTTACAGCACTGATTGGATAATTCTTACCATTTGCCCTTATAGGATTTTTTATACTGAACAAGTTTTGACAGAGAGGCATGATAAATAAACAATACTGGATTAGATTAAATTCTTCTTATATAAAAAATATGGAGCAGTTCAACTTTATGACAAAAACCCCAATGTTCATTGATTTTGTGAGGCAGACTGGTTGTGCCCAAAAACACTATTTGTACAAGACCTATTACAAAACCAGTTTAACGCTAAAATTTTTGATCATATTGTGATTTTTGCCCAACACTTAAATGGAACAAAGCATTATCATGCGAGAAGGTTTCTATGGGGCAGATAATGACATATATTATAGTTAATCCTAGCAAAAATTAAACGTCTGAGTGATTTAGACACAGTTTTTATAAACTGTTTGGAAGGAACGCTGACACTATATTATAGATGACTGTTCGGCAGAAAGAGACTAGTTAAAGAGAAAACACTTTGTCAAACCTGGCCTTCAGTGGAAGACATGCAAGGATAAGTGTGTGGTTTTTATGTCAAAAATATAACTCAGTTTTAAAAGACTTTAGAGAACAATTAAAGGTCTGTAGTTTTATTTCACATGAAATGACAGAGACTCATTTGAAGAATGTTTGCGCGAAAATGATGTTATTGAAAAGGATCAGGAAAAACATTAGGAAACCGCCCAAACCCTGAACATTTGAAAAAAGTTTAGTAAATCCGTTATTGAAACGGATAAATCCTACACATATGTATGTTTGTAGAGGCCGTTATTTTTTTGGTTATGAAGTATTACTTGTTAGAGAAACTATAAAAAGCTCCATTCTGGGGTCGGCCGGACGAAGTGTTGAGACCGGGTTGAGCCAGAATGAGCGTTTTATAGTTTCTCCTTGTATTCCAAGGTGCATCCCCTTTTTAAAGTACTGATGGTCTGCAAAGTACTGTAGGCTGACGTTAACACTGTATTCAAGGTGCATCATTTTTGTACAGTACTGATGGTCTGCACGTACTGTAGGCTCCACGTTAAACGTGTATGAAGGGCATCACCTTTGTAACAGTTACTGATGGTCTGACCCAGTACTGTAGGCTGACGAAAACCTGTATTCAAGGTGCATCCACCTTTGTAACAGTACTGATGGTCTGCAAGTCACTGTAGGGCAGACGTAAACCCGTATTCAAGGTGCCTCAACCTTTTGCTAACAGGTACTGATGGTCTGAAGTACTGTAGTGGACGTAAACCTGTATTCAAGGTGCATCACCATTGTAACCCAGTACTGATGGTCTTGCAAGTACTGTAGGCTGACGTAAACCTGTATTCAAGGTGCATCACCTTTGTAACAGTACTGATGGTTGCATACTGTAGGATGACGTAAACCTGTATTCAAGGTGCCTCACCTTTGTAACAGTACTGTGGTCTGCAAGTACTGTAGGCTGACGTAAAAACCTGAATCAGGTGCATCCCTTTGTAACAGTATTGATGGTCTGCAAGTACTGTAGGCTGACGTAACCCTGTATTCGAGGTGCATCACCTTTGTAACAGTACTGATGGTCTGCAAGTAATGTAGGCTGACGTAAATCCTGTATTCAAGGGGGCATCCACCTTTTGTAAACAGTGTGAATGGTCTGCAAGTACTGTAGGCTGACGTAAACCTGTATTCAGGTTCATCACCTTTGTAACAGTACTGATGGTCTGCAAGTCAGTAAAAACTAGAAGTTAAGCGGTTGTGTAATCTCAACACAAAAGCAACAAAATGACACGTACCACCAGGTGGCTCTATAACCACGGGACATAGGCTGGTGTGGAGGTAATGTACGGGCTTCCACAACCAGTGATGGAAAGCAGGAAAAATAAATTGCTGCCCACAGATGCTGTCAAGACTGACCAAAAAGCCTTCACAGCTGACCTCCAGCCATGACCTTCCACAACTCTTGCTGTTACCTACATGCTGCGGTAATTGCATGACATGTGTGAAAATACTAAGAAAGGCTTCTGGTGGAATCAGACTCAAGGTATGAACAGTGTTTCTCACTGTTACTCTGTAATACTCGGCTATTGAAAAGTGTATCATTTGATTTGTTATTTCACACAGTCATTGAAAAGTCCAGAACAAACACAATTTCAAAAACATTCATACTCTTCTTGTTTTAAGTCTACGGCCAAAAAGTTATCCGGTCTATGTCTATGTCCTTAATCAATTGAGGCCATGTCTGATCATACGGATGTGGGTACCCTTGCTTAAAAATCACTGTTAGGACACAGCTGGTCGTTGTTGGTCAGGAAATCAGCTTTTATTGGTCCGCGATGATGCCATTGTAGACGATGGAACAGGGACGTCCGTGGCGCAGTGCTGGCTGTGTGTTGTGGAACAGTTTGAAAACACTGGACTGCCAAGTTCTAGAACATTCTGCCCTGTACTTTCTACGGTCAGCCAGTTACAATAGAAGTTGGCGGCACTATTGCAGTACCACACGGGTCATGGGGCGTAGCCTCAAAGATGCCGGGTATTGTCCTGCAGTACTAGGTTCCAGTTCCCTACAGTTTGGGGGTGATCAGATATTCCACTGACACATAATATAGAGGCTTTGGTATTGTCAAGAGATAAATGAGGCACTTACAGTCAATAAGTGACGATTTTAATGAAGACACGTTTTCGGTGTCTAGAACCTGAGTGGTTGGTTTACAGGATATGTTTACCTGGTTTGGACAGAAGCAGCAGGTTCCAGAGAAGACCAAGTTGCTATTTAAATTTTAAACAGGATGGTAGGTAGAAAAGCAAGACGTTAGAAGGTCAATCAAGAGGAAAACATGAAATGAAAACCCTTTAAGAACGTCCATTCACAAGGCAAAACTTTGTTACGTTAGTCAGCACAGACCTTTTTTTCCATTTTAATCCGATCAGAACATGACAGGTGCTCCAGTGAAAATGACAGATCAGTTGCCAGCAAGCGCTTGTGATTTTCTCTTCGTCCCACACAGCACCGAATCGATGAGGCCACAAACACTGTGGCTGCTCTCTGCATGGTCTGTGTCCACAGCATCAGTGCTGAGAGCCATACCAGCAGATAATAAAATCGTTTTTGGACGTTACAGGTCAGAGTGCCGGGGTCCTCGATGTGCGGTGGGCTAAAACACCATTTTTAACCAAAGAGGCGAGACCCACTGTCAAAAAGTGTCTGTAGACAGGCTAGGAAAACCCTGCACCCCCCCCGCTCCAAATGGAATCGGTGAAACGCGCATGATCAAGGAGCACATGAAATTTCTGAAGCTTCCCCCCCCGGCCAACGGGTTGACGCTGTTTTAATGATCAGCTGGCTGATTCATTCGGGGAATGGCTGTAGTTTGAAAAGCAGTACTCTATCCATGAGGACGTGGCATTCATTGCATTGTCCGATGTGAGGCTGATGGTGGTGTTGGCCATTTTGTTTTTCCACAGAGAATGGACAATTGGACACCTGTTGGAAGTTAAATTGATCTTATTGTCTGATTTGAATATGGAGAAAGGAGGTGGTATTTTAGTTTTTTTAAACCTGTCTTCTTTTTGAGCATTTGCAGTAAATGGGAAACTACAATGATTATCAAGCTTTCGCTTACAAAGTCAAGTGGATGAGCTGTATTTCTATTGTGATCAACGTTTATGGCTATGAAGTTCAAATGCCAGTTTTAGAATAAACATAGGGTGGCATCATTATTACGAATAGGAATTAAGAATAGAAAAAGGAATAAAGTATCTGCAGGCTTCAGACATTAATTGTCATAAAATGAAAGAAACCTGAAATAGCGTATCACAGACTATCTGTCTAGATGTGACTGCACGTAAGGCCAGGCAATCTGGTGAGAATGGGGAGGCAATACAAACAGAAATCTCATGTGCATCACTCACTCAACAGACAAGCAAAGACAACAAAAATGACGGCAAAGATTTAACATGTGATGTGAATGAATCAGCCTTTTCAATAGTGTAAACTAATAAGCCTATTCAATCAAACTTACATTCTCTCAACAAGCGGGGGAATGGCCTGAAAGAGGGTTAACATCCAGAGAATTCTGGAGATTTAATACCCCAAAGGGGTTTACAGTGGCGGTAGCGTAACAATTCAGATGGGGTTACACACGCGAAAGCTTCAAAATACTCTTCACCACTATTGGGAGATTACTCCCAACGCATACGGAACTGTCTATTGCACTCATCAAATCAGAACACTTTCACAAAACAGAAAAAAATCAACAGAACACGGGGCTTCCAAAGGACAGAAAACAGTTTATGTCTCAAAATTCTTCAATTCACGAAATTACCCATCTCAAGAGAAGTCATGAAGAATAAACTAAACTTGGGAGGTAACTTCGAATATCGTATGGCAGGATTTCCTCAGAGTCAAAGATACACATCTAGGGCTCACGTCTAGTTTCAAGCTGGCCAAAACGAACTTTCATGGTAGGAAAACGAGGGGTCCTCTCCCTCAAAGATCAGTCTGTATGAGGCCACAGTCCTGACCTATGAATTAGATTACACAATCCTTTTTTTTTCTTGTATCGTTGCACACAAAAGACGTTTCCCTTTTTCCACCAGACAGTCTTGAGGAAACTCCGCTGGTCCTTTTCAAGATTGAGGGGGAAATCCAATTCATTCCCCGAGACTTCTCGGCACACACATTTGTAGCTCTCCGTTTACCACGAATTCAGTGTAGCGTGAAAGAAGATCATAGGATTGTTTCACCGGCCTGTCCAGGTCAGCTAGTCGTAATAGGGAGAGGAGGAGGATGCACAAAACTCCTCCTGCACAGGAGAGAGAGGAATCAAGGCACCACGTCTGGCGGTTGCCTAGATTACAGGAGCAGGAGAAGAAAGCAGGGCTGGAAAAAGCACATTCCTGTGTGAGTCCTCCTCATAATCATAGTATATAATTTTCTTTTCTTTAAGGTGAGAGGAAACAGGGGCCAGGACTGGTTAATTAAATTTATATTTTAAAAAAATCTGTGTGGAAGTCCAATTTGTCCCAGATTTTTCTTTTCCTTTTTTTACTTTTTTTAATAGATGTTGTCTTATTTGGTTTCTTTTTTCAAGAGTGGGGCCTCCATCCTTGCTGACCTGGGTTGCAACCTTTCCATGGTCAGATGGCGTGTGCTGTCCAGTGATCCAGTCATCACTTAGGCTTTATTGATAGGGCATCAACTACTTTTTTTTCGTTTAAATATATCTTTATTCACAGAATGAGACCATTTTATTTGACAGTATAAAAGTGAAAAAACAAACAAACAAAACAAACAACCCTTAACGCTTAGAATGTGCAGATTAACTTCCTTTTAGCCACAGAATTTGAGACTTTTTTTGTTCACGCTGATCGATGAAAATGAGGATGAAAAGATGATGCTACGGATTTCCATTCCAGTCTGAGACTGCATGACAAGGCTGTACTCTACACCTATTTTCCTGATATATCCTGGCGTCAACCAGGCTCGAGAGATACACAGATACCTGCAATGTTGGTCAGAACATTTAAGAAACACTCTCAAAGACGTATTCATGAAGTGGATGAAACTTGACTGTGTGGTCCCAGTCTTTCGCATTGAGCACGCAGCAACTCAACTCTGGGTAGGAGCCAGTCAGGGCAGAAAACTCTCACATGGCTCTGATGTAAAACAAACCCACGGCCTCCCTGCCGGAGTCCACGACACTAACTACTTTGCCACGGCGGCTGATCTCTTGTAAACTTTGTTTTTCCATGTCCATCTTGCATTAGCACCACAACATTTTAATGAGATTTACAAACTGGAAATTACATAAACATCATTGCCAATTATGAACAATGCAGTCATTGCCAATTATGAACTATGCATAGGACATGCCTAAACACTCTAACATATCGTCGATTGCATCTGTTATTAAGAAAGATTGCAAAAGGTGTATCTAATAAAGTATTGAAAAACAGAACAACGATAAAATCGAGCACAGCAAATTTTATAAAAACAGCAACAACACGCACTGAAACAAACAGGGTAAACAAACAAACAAGCAAACAAAATCAAATGGTAGGACAGACATGCACGCACATACGCTCACGTGCCCATTTTTGCATAAGATTGTATTTCTCACCAGAATTCTGTAGCATATTCTGGTTTGAAACCATTTTAATTCAACTCTTTTTATTTTCCTTATTTTTTTTCAGTACTGTTTCCTAATAAATAGGTATACTATTGGATTCCTTTTCGAGGGAAAGGCTGAATCTTTAATCTTTCCATTTTTTTCTACAAGCAGTTCATTGACCCTCTTTGTACATCAACTATCGGCCGTGTGACTTTGCTAACTTTGTCGGTTATGTTATATTAAATACGGAGATTTCTGACCTTCAGATATTATTTTTGTTTGCTTGAACACAACTTGTGTATTTATCGTACCAGCCTCCCCATACCCATCCCAACAGGTTTCCTGTAGTCGAAATACTTTTGATGGTTTATCTGTCAACACGTTTCAGTCTTTACTTTCACATTAACCCCCCCCCCCCCCTCCCCAATACCCATCTCCACCTATCTGGAATCCTTTCCTACTTCTGTTTAAAAAAAGGATGAAGCTTGAAGGGAAGGGGTGGTGGGGGGGAGTGAAAGAACAAGCCAGCGAGTTGTGAACTTCACTTCTCATTTATCACCCCTCATCACCCACTTTCTACCTCACTCACTCCTGACTATAACAAAGGAGCCAAAAAGCAGATCCCGCATTCAAAGTTTTTACATAGAAATCACTTACTCTCAGAACTGGGCTACAATTAAAGACAATTAGAGTCAAATACAACAGGCACAATGAACTTTTAAAACAACTGTGTCTGATAATTCCTGTGTTTCCTGTTGTGAATGCTGAGTGAGGGCATCAGATACTTCAATGGCAGGCTAGATTTTGCAAGCGCTTCTGGGTGTGCTTGGCCAAGTTACTGATTGGCCATAGCACGACGTGGTAGGATTGATGTCCCTGGTAGGGTCTCCCATGTCAGACAGGTTAGTGGATGACGGCCCTTACAAATTCTAACGCACCTTGTTCCTATTCTGTCTTCTGCTTTTCTCGATGGATCTTCTCCACTTCTCTGTCTTCTTTCCATCATGTCTTCTTGTCCATATTCGTCTTTTCTCTACGGTTTTCTAACGATCCACCACGCTTGAAGGGTAATGGTATTCTGGTGATCGAGAGGGCAGGTGTCCTCAACACATCTCTTTGGCTTGGACCTCTTTTGAACAGGAGGTACACACTAGCCCAGGTGTATCAATTGGCTACCCCTGCATAAGGCTGGGTCGACAGGCAGTTCCCTGGCTGGCCAGGGTAACTCCTATTGACGTTGGATCTCTGTCCCCAGGTGTTGAGCATGATCATGATCAGGAGAGATAGGGTTGGTGGGCTTATGTCGGTCATATATTCCTCCTGAAGCCTGGAAAGGGTCAAGGCAGTGATTTCTTGGCCCTGGCCTCATCGCTGGACTCCATGGCGGGTGGGTAAGGGAGGGGTGAAATTAAGAGAAAAATGGTTGCTTCATCCCCCCTCCCCCCCCCCCCCCCCCCCAAAAACAAAAAAAAAAAAGTACAGTCCATGATTTTGGCCCGAAGATGATCTCTAGCATTTAACAGTCTGGTGATGAAGTCTGCTTGTCGTTTCATTCTGTAAGATCGTATCGCATCAAGTTCCTTTACACGGGTCATAGTGTTTTCGACATTTACATTGCTAACGTCATTGTTTGCTACTTTCCTTTGTTCACTGAGCTGCACAATTTCTCGATCACATTATTCGACTCGATTCCCTCAGATTGTTCTTCTAACATTTTGGCACGTTTATATACACTTTACATCGAGAATGTTCCGGTATTAACCGACGATTCCTTCAACCTCACACCGGATGCGACCCACATTTCCTCTTTCTTTTTCCTCCATCTCTCTTTCCCAAAGCACAATAGATGGATGAAAGTACATTCCACCAGACAGCTGCTCGGAATGGAGCAAACAATCCTCAGTTCTATGTTCTCTGCGTCACACGTAGTCAGCCCCCAAGTAGAAGAGAACGTTGATGTTAGAGACGTTCGCCAACACACATGCTGCTTGCCTCCAGATGAGCTGTCATCTCCTTGGCTGTAGTTTTGTCTTTGGTGTGGTTCCAGGTCATGCTGGCTTTCCGGTGACGAAGCTGTCGACCAGTTTGACTCTGAATGCCAGAACTGCCAAAGATGTGCATTCCCTCACAAGCATCAGCTTTAAGGCTCAAAGGTCATTATATGTCACAGGCTTTTGGCAAGAGGAATAGAAGGAACACACAAACTGACATTACAATTTTTCACAGCAGACAAGGGTTAAAAGGACCCAAATACCTTTATACTGTCACCAGGAACACAGCCAGAAGTATATCTAACATTTCAGTTTTAGCTCCATTCCGCCACCCCACCTCTACTCAGACCTGCACATGACACATCCAGCTCAAAGGATTCACCATATGTGACGACATCTCTGCTCTGGATACTGACGGAACAGTGCAGCTTAAACCAGTGGCTATTTCCATTCACGCCGTTATTGAATACACTGTGGTATGAGTGTGGATATTTTCATACCTGTTGTTGTGGATAACGTGTTCTTTGTATTGTTTAATTGTAATTGTATATTTAAGAGCAGGAGAAGCAGAAATAATTCAGAGCTAGATGTGCACCAGTCGTTCACAGTATACTGGCTGCTGCATGTCATTCCCTGCCACTATTCTGTTGAAATCTGGAGCTGTGAGCACTGAGCGGTAAAATATGAAATTAGTTCTTTGTATTGTTTAATTGTAATTGTATTGTTTAATTGCGCGCTGGTGACCTACTCGTTTTTGAGTGAACCAGTATTTTAGGAAGAAGAAGAAGAAGTAAGAGCAGGAGAGAGCGATGGGGAGGGCGGCGAGGAGGGGGGAGGGCGGAGGATGGAGAGAGGGGAGACTATTCCATCCCGTCTGTCTACTTCATGTATCAATTTTTTGTTGGACCTGAGTGTGTGGGACGACTGAATCAGTTATGTTGTCACAATCGTACTGTTTCAGTTGTCACACCATTAGGCATCAAAGATGGGGGAAGGGGCAGGACTGGGCATTGTATACTATAGGGAAGGGGCAGGACTGGGCATAGTATACTATGGGGAAGGGGCAGGACTGGGCATGGTATACTATAGGGAAGGGGCAGGACTGGGCATGGTATACTATAGGAAAGGGGACAGGACTGGGATGGCATGGTGTACTATGGAGGAAGGGGCAGGACTGGGCATGGTATACTATGGGGGAAGGGGCAGGACTGGGCATGGTATACTATGGGGAAGGGGCAGGACTGGGCATGGTATACTATAGGGAAGGGGCAGGACTGGGCATCGTATACTATGGGGAAGGGGCAGGACTGGGCATGGTATACTATGGGGGAAGGGGCAGGACTGTGCATGGTATACTATGGGGGAGGGGTAGGACTGGGCATGGTATACTATGGGGGAGGGGCAGGACTGGGCATGGTATACTATGGGGGAGGGGCAGCACTGGGCATCGTATAC
>CM031603.1:96891411-96899903 GCA_018398815.1 Conus ventricosus
TGGCAGTGTCATTAATTATTCGCAAAGCGTAAGTTTCTAGGTGTATATTTATCATCCAAACTTACGTGGAATCAACATATAGACTATATATTAATAAAGCCAGAAAAGCTTTAAATTTTCTCAAATTATTAGTAAACAGCGATGGGGTCAAGACACAAAAGCGCTTTATGTCTTGCTAATTCCTTAGTTCGTTCGCGTTTAACCTACGGCCAGGAATCTTTCTTTAGTGCACCAAAACATTTGTTAAACAAACTACAAAGTATAGATTGTAAAGCCTTTAAACTGGCACTAGGAGTGCCGACTCATGCTTTTAATCTTGGGTCATATAAAGAAGCAGGAGTTCTTCCTCTTGATGAACATAGGAAAATCTCTGCAGCTAAGTTTGTATTAAAATCCTTTGCACATAACTCATTCTGTAATGAAGAAACAAAGATAAATTCTAAGCATGACTTTGTTAACAGGGCTAAGACAATACACTGTTTGCAACCAATTAATTCGTTTGTCTCCGACATGATTAATTCTACAGAATTAAAAAGTGAAAAAATAGCACTTAAACCATCTTTTTACCTGTACCATCTTGGAACAAATTAAACCTATTTTTGATATTGATCATACAGAACTGAGCAAAAGTCAATCTCCAAACGTTCTGAAAAATTTAGTTAATGATCACATGGAAAATTACTACAGTGATTACATTAAAATATTCACAGATGGATCTGTACTTGATAATGGCAATGCAGGTTCAGCATTTGTAATTCCTACTATGAAAACAGTCAAACGATATCATATAGGTAATCACTATTCAGTTTTTACTGCAGAGCTGTTAGCCATTTTAATGGCTTTACAGCATATTGAGGAGTTACCTATGAATAGTTGGTAAATATTACTCTGTGTTGATTCTAAATCGGCATTACAAGCAATCAAAGATCAAAATGCAAAAAAACGTCTTGAAATGATACTAGAAATCAGACATGTAATTCATCAATTGGCATTTAAAAGACATTAGTGTGACTTTTTACTGGGTTCCTTCCCATTGCGGAATATATGCCAATGAACTGGTTGACAGTGCAGCTAAAAATGCAGGACGTTTAAAACTGAAGGGGCAATTCTAATTAACATAAATCTAGATCTGCACGAGTATTATAATCACATTGAAAAAACTAGCGAAAGATAAGTTTGATAACATGCTGAAGACATCAGATAGCCAATATTCACACAATTGTAAAAAAGCGTCAGCACTATAAATTCCAAATTAATTTTAAATCACATATCTGATACAAGTTCAAGACATATTAGTTCTCTGATGTTCAAAATTCGTTTAAATGCTTTTAAAAAAAAAATTTTCTAAAGATATTAAATGTGTATGTGGAAATCAAATTTCCATTAGCCATCTGATTTTACACTGCCCTGGTATCAAAGAATTAATGACGAAAACTACAGGGGATTTACTGACTCGTCAAATACCATTAACTGTTCAGGAAGTGTTAAATGACTTCCATCTTCTTAAATGTTTTTCAGAAGTTTTACACCTTAGTCCCATTGGTCTTTTCCTTTGAATTTGAATAATTTATTGTTTGATTCAATTGTTGTTATACTAATCTTCTGTTAATTGTTAAGTTACGTTTGATATAGATGGTAAACCTCACTTCCTTTCTACTAATTCTGTCATTTTCAACAATTCATATCCCATATAAAAGCTTGATCATTATATAGAATTGTAGGTGTAGTATGTAGGGAAAAACACATAATCTTTACTACCACACACTCTCTAAACAATATCAATGCATGCATGAACAATCTCTTCTTTCATACCTTTATTTCTCCTATTTTCCTCCCCTCCCCCCCCCCCCCCCCCCCCCCTTTCCCGTCAAATATCACTTAAGGGTGAACAGACGTAAAATTAAAGAACGAACACACACACACACACACACACACACACACACACACACAACACACACACACACACCACACACACACACTTACACACATACGCACACGTGCGCACGCATCCATGCACACACACAAGCATGCGCGCGCACGCACATATGCACGCGCGCGCGCGCCATGCACACACACCACGCAAAGCACATTCACACTCGCACACGTAATTACATTCACCTGTGTCTACGTTTATGCACAAAAATAGATAATTAAGTGCGTATGTGTGTGTGTGCGTGCGCGTGCATGCGCTTACATGCTTGCGTTCGTGTGTGGTGTGTGTGGTTGTGTGTGGTGTGTGTGTGTGTGTGTGTGTGTGTGTCTGTGTGTGTGTGTGTGTGGGTGTGTGTTGTGTGTGTGTGTGTGTGTGTGTGCGCTTGTGTGTGTGCTGGGGGGGGCCGGGGCGGGGCCGTGTGTTTGTGTACTGATCAAAAGCGCATTTCTAAAGTTCTTTTTTCTTCTTTCTCCTCCCCAATTAGGAGAATACTCGAAGAGCAGTTGTGAACTTAACACGCACACACACCACACACACACACACATATATAACTCTGGTTATAATATAATATATATATATATATATATTATATATATATATAATATATATATAATATATATACTGCTGAACAATTAAACAGTGGGAGAAAACAAGAGCAAGTTAACAATTCCTCAGTCATTACAGCAATGACTTGACAAAGATTTGAATTAAAAAAAAAAAAATTGGGGGGAATATATTATAAATATGAGAAACTCTTCACAAGCTGCCTAAGGAACCATCGTACTCTCCTTCAAAGACAGATCTATTTGTATTGCCTGCTTCCTAGGCCTATATATATATATATATATATAATCAAACTAATATAATTCCAAGGATAAATACCGAGCACCGTTCCAGCACGTACAGAGCAGCTTGGTGTTGCAATGACTGCAAGAAATATTGAAATTATAAACAAAGCTTGCTCTTATGTCTTAGATTGAAGAAATAGGGGGAGATACGCATTCATATCGAGGACTGCTTCCGACAACACTCCCGCACACGACCAAATCCTGGTAATCGAAAGCAAGCAGCGTTGACTCCGTGCACAGAGGAATGTCCACCTACAAAGAGCCGATTTGAAGGTTTGGGGACTGAGATACTGTGCAGGATGTCGCGAACAGAAATGTCTGCTGGCATCTTCTCTGGGGCCTTACATACGGTCTATCTCCACAACGCCCTGTGAAGTGACATCAGACCTAGGGTCTTACTCAGGGAGACTCATGAGGTCCCCTCCGCGTATAACACCTCTGCATGGGTTTAGACTATCATAAGGAGAGATGTATGATCTTTGAGTGTCTGTAAGCCTCCCCCACCCCTCTCTCTGTGTACAGCTGTGTGTATGGCGCACGCGTGTGCATGCGTGTGCGTGTGCGTGTGCGTGTGTGTGGGTGTGTGTGTGTGTGTGTGTGTGTGTGTGTGTGTGTGATATGCTTTGTATATTGCCAGAGCGTTCTGAAATATCTTGAGCATTTATAACAAGACTGAATCCTGAAACGGGGCGATCTTTATCTTGGTGCTTTGATGGTGTGCGAAGAGGGCTGAACAACAGACAGAAAGATATGCAGATATACTTCTCATTTACTTTCTGGTTTGCATTATGCACTAGATGTGCACAGACGGAAAGATATGTAGATAAACTGGACATTTTATTTTCTGTTTTGTGTTGTGCACTAAATGTGCACAGAAAGATCTGTAGATATACTTGGCATTTTATCTTGGTTTGTATTGTGCACTAATATGCGCAGCTTTGCACTCCGTTTTGCGTGGTTAGTTGTATATTGGCTGATTTTAGTAGCATCGCTGTGTCAGGCATTGTTGTCCCCCTTTTTTGGCCTACTGTTCTTTCTTCTACGAGTTTCTTCCTTAGGTCATACCGATCGGCTGTGGCCCCCTTTTGACCTGTGAGAAGGTCACTGGGGACACACACCCCGATTGGCGACTCTCAGCTCTGACACAGTTCAGTGTGAGCTGCTCGAAGGCCCAGTACCCCGTTCTACCCCTAGGGTCACCTTTCACCCTTCAGGCGGGTCACATTGAGGGTTTGGAGGATTGGGAATGGCCTGTAGTGTTTTTAAGACACAATTCTGCATTATTTTGTTTTTTTCCCCTTTCTTCTCCGAATTATTCAAATTATTCATCTGAAGAAAAACAATTCAGTCATAGTATCCTTAATCAGCTGATCTGACAACTCTTTTTCTCCAAAGTTAAAAAAGAAGATCGTAATCTGTATTTATGAAAAGATACTCACACCAGAACTGTGCTTTTTTCCAGCCCTGGTCTCTGGCCCCGCCCTTGTGGTCAACGTCAGGTGTGGCGCCTTCGGTCTTCTCTTCCCTGCGGGAGCAGTTTTGTCCGCCCCTCTCCTCCCCTCCCCTGTATGCCAGCTGACCTGAAGTGGCGGGTTGAAACATACCCGTGACTTACCACCACGCTAGAGTATTTTGAATGCATGGTGAATGGGGAGCAGCCAATATGTGTGCGGAGTGGTCTGACAGAATAAATTAGCCGTTTGATCCTCAGACTTGAAAAGGACCTGCAGAGATTTTCTTAAGACTGTATGTTGAAAAAAAAAAACATTTTTGTGTGGACTGAAGGAAAAAAGAGGATTTTGTAACTGCATTCCTAGGCCAGGACTGTGGCCTCCTAAAGACTGATACTTGAGGGCTGAGGGCCAGTTCTTGGGATGATTTTAGTTATATGTTAGTGAGTTTCCCTCCCTATTGGAGGATGTCTCCTCCTTGGAGAATATAAGCTTGCTGAAGGCTCATTTTGAGAAGCATTTATTTTATTTTTCCCCATTCACCCACTCAAGCACATACTGTTAGTTAGGCAGAATCATCTACCACTGCAGGTATGAATGCGTATCTCCCCACTATTTCTTCAATCTAAGACATAAGAGCAAGCTTTGTTTATAATTCAATATTTCTTGCAGTCATTGCAACACCAAGCTGCTCTGTAAGTTGCTGGAACGGTGCTCGGTATTTATCCTTGGAATTTATTAGTTTGTTGTATTTTAGTCCCTTGCGGATTCATTCCAAGAACTGGCCCTCAGCACTTTGTGTCTTAGAGGATATCCTTTTTATATTTTCTACTTTTCACAAGAAAATGTAGCTTGTTTTGCTCTTTTTTGATTTTTCTTTTGCTTCTTAGATGGCACCTTTGTGTTGGTTTTTTGAAAACTCAACAAACATACTACGGTATTGCACTCCAGCCTTTTCTGGGATTGCATCTTCTTAAAACTGAAAAGGCAGAGGAGTCAAATTACCACTTTCCGCGGTCACTGAGGAGAAACAACCAAGTTTCGAAATATCGGTATATGACCAGGAGTTATATGTTAGTGAGTTTCCCTCCCTATTGGAGGATGTCTCCCCCTTGGAGAATATAAGCTTGCTGAAGGCTCATTTTGAGAAGCATTTATTTTATTTTTCCCCATTCACCCACTCAAGCACATACTGTTAGTTAGGCAAAATCATCTCCCACTGCAGATATGAATGCGTATCTCCCCTATTTCTTCAATCTAAGACATAAGAGCAAGCTTTATTTATAATTCAATATATATATATATATATATTAAAATATATTCAATTATAAACAAAGCTTACTCTTATGTCTTAGAATGAAGAAATAGGGGGAAATAAGCATTCATATTGGCTGTGGTAAATAATTCTGCCTAACTAACAGTATATGCTTGAGTGGGTGAATGGGGAATGATAAATGCTTTTTTAAAATGGGCCTTCAGAAAGCTTATAGTCTTCAAGAGAGAGATATCTCCAGAATTATCTACCACTGCAGATATGAATGCTTATCTCCCCTATTTCTTTGTTTGGATCTTTCATGATTTTATTTTGCTTGTTAGGTGGCACCTTTGGTTGTTGTTTTTTTTTTGTTGTTGTTGTTTTTGAAAACTCAACAACCATACTATGGTATTGCACACAAGCCTTTTTCTGGGATAGCATTCTGCTTAAAACAGAAAAGGCAGGAGTCAAGTTGCACTTTCCGTGGTCACTGAGGAGAAACAATCAGGTTTCGAAATACCGGGTATCTGACCAGGAGTTATATGTTAGTGAGTTTCTTCCCCTTTGGGAGATTGTCTGCCCCTTGGAGAGCATGTAATCAAATATTTAATATCTGTGTGTTACAACTACATAGGGTTGATATAGGCCTTGTTTGCCTATGTACTCTCCACGGGTGTTTTACAAACTTGTTGTCCAACATCCAATATTTGATTTAAAAGCATGTTACTGAAAGCATTTAAGTTCACGCACAAACCCAATCCTCTCTCTCTCTCTCTCTCTCTCTCTCTCTCTTACTTTTTTTCTAGCTTTATGTTTGATTCACGTATTATGATTACTTTTGTGGATTAGGTATTGTCATTTTGCTTAAAGCAATTACAATTTGTTTTTAAAACAACTCTTCCGTCGTTATAGTAATGACTTGGCAAATATTTAAAGTGAAAAAAAAGGGGGGGGGGGGGGGGTTGAAGGTGGAGAAAATGGAAACATAAAAATTAAGAAAATATATCATAAATATGAAATCCCGTCACTAGCTCCTTAATGGATTCATCGCAATCCCTCCCAAAGGCAGATCTACTGGTGTTGCCTGCTCCTAGGCCTTTCGTCTGCTGGCTCGGATTCATCAGGAAGACACATCTGACTGTGTTTGGGCCCTTGGCGTCAAATAGAGATACACCACAGTCCATAACTCTGCGGTGTTCTCACCACCAAGGGTTCAAAAAAGAATCCAACAGCACCCCCAAAGCAGCCAGCGAAGGGTAGTAAATGAAACAAAATGAAAGTGGGAGAGGAAAAAAGTTGCTGAAAAAACCAAAAACATTAAGCAATAAGTATAAAGTGCAGTGGACAATCTGTGAGTCTACAATGCTTGAGGATCCATTCAAGGATGCAAGGGAGATCAAAAGATACGGAAATAAATCTGAGTGGTCAGCTCTGCTGTTCAATAATAACCCAAGCATTGTCAGCGGCTAGGAATTGTGCAGAACAACTTTTACTTGGGTTTCCTAAGAATGCAGTCTCCCACTGATTGACAAAACATATCATGCCGAACAGTTAAGTAGTGGGTGAAAACAAGTGCAGGTTAACAATTCTTCAGTCATTATGGTCATGACTTGGCAAAGATTTGAACTAAAAAAAAAAGGGGGGGGGGGGTTGAAGGTGAAGAAAATGGGAATCAAGAGAGCAACACACACACACACACCCACACACACCACACACACACACACACACACACAACACACACAACCACACACACATACATACATACATACATACATACATACTACATACATACATACATACATACATACATACATACATACATACATACATACATACATACATGCATGCATGCATGCATGCATACATACATATATATATATATATATACAGAGAGAGAGGGGAGAGAGAGAGAGGAGAGAGAGAGAGAGAGAGAGAGAGAAGAAGGAGAGAGAGAGAGAGAGAGAGAGAGAATGAACACTGGGTTGGACATCATTTCCCACAGGGATGATTTTTATTTTCAAGCTTTTGCCACAAGGGTTTCATCAGGAATTAAAACACTTCATAAAAAAGTCCAATGCTCACTCCTCAGCAGTTACAACTATCCATTTTAACACACGCACACACACGCACGCACGCACGCACGCACACAACACACACACACACACACACACACACACACACACACACACACACACTGTCACGTCGCCGAGTGAGATGGCAAACACCAAGTCAGGGGCTCCACTCCGCGTTCACACTCCAACGATCAGGCCCACATTCAACCTTCATCCACAAGCCCAAACACTCAACTATGATTCACCCTTAACCACACTCACACCAAATGTAACACAAACTAACTAAATTTATTAATCACATCACAAAAATGTGCTCCACAAGAAAACAACAACCAATGATTTGCTAAAACCAAACAGCGCACAAAATTACATTAACAAGGCCACGCGTACGCTATAGACACACACACACTGCCGACCGCTCTGCTTCCTTCTCTGTGTACAAAAACCTGTGAATGCACACAACAATCAATATCAGCCAAATGATTTCAAAAATGTATGCACACCACAACAACAGGGTATTCAAATCATTCCAACATGCAGCAAAGCACGAATCACAATAACTCAGAATTTCAGACAAGCAAAATCATCACCAACTATGGTTCATTACTAATGTAGTTCCTCCAACGAAGGTGAAACCAAAAGTCCCCAAAACGATGAAAGCTTTCCGACGTGTTCTGTTCAAAAGTTCATGGAGCTCACAACGCCAAGACGATGGAGCACAATCAAAACTAAGCAGATGAACAAAAAAAAACTAACATGAGTGTCCACAGGTATGTTGGCGGAGGCGAATATGAGTCGAGCCTTCAACAAAGAAGTTCATTCACATTCCTTTGTCACGTTGATTCCTGTTTCTACATCTCTCCGTTTTACTCGATGCACATTTATTCTCCGCACATCCACTCTCCACTACTTACAAGGTCCATTACCCGCTCC